>OY725493.1:4517647-5117647 GCA_963281255.1 Aphrocallistes beatrix
AGGTACAACTATTGGACGGCTGGAATACTCAACTGATGCGAAGCGAGTGATTGCAGCTGATTCATGTGGGAATGTCGGTCTATTAACGATTCAGATAGAGGTGCCAGATGGATTGACACTCCCCTCAGATTGTTACGGCACCTGAAGTTTTATATGGAAAGAAAGCTTTCAGAGGACCTGAGAGGTCTGCGGGAAGTGTCAATTCACCTGGTACCTCTGTCTGAATCGTCAATAGACCGACATTCCCACATGAATCAGCTGCAATCACTCGCTTCGCATCAGTTGAGTATTCCAGCCGTCCAATAGTTGTACCTGCAGCTGCGCCCTTTCCCAACCTGTGGTAGCATACGGGGTAGGTGGACTCACGGTGGTAGAGGGACAGCGTAGAGTTTCGTACACCCAAACACACGAAATTCCCCGCCAGACACACACCAGTCGATGCAGTACTGGAGCGGCTAGGATGTGGCTCAGAGTGTATCTCACCGAAATGTGTTGAGAGTGGCTTGGTGGTGTTGCGTGTGTCCCACACTGTCGCCCTACCCTCCACGTCAGCACACACAGCCAGACATCCGGACACATTCATACCCATCACTGGACGAGCGGTGAATCGACTGAAGCGGGTGGGTGGCACTTTGAGTGTGCCCATGATGGTGGTCCTGTCGCGAAGGTCCCATAGTGACACACTCTCACTCCCATCACAGGAGATGTAACAGCTGAGAGACAGCATCCGGACCTCCCGAACGGGTTTCAGCCCCATTTTCAGTTGGGATATGTCTCGTCCTGTGGTTATGTGGCACAGGTGGATGTAACCTTGATCGTCACCAAACACGAGTATGTCCGAGTCTGTGTTCCATAAGAGACACGTGCACACGTCCATTCTAGAGGGAGTGGCGGCAAACAGCCGCTTCTCCACCACCAACTCATCTTCCTTCGAACCCCTCACACTCACAATATCCACTCCAGGCACACCTTGGTAGGTGAGTGCAAAGGCGGGAATGGCACCGTGTGTCCTGGTGGAGACAGCCATTGCGCTGATCGATTCGGGTGCATCGAACTGGTAGACAGGGATGTATGTGTCGTTGTCTCCTCTGAACAACCCTGACTTCAGGTCGAACACGCGAATTCTGTTGGGAGTAGCCGTGAAGAACCTAACCATGTCAGACTGGTGTGACGTAGGACACCATCCGACAGAGGATGTGGTGTGGGAGGGGGCAGTTGGGAGGAGATGGGAGGATAGAACAGTCTTGTTCAGAATGATAAATCGTCGGTATAGCCTCTCTTCCAAGTAAACACTTCCCCCTTTCCCTCTAAAATTATGGACCATCTCTTTGAGATTACTCTCCAGACCATCCTAAAATTAATAAACCTAGTAATGGTATATTGCAAATTGCAGGATCGTTTATACAAGCAGCGCATAAGAGCACCTTAGGCATATTCATTATCTATGATTAATTAATACAAGCGCGCTTCGCTTGCTTGTGCAGCCAAAATACTCCAACATTTCTGTGCCTGCAGTTTCTTCAATCAATTCGTTACAGAGATATACACAAACATTAATCGAATTTTAATAGTAAGGATTTCTGTGTCTCTCTCTGAAGATTCAAGTTCCTTATCGGTTCCTTATTACTACCGTAATGTATTTTATCGTCTCTCTATGCAAAAAATCCTTCCGTAGCAACACACATTTATTGATATTGTGATTCATATAGTATACGTATGTATCTTTTAAGATTTGTAATGTGATCATTCCTAAATTATTTGTTTAATTAATATAATCTGATTTTTACTCTAATATACATCGACAATCCTCTGACTAGTGTTTGGAACTGTACTGTTTGGTCTGTCATGCATAATTTCATACCTACTTCAAATAAAAATCTATCTTGCGTCTACTGTGTTAAACGTGTTTCGTTGGTCTTATCTGCCACTGCCATAAACAGTGGGTGTATACGATAATTTTGTTCGATCTTCTCTCTCCCTTAACCCGGATCTTTTACTGATAAATGATTCACATGATTATCACACACCCACCCCAGTAAAAAAACAGGAAACGTCTTAGAGTTTTATAACATCAAAGTAACGACACGACACCTACAGATATTTTACTATCGACAGTAACTAAGTGTGTTTGTGCTGACGCAAAATAATGAATTTAACCTTGGGCAAAGTGAAGCCTGATCTGAGTTGGATCAATAAATAAATAAATAAATTCAATAGGAAATAAATAAATAGTAGTAGCTTACCTTCTTTGATAAGTGAAAGGGTATCTCCATATTATTTAAAAATGTGTGAATTTCCAGAATATTTTTGAGATATTGTATACAAGGGTGAAATATCTTTTGAGATATTTACGTATCATTGTTTATTGAGACAATAATGTTTATGGGTAGTTCTAAATGTCTTTAAGTTGCGTGATTAATTCGATTTGGTTATTTTATGTTTTCCTTATTACGAATGAGCTAATGAGCTGAAGCTGCAATATCCCCATACTTACTACCTATACTTGTGCTAGTGACCATTCCTACAATGTATAGCGGTCCAAAAAATCTTTTCTAAAGGGTTTGGCAAATATGCATATCCACCTGTGCTACCTGACCACTTTTTCCAATTGAAACTGCTGAATTTCAGTTTCAAATGATCATTTTGTTTTTTTTACATGCAAACAACGATTCTTAACCCTCGCCTGGCTACGTCTCAAAAGTATAAATAGAGAAAACCCCACTTTCATTTTCACTTTCAATGTACTTTCATTTTCACTTTCAACATTCCTAGCCAACCGCGGGTTAAATACCACCATACAAGAATTAACTGTTGCAAGCAAGCTTATCACATTCTTTACTTCGAAAAATGAGTATATTTGGACATATGAAATTATGTGGAATTGATTATTTTATAATACCGCACTTATATTTTTGAAAAAGTGACCATCTTAACATTTCATATTATGTTAAATAATATAATCAGCAGATCATCCTGAGAGCATCAATCGTTTGCAAAAATGTATACCTGTAAAAATAAAAAGCTCACTCATTCGGACTTCAGAATGGGATCGACAGCGATCCTATATTATGCATCTGCACTACATCCTACAAAAGACCTCGTGTTATTGCACGGCTCTAAAGATTTTCAATTTGCTATCCATCAACTGATCTACACACTAGAAGGTTATTATGTCACTTCGTTGGAGTTACATTCTGGTCATTTACTCCCCGATTCTGTTCTATTCTCTGAAGACATCATGGCAATCTCTGGAACTCAGTGCGGCCTGATACTTAGCAATGACTATAACATAAGAAGAGTGCATCATCCTGAATACATCGGATCTACGTTAGACAGTGACGACTATGGAACTGTTTACGCCAACCATTCATACAACCAAATCGGTGTATACACACCTGATCTCGAATATGAAAGCATTTTTGAAGGCTACAATGGAATATATGGCGCTATTGTGTCTCTTTGTATCAAGGGACATGATATGTATGTCCTGTCTGATGGTACGAGATACTCCCGTAGATCTCATTTATTCCAGATTAATTTGGAAACTAGAGATCTAGTTAAAACTACTACCGTAGGGCTACGTGACCTTGGAAAACCATCCAATATGTCTTTGGATCAGTTTAACAATGTCTGCATTAGTGGATTGTGCTGTGAAAAGATTGGTGTTTGGTATGAGGGAGGTAACGTACACTATCATCAAATAAGGAATCTCTCCAAAATTAGCAAGAAATGTGTGAAAATTTCAATAATACATGATTCTCGACTAGTTTGTCTCTACTCTCCTGGTTTTATTAGAATCTACTATCTCCTGTGAAGGACTTCAACCATGCCTCAATTCTCTGAGATTTTTAACTTCTCAAACCTCCTCTAACATTGATACATAGGTGTGACAATTATAAATTTAGTATCATACTATTGCTGTTAATATTTAACACTCATTTTCGACCATTGTTCGTAATTATTAAAAATATGACGGTCGCCAATATCCGATGGTGCAGTTCCAGAAACACCGACCAGGATCCAATGTTCATTTGCTAAATTTTTTTTTTAAAAAATTTGTTTACTTTTTGTACATGTAAGCAAAAGCAAATCATTTATTACTATAGAACTTAGAAATACGATATTTGGAATATGCACTTATCTGGAAGCGCAAACACGCTCCAAGGTTTTTATGCTTATTAAAATCAAGGACATTACATATGCACCAGCGGTCTATATATTTAATCATGTCTAGTACAGTAGAGCCATCATTGATACCAATTGTACTTGTTCGAATCACAAGTCTTATTATTAGCAGATATTTTTAATAAATAAGTCTTCTCGAATCTTTTCCTTTCAACGAACTGTTGATAACCTACGTGTATATTTATCTCAGAACAACACGATTCATACATCACGCTAAGCCCTAGTACAGTTGTTTCCGTGAAGTATTTTCTAAAAAATGTGAATTTTTATTTTGTATGCACTCGACGCCAAATAAATAATTATTAAGTAGGTATTTCAATTCAAAGCTATTCTATAATTTGATCAAAACTATAATTAAATTGACCAAAAATTCCCGGTAATAATGTTATATGTACTTTATACTATATATAGTTCTTCATACCGTATATCCTCGAATAGTATCCAGGCGATATTTAGCCCTTAACACCTGATAATGAAGTTTAATGTTTCAGCTATAAGAGTAGTGATCGACCGAAAGAGACTTTTTTCGAATATTTTCGGCTGAAAATCGTTTCTGGAAAATAATAACTCTTATTACTATAACTGTATTGTCACTAGCTACGCCTTGGTCAGCTAGACATTCATCCTTCAATAATTAGTGAATAGATGGCAGCCGACAATTTATCTGTGGTACTTCACAAAATAAACGACATTCGTCTCGAACAAAAAGAAATTCCAAAACCAACAAAGGGCCAAGTACAGATTGCTATCCATTCCGTAGGGATTTGTGGCTCCGATGTTCACTATTGGGTAAATGGCAGAATCGGAGATTTTGTTGTAACCAGTCCGATGATTTTGGGACATGAGACTGCTGGCACCGTGTCACAGGTTGGAGAGGGAGTGACTAACCTGAAAGTAGGAGATCGGGTCGCGATTGAACCAGGAGTTCCCTGTCACACGTGCGAGCAGTGCATGGCTGGGAGGTACAACTTGTGTCCGAATGTGTTCTTCTGCGCCACACCACCATATGACGGTACCCTGACACGGCTGTACTGTCATGATGCGAGGTACTGCTACAAGCTTCCGGACAACGTATCCTACGAGGAAGGAGCTCTGTTGGAGCCGTTGAGCGTTGGGGTGCACGCGTGTCGCAGAGGTGGCATCACTGCAGGGGACACCATCCTCATATGTGGAGCTGGACCCATCGGCCTGGTAACCCTCCTGTCCGCTCGAGCATTCGGCGCCACCAAGATAGCCATCACGGATATCAACCCGAAGCGTCTGGAGTTCGCTCGGACTCTGGGAGCTGATCACACCATCCTGGTGGAAGGGGATCCTCAAACCACTGCGAAACGCGCTGTGGAGTTGCTGGGGAAAATGCCGGACAAATCTTTGGACTGCGTTGCATTTCCTCCGACCATTTCCACGGCCATTTATGCTACAAAGTCTGGAGGCACTGTGTTGTTAGTCGGTCTAGGACCACCCACTTCTGAAATCCCCATTGTGAATGCATCTGTTCGTGAGGTTGATATCAAGGGCATATTCCGGTACAAAGACTGCTATCAGATATCACTAGACATGATTGCTAAAGGGATTCTGAACGTGAAACCGCTGGTCACGCATAGGTACAAGATGGAGGAGGCTTTGGATGCGTTTGAGAAGACGAAATCTGGCGAAGGAATCAAAGTGATGATTAAATGCGATCCATCCCGAGATGGAATCCAATAATAATGATAATAAGAATAAGAATATTCTCACACGTTCACTTGATAATTAGGTTAGGCCAGTAATTAGACATTTTCCATATATTTGATATAGTACTTCGATAGTATATTTCTCTTCATAACGTATAGCCACATAATTATCTATTTATTAAATCTTATTTCTCCACAATATATCTCGTAATCACTGAAGTTTTCGTCGCCAAATATTTTACACTTAGAGATTGTTTAAAAATGCAGGGCAGAAGCCCCGTCACCAACTGTAACCCTAAACAGGGGTTTCGACTTGGGACCCGCGAACGAATAATTTATTCAGCCTCTCTTCCACTCAAATTAGACATTTGTTGCGCGAGCGCGAGAGTTAAGCGTTTACTAATGTATTTAATTACACTGAGAAATAAGCTGTGTGCTCTACATCTCAGTTACTAAACCCGACTATTCATTATACTAGCTAACTGCCTACTATGATATCACTTGAAGAAATTAACACGTGGGAAAAATTTTTCGCTCGCTCCACTCGGAATAGAAAACAACAAAAACCGGGATCCATCATTCCCGCATTTCTAGATTCACTCATATCAATGACATTAATATGACACGTATAGTCTATTCCACTTAATCGGGACACCGCTTTATTTAAGTCTGCAGGAACGGAGTGGTTCCCATACATACTAGAAACTAATAATAAATTTCATCGGTTAATTGGGAAATCCGATTAATCAGGACAAGGCTGGGGTTGGTTGACCGGTCACATCGGTCAGAGGACATTTGCCCAGATTAAGCGGAGAACCCTATTAACAAAAAATATTTTGTATTAGCTTCTATGTGTGAGAGCTATAAGTTTGATATTAACTGATTATTATTATAACCTCCCTCAAAAATTTTATATAGCTATTACTATGGCAACAAAGTCAACTAAAATGTTTAATATACACACCTCCAGTATGGAAGGGATTAGCGGACCTGAAATTAATGTAACACCTGGCTATGACACATTCCAGCACCTTATTGGCTTTGGGAAGTATGGCACAGAGGCTGGTGAGCTCAGTTATCCTCAGGGCATCGCCATACAAGAAGACACAGGACAAATATTTGTGTCGGACTGGAGTAATAATCGCATTCAAATATTCTCCAAGACAGGTGACTTTCTCAACCAATTTGGTAACAATGACCTGATTAATCCATGTGGTATTCTAATAAGTGACAACACTGTCTACGTCACAGACTACGGCCATAATGCCTTATTTCTATTTACACTTGAAGGTTTGACAGTGATAAAGCAGGTCGGCAGAGAAGGATCTGGGTTTGAGGAGTTCCATTCGCCAGCACAGCTGGCTCTATCTCCAGAACAGCAGTTCTATGTGGCGGACAGTAGTAACAACAGACTCCAAATCCTGAATAAAGACCTCGATTTCAAAGGGTCGATAGAACACTCGACAATGACTTCTCCTATGGATATAAAATTCTCAAAGGGCCAAATTTTTGTATTGAGTCGTGACGACAACCCTTGTGTACATGTATTCTCTCTCAACGGAGACAAAATACGCTCCTTCATTTCTAGAAATAAGGAAAATCTGGTAGAAATGGCATTTTTCTTTTGCCTGGATAGTCATGGTAACATCGTCATTAGCGACTACTCAGCTCATGACATCAAGGTGTTCTCTCCTGAAGGGGAGCTCCTACACACGCTAGGAGAGCATGGACATACACCTGGTACGTTTTATCATCCAACCGGTATCGCAATTTACAATCAATCCAAGTTAGTCTGTGTTTCTGATAACTTTTACACAGATATTTATATATTTTCTATTTAATTAATGATGGAGATTTTTTCATTTATTATTTATGTACCGTAGAAAATTGCATTAGTATACCACGGTCTTATATTTTTCTCCGAGGCAACTAACCGTATTGTGAGTGAATAAACGAAAAGAAATACGTTTATAGACTGTTTAAGGTTTCCATTGCTACTATACCAGCAATGTTGCAACGGTTTGCTAGTCCGAACCATACTTCCTAGCGGCATAGTACCCTAATGGAAACTGCAACTAACATAACACATACGACTGACCTGATTCTGGTTAGAACTATTCCGACAGACGCAAAGCCCTCGTATTTTACTACCGCAGTATATCCTGCAATGACTTCATTTTTTCTAGCTAACTTATTTTGTTTCCTTTCTTATTTGTAACGAAATTAGGTTCCAACCCGAGCTAATAGTTTCCACTCAGTATTATTTACCGCACACTCCATGATTTGGGTAGATAATACAACAGAACTTGTGATTCAAGAAGTCTTTGGTGGTAACGGTGAGTACTGGAAGAATGATCAGCTGTTTCACGATGACTGTGCTAATTCCCATAAGGTTAAAGTACAAACAGAGCCGCAAAGAAAACCCCCACGAACCGACAGAGCTACCATTTCCTCTACATCACCCTCTGATAACAAAATCATTTCGCGTTCACTCCTCAAAACTCAGAATTACAGACATTCAAATTCAAAGAAAGGCTCTCTCAATACTCGTAATCTGAGCAAAGTGAAGAAAGCTGACTGTTTGATTTGCAAAAAAGTTTTTCAATGTAAGGCTGCGCTCGCCATTCACCTTCTTATACACACAGGAGAGAAACCGTTTGAATGTGAAGTCTGTTCTAAGAGATTCAAACAAAAGGGCCAGCTTAAAGTGCATTCTCGCACTCATGTTAGCGAAAAGACATGTGCCAAGTGCTCAAAAACATTTGTAAAAAAAAATCTTTCTAGCCACTTTTGTTCATAAACGGAACGGGAGCTAAATCTATTGAATGGAATCTAGTTTAGACACTTCACAGTCTCGTCAGTACAGCCACAGATACTACAGTTAGACAAAAACATTTTTTGCACTTTTTAGTTATTTTCGTGACATTTATTTCCAGATCATTTTACATATTCACTTCATACCTTAGCATTTCAAATTACAGGTTAAAATAATGCAATTTTACTTACTATTTTTCATCCTTTAAATTACAAATTAGTCAAAACTAGATTTGGTTTGATTTTGAAGTTTGTTTCTTTCATTTTAGAAATAATTGATTCAAAAATGATCGAAACAGATTCCCCAATCTCTCAGAATGTAGGATCATTAACTCAGAAATCTCCATTCCAACAAGACACTGCGAACATGATGATAGTTGTAGCTCAAATTATTTCTGAGATGGTAAAGATACTTGCTCAAAACGGACAAATAAACGTCAACAAAATACGCTCTGCTATTTGTAAGAAAAATGGTGCAAAACGAGCTCCTAAACTTGTCGAAATCATAGCCGCTGTACCTGAGGCGCACAAGAAAACTTTGTTCCCCATCTTGAAAGCTAAACCAGTCCGGACCGCATCTGGAATCGCGATCGTAGCTGTAATGTGTAAGCCGCACAGGTGTCCACACCTGTCTTTTACTGGGAATATATGTGTATACTGCCCAGGAGGTCCTGACAGTGACTTTGAGTACTCGACTCAATCTTACACGGGCTATGAGCCAACCAGTATGAGAGCTATTCGTGCTCGTTACCACCCGTATCTCCAATCGAGGCACCGGCTGGATCAGTTGAAACAGCTGGGCCATAACGTGGATAAGGTGGAGTACATTGTAATGGGTGGGACGTTCATGGCACTGGATGAGGAGTACAGAGACTATTTCATTCGGAACTTGCATGATGCACTCTCAGGTCATACGTCATCTTGTGTAGAGGAGGCAGTCAGGTATTCAGAACGCGGAAAGATCAAGTGTATTGGCATTACTATTGAAACGCGACCTGACTACTGTCTTCGGAAGCATCTATCCTCGATGCTTCTGTATGGGTGTACAAGATTGGAGATAGGCGTGCAGAGCATATATGAAGACGTAGCGCGAGACACGAATAGGGGACACACAGTCAGAGCTGTGACCGAGTCGTTCCAAGCAGCTAAGGATGCAGGTTTCAAAGTTGTCGCACATATGATGCCTGACCTCCCGAATGTCGACTTTGAGAGAGATATCGAAGGGTTTATTCAGTTCTTCGAGAATCCAGCATTCCGCGCTGATGGACTGAAGATCTATCCTACGCTTGTAATTCGAGGGACTGGATTGTACGAACTCTGGAAAACAGGAAGGTATAAATCATACCCACCTGACATCTTGGTCGATCTCGTCGCGAAAATTCTCGCTCTTGTCCCTCCTTGGACGCGCGTGTACCGTGTACAACGGGACATACCAATGCCCCTTGTCAGCTCTGGAGTGGATCATGGGAATCTCCGTGAGTTGTCGCTGCAGAGGATGCACGATCTAGGAACTGAGTGTCGAGACGTACGTACGAGGGAGGTAGGCATCCAGGAAATACACCACAAAGTGAGACCGTATGAAGTCGAGCTCGTGAGGAGGGACTATTGTGCCAATGGTGGATGGGAAACCTTCCTTTCCTACGAAGACCCCAGTCAGGATATCCTAGTCGGGCTGCTGAGACTCAGGAAACTGTCTTCAGAAGTTTATCGTCAGGAGCTAAAAGGGGGCGTATCCATGGTGCGTGAGCTGCATGTGTACGGGAGTGTGGTTCCAGTCTCGACGAGGGATCCCTCTAAGTTCCAGCACCAAGGCTTCGGCACCCTGCTGATGGAGGAGGCGGAGAGGATCGCTAGAGAGGAGCACGGGTCTCATAGAATAGCTGTGATATCAGGAGTTGGAACCAGGAACTATTACAGGAAGTTAGGATACGAATTAGAAGGACCCTATATGACTAAAGATTTGTATTGATTTGTCAGTTCTCATATTTTGCTATGGATTTGGTTTATTAAAAGCGGTCACTGATTTCAGTAGCTTCAAAATATATACATTACCTTAGCTAAATTGGGGTACATTCTATTTATAGTTTGTACCCCGAATTTGAATGGCTTTCCCGCCCAAAATGACTTAACCAGAAATGAGTTAGCAACATCCCTGGTCCAATTAAAGTCCAATTCGATACCAGCCCAGATGTCTATAGTGGTGAAGAGGCTGTTATTTCGTATCGGATCAATTGAAGGATCGCATTACAAATAATTAGTTAGTCATTAATATTCAGCAGCAACTTAGGGGATTGTTGGAGAGTAATGAAATACGACGTACCAATATATAAGCGATGCATTACCAGATAGGCTACTGTATTATTTGAAGCTATTTCTTTGAAATGTCTCATTTCCTTGAAGAAAGTTACAAATCTAGGGATTGGAATGTAAGTGAACCGAGAACTCGTCTTACTCCTTTCAACGAGCCGGAGGTATGTCCAATTCCCGTTAGTTCTTTCGAGCATTTATCTGTTAATGATAAAAAATCTTTTCCTGCTCCCACTGGCAAATCCTTGTCCCCATTTGAGGATTCGATTAGTGAAAGTAATCGCGACGTAAGCGAAGAAATCGAAATTGACAGTAGACCGAGGGGCCGAACAGTTGAGGATGGATATTATTTTCTTGAAACATTTGAAAAGAATGAACGTTTGCTCTACCCCCAGACTATGAGACAACAAAACATCCGAATCGACGATATCGCATTATACGTGCATCATAGTCAGCATTATTTTAACCCCAAACACCATCCAGAGTCGAAATTAGGCAAAATGGCATACAAGGTTGTCTACTATCCGGCCATGTACATGTTTGATTGGTTCATGTCTATGTTTCTCCTCGCCCTCGCATTAATAGAGTATCCATTTTTTGAACCCTTTCGTCCATACGCTTTTCAACTTAAAATTACCGCATATGTACTTGAAGCCATCCTCATTTTATATTTTATTCTCGATCTTGGTCTTAGGTTTATATGGTTAGGACGAAAGCGTTTTTTGCGTCAGAAAATTGCCTTTTCTCGTGTTATCGGCGTCGCTTTGATAACTCTGGATTTCATTCTCGCCCTCGCCGTTGAATATTACTACCGCCATCGGTTCTTGAGAATTTTTCGGCCTATTATTTTCCTCTCCTCGCACCTCAATCGCAATATACGCAATGTTGTGAACCAATTACTCAACTCAGTACGACGCATTTTCGACTTATATGTTCTGTACATCGTGTACGTACTCATATTCTCACTCCTGGCTTACTATCTACTATACCCGATTGACCATAAAAACTATCCAAATTTTCCTCAGACTTTCATTACACTCTTCGCTCTCTCCACTACTGTCAATTACCCGGATGTTATGTTGCCAGCTCTAAAGAGTAACCTCTTATACTTCCTTCTCTTCTTGCCATTTCTCTCCTTCGGGATTTATGTTCTAACCAATCTTTTGCTCGCTATTGTGAAGGACCATTTCAGTAGACTAGAGAAGGACAAGTTGAAGCAACTACTCCAGTTCCGTAGAGTTTCTCTTGAGCGTGCTTTCAACCTCGGAACACAACTATCAGGTAATGAGTGGGATTACAGTTTATTCAGGCGTGTGATGCGGTCAATGCCGCAGATATCGCCGATCTCTGAAAAGAAATGCCTCTTAATGTTTAAAGTTCTTGATCGAAATTTAAAACAAAAATTGTCTTGGAAAGAATTTAATCAACTTTCCAATGCGTTATCGCTTAAATGGCGCCGAGGAGATCTGACGAATATCAACAAGATCTGGCACAATATGATTCCTATTCGGCGCTTAAGAAGGGTTGCGCAGTACACTTATATAATGGTCTCCTCCTTCTATTTCAAACTCGTTATCAACCTAATTATCCTAAGCAATTGCCTGTTGCTCCTCATCGACACTCTCGTCTACTTAAACCCAGAACAAGCTGACAGGGATGATCGGTTCAGGATTGAGAGTGGTGTCTTTCTGCCCCTTTATTTCATTGAATTCGTACTACAAATTATTGGGTTTGGACCGTTTTATTATTTCACTAACGGTTGGCATCTTTTTGATTTTTGCATTCTCTTCTTTTCATCCCTAGTCACAATAATCAGCCTTTTCTACTCGGGTCTTGATGTCACTCTAAGTACTTCCATCATTGTACTTCGAACTTTCCGCTTGTTAAGGGTGTTGAAAGCCAAGGAGAGCTTCAGAAGGATATTCGCTATTCTCACATTAAGCATTCCAAAACTCACAAGATTCGTCATTTCGCTCGGCCTCGCTTTCTACTGTTACGCTATCATCGGTATGACCATTTACGCAGATATGCTAAAGGAGTGCAGTTTTAACGACAAAGGTCTTCCAGAATTTAATTCTGAATGCGGAGTTGAATACGACTCTAATTCAGGCGGTCTCTACTACCTCGTTAACTTCGATGACATTCTTCACTCTTTCATTACTCTCTTTGTGCTCATGATAGTGAATAACTGGCAAGTAGTCGCTAAAGGCTACATCGCAGTCACTAATTTTTTTTCTTATCTCTTCTTTATTTTTTTCTATCTCTTCATCGTGCTCGTAATCACGAACGTAACTGCCGCTTTTGTACTCGATCTCTACGATAGCATCTCCTCCACTCTAGGCAAGTCTTTTTCTGTGCGCGTGACGATCAGTAAAGAGGAGTTAGAGAAATATGACGTGTATGAGAATGTCGAAGGCGCTGAAGTGGAGTATGTGGGTAAGAAGAAGTTGGGACAGTTCGATTCTCTGATGCTCCTCTATCAGAGCGAAGATTGGGTCCAGAAGGATCAGATATCTCCAATTGGAGATTTCTATATACAAAACTGATCTCCAAAGTGCATGCTTTACCCCGAACTCATAACATAATCTCGGAATTAGTATTTGTGTATAATATAGGTTTAGGATGTTAGGGGGGGTAAGGTTTTTTATTTTTGATTGTTGAAGATTGAGAGTTGTTACTATTTTATATTATTGATAAGGCCATGTCTTTTCATTTTAAAATTAAATTTACGCCCACTCTATATACGAAAGTTTATTTTGATGTGAGGAAATAAATGATAAGTTAAGACATCAAATATATTCAGCTAGGATCTCTAGTACGAAGACTTGCAAGCACACGTGCGAAATTTTCGATTTGTCTTCATGAAATCCATACAAGATGATATTTTGTATGTACCATATGGCTGCCTTGTATGAGACTTTGGGATATTTCCAAACGAAGACTGAATTTCATTATTCTCCACAAATTAGGTCAATAATATTTGACCTAAACTTAAAGGTTAGTATGGTAGTGCACTTCGATTAGTATGGTAATGCACCTTTGTCTTTTTCAAGAATATTTATTTAAAACCTTATTTTGGCATCTCATTTTTCTTCATAAAGGACATGTATTACCATATCCTATCTATATACTTAACATATAATGACATTACGAATGTTACATACGTACGTATAGTACTTCTAATTCAAGAAAGAAAGATAATCCTATAATAATATTCAATATTGAGCTGATGTACTTTGAGTGTAGCCACTGCATTAGTTAGCAAAATTAGTTTTGTAATTGCCGATAGGATTAGAATGGCCTCTCGGCTACTTCTTCGAAATGTCGCCCGAATCAGGACTTTCCAACCTCTACCTACCATATCTCCTAATCTCTATCCCAAATACTTTTCAGATAAATCAGTTATCCCTCTGACCGAGGAAATATCTGCACTCGATTCTCCTGTTCCTCTCAAGGAATTGAGTGGCATTCCTCCTAACCACATAGGGCGCTACGCTGTCATATTCATACCCGCTCGTTGCACAACGCAGAGTGGCACTAATGCCACCCACAAGTGGCGGATCGAGTTCGAGACACAACAGAGGTGGGAAAACCCAGTAATGGGGTGGGCTTCCAGTGGGGACCCACTCTCTAATATGGTTTTGGAATTCAGCTCTAAAGAGGCCGCTATCCATTACGCGGTAGAGAACGGTTGGAAGTACAAAGTGAAAGAACCGGCGACCATTCTACCGAAAAAGAAGTTATATGCCGCGAATTTCTCTTGGGATAAGAAAACCCGCGTGTCGAATAAATAAAATTATCCTTTTGTTTGTTTGCTTCTGTCTAACTGATTAATTAATGTATTACCATATATGGACATAACAATATCAAATCATTGCAGATAGATACGTATGCATTTACGTATTTAAACCATACTAATTAACCGAACACGATTTAGGTCTGAATATTGTCGTGCAATGCAAACTAAATTTGTGTGAACATTTTACTGAATATGAATTAAATACGTATTACTTTTTACATAATATGCCTCAACTGTCTTCAACAGAGTTCTGAAAATTTTTCTAAAATATCATCTACTTATGATTTCGAAGGCTGGTTGTAAAAAATGTTCTATTATCGAAACATTTTTTATTCATTTGTAATCTTCGGTGGTAACAGGGAGGTAACTCAAATATGAAAATGAGTTCCTGTTTTTCAACTGACACCTGACACCTACAATTAACCTTTCCATAACAGTCACCACATTTTGTGTTATGTAATCCCAATGTTTATTTTTGAACGAAATCTTACAAAACAGTTAGACACACAACAATTCACCTCCTTGGTTTACATTTATACAAGTTTTAAGCTTAAACCTGACAGTAAATCCATTTTACATCTTTTCCCAATTTACAAATTATTCCAGTCCAATGCGGAGACCTAGATCCCCTCAGGGTCATGTTGTTTGGGAGAACTTCATCGCTCAGCTGGCGAGTGTAGCTCCTTCTAAGCAGAGCACTCCCTGCAGGACATCATACAAACGAGACAGGCGGCAGTCCACCGAGTTGTCTTACCTCTTTGGAAATTCCAAGTTTGACATCTGTAGCAATTTGAATGACTACTCTCCTCTAACTCTAGACTTGAAACGAATTCGATGTGATGACCTCGCAGATACGACTGACTCAAAGATTGATTTTTCACTCGATTCCCTCTCTTCCTCTTTCGCGAGTAGTTTTGAGCCAAAGAGTGTTCATCTGAATTTGAAAGAGGTGAATTTGTCCTATGACACGGCTCCCATTTGCTCTACGCCTCAGACAGAGAGGAAAAACTTGGAGAATAACAACAGCAAAGTTCCGAAACAGTTGAATTTCGATTTTGATGATTCTTTCAGTTTAGTAGTGAACGAATCTTTCTTTAACCAGATTGAGAGACTGGAAGAGAATGAGAATAACCGCGAAACGGGCGCGGAATCTGAAACCTTGGAGAGGAGTCGTGAACTTTTGCTGGAGCAGACTTGTGAAGTTTCGTTATTTGATCTTAGTTTTTGGATGACTGCCGGGCAGCTGGCTGAAGTAGAATTTAATTAACATGATTGTTTTTACTTGGCTTATTCACTCTATTACCATTTTCACATTAATTGACATTTGATTAAATACTTCACGCCTAATTATCAGTTCTATTAAACACAATACAAATAATTGCCTGAAGCTAGAGTTAAATATAGTAAGATGAAATAACAGTTAAACTTGAAAACACGAGGAGTACTTGCTTCCAGGGGCGCCGAACTTTTCGAAATCTAAGGAGAATTTCGGGGTTCCAGGGGGGCTCAGCCCTAAATTTTGTATTGCGTCTATGGGCCATCTTCGAGCCCCCCCCCCAGCCCCCCGGGTTCGGCGCCTATGCTTGCTTCCACCCCCATATATCGACTGATAAAAGTTTAGCATACATGGGCAAACAGTTAGCCATCTGTGTAAAATGACCTTTTTATCATAATTAGCAGAAGAGCGCACTGCAATGTCAGAAAATGTATTCTTATCCGAGACTCTGAAAGCACTGATGTTGGTGAGATTTGAGGATGGACGCTACGGGGGTTGGAGAACAGGGCTTTTGGTCGATAAAATGAGTAAATTCGAGAAGAAGTTTTTACTTTGCGCATTATGCCAGGGATTACTGAGAGAAGCTCAGATATATGAGATCGAATCTAAGCAAGAGTTCAGATGCTCTTCCTGTCTCGCTAATAATGCACCTGTTGTAGAGGCTCAACTAAATCAGCGATCAGTTGATGAAAAATTAGTAAGTGCATTAAATAATTTGTATTGTTAATTTCTACCCGCAAACCCATTCAACTTAATACTTAGTAGTAAAAATTGCTTCTACATTTCCTTATATAGATTGTCTGCCCTTTGAAAGAGGAAGGCTGTGAATGGAGCGATGAAATAACTCATGTTTTCTCTCATCTCAACGAATGCGATTTCTTTCCCGTGGAGTGTCCGCTAGGCTGTGTATCCGAAAAGGAAGAAGGCAATAGAATCATACAGATAAAGAGAAAGTTCCTGGAAGAACATCAGAAGGATCAGTGTCCTATGAGACTGATTAACTGTGAATCTTGTGACCTTCAAGTGGGAGCTTGTGAGAAGAACGAACATTTATCAATTTGTGGAGAATATTTTGTTCTCTGTCCTAAATCCTGTATAGAAGGAGAAGATATTCGAAGAGTGAAAAGGAAACATCTCCCTTCTCATTTAGGAGAAGATTGTCCTCTACAATTGGTAGAGTGTCCTTATGCTGAGTACGGATGTAAAGAGAAGATGGAGAGGAGGTTGCTAAATCAACATGAAGAGGAATATCAAGTACATTTCGAAAATGCATTAGTGAAAATAAAACAACAATCTCAACAAATTGAGTGTTTAAATAAAATGATGAAAGAAATGAAAGAAAATCAACTCATGCAAATGGCACATCTCAAGTATGACAGGGTTTTAGAGATGACGCGACAAACCAGTGAGATAGCTTTCCTAATATCCTCCACCAACCATTCACCTCGGGGGAGTTTTTTAGAGTGGAGAATCACAGGAGTTACAGACCATATATTGTCACAGGGAGTACTGTACAGCAATAAGCTCCATGTCGGACTCTACAAGTGTCACGCTAAAATCGAATGGGATTACGAGTCCCGAGGTTACGTAGCCTGCTTCATTCAATTCTTAAAAGGCGATTATGATGATAAGTTAACATGGCCATGCAAAGGATTGAAGTACACGTTTATTTTAAGGAATTGGAAAGATGACACACAGAATTATATAAAGAAATATGAAATCGATAATGAATCAATTCTTTTAACCCCAGAATCCTTCCAAAAACCGACGGAATTCGGAAATACTTCTTTTGGGCTGAGAAAGTTCATATCTCACCATAGAATTAGAAAAACTAAATATTTAAAAGACGACTCAATTTTACTCGAAATTAAAGTGAATTGAGAGAGCGAATCAGTGACACACCAAATTTACTAATTTTATGTTTAAACTTGTATATTTTTGTAGGTTTGTTCTAATGTATTATTATTGTTTTTTTACAAGTCTACAGAGATTAAATTTTCGATTCATATCGGCGATCAAACTAGGTTGGAACTGTGAACTTTATAATATCATTGTTTTCTAAGACATGTTATGCCTTATATATTATCCTCAATTATTGTTTTGCTTACAGTAATTGAGACACAATACAGTGAAATAGTACATATCCAAATATGTATATCACACATAGTTAGAGCCAAAATCTTAACTGGATCAGCTCAATTTGAGTGCAGCTAATTCCATGCATACCAACCATCTCGTTTTGGGGCGGGACCCTTCCCGATTTTTAACGAGTGTACCCCATTCGCCATGAAATTTGTCCATGTCCCATTTTTTAAAAAAACTATGTCTAATATTATGCCCGCCATGTCCCGAGAAAGTCAACGACATGTCCAGTGTTTATCATGGCTTAGTTTGGCATATTTATGCCTCAACGAAATCCAGCAAAATAGTAAGAGGATCTGCAGTGGGCACTATATTCCTCGGTTCTTTCCATCCCACGGCATCCTGGTGAATTAATATATTACAAACGCACTTCGCTTGCTTGCGCTGCGCGGCTTGCAGACATTGCGTGTCCGCAGAGTCATTACGTTGGTCCCTGGGGATATCAAAGAAACGGTTGATTACTTCCTAATTCTTTACTAAAAATGTTCACTATTATTTACAATTAACAAGGATGGCAAACAGAAGCCCTGAGCCAGGAGAGGAGAGACTAAAGGAACGAATGTTCGTGAGGTATGAAGATGGGAGTTATCGGGGATGGAGACGAGATCTGTTGACAGAGAAGTTGGAAGAGGTTGAAGAGAGATGTCTAGTTTGCCAAGTTTGCAATGGATTAATTAGAAATTCGTGTTTATATGAAGGAGAAATCGATCAAGAAGTGAGATGTTTTGTCTGCATTCCTGAGTGTATGGACATCGACAAAGCTCTTTTATACCAGGATTCAGTCAATGAAAAATATGTATGTTATAACTAATGTCTCAACTCAGTGGATACGGATTTAAGTAGAATAAGAATATTTATTAATGATTGCGATATTTCTTGAGTGAGAACATTAATTCTGTTTTCAATAATAGCAATTTGTACTTGAGAACATGTTTCTTTCCTTTATAGCAGTGGTTCCCAAACTTTTTCAACCCGTGCACCCCCTATGAGCTAAAAATTTGAAGGTGCACCCCAGGTTGGGAAACACTGCTTTATGGGGTCAAGGCACTTGTATTAATTTCGTGAATGTTTGTCCAGAAGTTCCGGATTGTAAGACAATTCAATCCCGACTTCCCAAACATTCTTGTTTGATTCTTTTAATTGTAAAAAAAATAATTTTGTTAATGATATAGGTTGTCTGCCCTTTGAAAGAGGAAGGCTGTGAATGGAGCGATGAAATATCTCATGTTTTCTCTCATCTCAACGAATGCGATTTCTTTCCCGTGGAGTGTCCACTAGGCTGTGTATCCGAAAAGGAAGAAGGCAATAGAACCATACAGATAAAGAGAAAGTTCCTGGAAGAACATCAGAAGGATCAGTGTCCTATGAGACTGATTAACTGTGAATCTTGTGACTTTCAAATGAGAGCTTGTGAGAAGAACGAACATTTATCAATTTGTGGAGAATATTTTGTTGTCTGTCCTAACTCTTGTTTAGGGAGAGATATTGGAAAGCTGAAAAGGAAACATCTCTCTTCTCATTTAGGAGAAGATTGTCCTCTACAAGAGGTAGAGTGTCCTTATGCTGAGTACGGATGTAAAGAGAAGATGGAGAGGAGGTTGCTAAATCAACATGAAGAGGAATATTTTCGTACTCATTTTAAAATTACGAATAGTATAATGATAGAACAGTATTCCAAGATTTTAGAACTAGAAAGAGAAAATGCTGAAAAACTGAAGGGAATTTCACAACTGAAGAGAATTCAATCTGAGGAAATTATCCAAATACAAGCTTCTAATTCTAGAGAAATAACCAAGTTGAAGAATATTGTGAATTTCCTGATTTCCACCGTGGTTAGCTCACCTGTAGGAACTTTAGAGTGGGAAATTACAGGAGTTGATGAAAAGATTAGAAATAAAGACACCACCTATTCTGATCCTTTCTGTGTCGGCTACTACAAGTGCCAGTGTGAGTTAGTATGGGATCATGAGGGGCAGGGCTACATAGCTTGTTTTCTGCACATCTTAAAGGGGAAATGGGACGATGTGCTGAGATGGCCGTTCAGATGGAAGTACACTCTCGTTATTTGCAAGCAAACTGTGAATGGCAACGATTATGTCAAATCTTCTGAAACGAATGAAGGTGTTCTGCTCTATCCAAGATACTTCGAAAAACCGACTGAGTTTGGAAGTAATAGTTTCGGATGGATTGATTCCATATCTCATCGTGTAATACAGAAGTCTAAATATCTAAATAATGACTCAATATGTTTCAAAATAATTATAGAGTGATTTATACATGTATTATCACATTTTAAGATGTTCGTAGAGATGATATTGGCCAGGGTTCCATCCAGCTTTTCTAGGATATTCACCTAAAAATCCCTCTGAAAATGTTCATGCTTCTAGCCTATGCTTTAATATTATGATATACGAATTTAGCCAAATTTTCGCGCTCCTACGTAGATCAACAATGATTTAGATTTACGCGCCTGTTAGTTATCCAGCACCTCATATTGTCCGGACTACGATTATACGTAATAGTAATTGTAGTAAACATTTGAACTTTTTAGAAAGTGTCTCATGTATGTACTTAGATGTAGAAATATTGTGTGAAAACGGTTTTTGAACTAAGAATATTTAATATTTAATTCACTCTCAATCAACCAAATTATATTTGTCGAGTGAGAATATGATTGTTTGGTATTACTTAGTAGTATGTATTGTGGACATATTCTTAAGTTGTCGAGGCTTTAGTGCGTTAGTTTGCAGCAATTATGGCCGAAATTATTCCTGAATCGCTATCTGAAAGAATAAAGGAATATTTATTCGTGAAAAATGAAGATGGAAATTACAGAGGTTGGAGAGGCGATTTACTGATGGGGAAAATATCGAAAATTGAGAAGAAGTTTTTATTCTGTTTTGTTTGTCAAGGATTGCTTAGAGAAGCCTGTTTCTTTATTAATAACGCGAATAAACAGGAACTCAGATGTTCTGTCTGTCTCCCTAATAAGGATGTGATGGTTAAAAGGGCTAAGATTAACCAGGCATCAGTGAATGAGAAACATGTACGTAAGCATGATAGTACTATAATCGTAGAGTTTAGAAAATTATTATTGATTATTATTTGTTTTATGTAAAAAGTATTTTTGTAGGTTCGTTGTCCTTTGCTAGAAAGAGGTTGCAAATGGAGTGATTCTATTTCTCAAGTTTTGTTCCATTTGAACGAATGTGAATTCTTTGCTGTGGAGTGTCCACTAGGCTGCTTAACCGGAAAGGAAGGAAACGAGAAAATCGTCCCAATCGCACAGATAGAAAGAAGGTTCCTGGAAGAACATCAGAAAGTTAGCTGTCCCATGAGACTGATAAACTGCGAGTCTTGCTACAGTCAAATCAAGGCCTGTGAGATCAATTACCATATTGCGAAATGTGAGGAATATGTTATCTTATGTCCTAACGCCTGTAGAGAAGGAGAAGATGTTTTTAAAATAAAAAGGAAACATCTCCCTTCTCATTTAGGAGAAGATTGTCCTCTACAAGAAGTAGAGTGTCCTTACGCTGAGTACGGATGTAAAGAGAAGATGGAGAGGAGGTTAGTGGATCAACACGAGAAGGAATCTATTCACATGCATTTTAGAAACTCCATAATTAGACTGAGAGAGCAATCTAACCAAGTAAAATTGCTGGAAAGGGAAAAGTGTAGGATTGAAACGGAAATAGAGAAGGTCGAGGAATATTATTCGAATGAAATTTCACTGATCAAAAATTATCAAAAAAATAATGTATCAAATTTGAAGAAATTAATAGAGCTTCTCACAACGACATTAAAATATTCACCTAAAGGATCATTAAATTGGAAAGTAACCGGAGTTCTTGATAAAATAAAGAATAAAGAGACAATATACTCGGAGCCATTCTTTGTAGGTCTCTATAAATGTCAAAGTTCGATTGCATGGGACTACGAAGGTCGAGGTTATGTTGGCTGCTTCCTTCACATCCTGAAGGGAGATTGGGACGATAGGTTAACCTTTCCTTTCAAATGGAAATACACCTTCACTCTAATCAATCGCAGTACTAGCGCTCACCACTATGTCAGGTCTTGTCAAATCGATGAAGACGATTTGCGATTATTTCCTAGATGCTTCGAACAGCCGAAAGAATTCGGGAACAGTGGATTTGGAATGATAGAGTTTATATCTCATGAAGATATTCAGATGAAAGAATTTATGGAAAACGATTTGATTTTACTTAAAATTAATATTGAATGAAAATTTTAACTCTTTCATGGCATTTTGATTTTATATATATGGCATTTTGATAATTTAAAATTTGAAAAAATTTTGTGGTTAATTAATGGTTGTTATATTTGTTATTTTGTTGCATCATGTTTGGCAAAGTGCCATTTGAAAAAAAAAATCTCACTTGTTTGTTTTTCAAGACATAACAGGACACCTTATAAACCAGTGGTTCTTAACCTTATTTGCACGATTTCCCCCTTCCCTGATTTTCCCCTTTTATTTCTACTTTAATATCCATTAGATAAATTTTCTTTACATTTTGTACTATTGGATTCAGATTGTTATTTATTTGTCTAGTTTTGTTTTCTATTCATCGAAATTTGGAATCCTGGAAGAATAGATTGTAATTAGTAATTTGGTCGTAATTCTGGGGTTGAAAATAGGGTTTCATTCCTGAACAATTGCCGTAATCCTGAAATTTTACATTTTCTATCAGTATCACTGTACAGTCTGTACTTTTTCTGAGAAATATTTTAACATCCTAGATCCTACACACTTCCCCTGAAATTTCTCCCCGGTTAAGAACCCCTGTTATAAACAGATATGAAGGATAGCTACCATGATGGTGTTAATAGTAGTTAATTAATAAGTTATAATCTATTTATAGCAAAGACCCCACACTTCTAAGGTTTCCCCGCCAAAAATGACTTAACCGGAAATGAGTTAGCAAAAATCTAGCGCCATTTAAGAGTTTTAACAGGATGCAGTACATGTGACCAAGTCTTCAACCAAAATTACTTAATTAATTGTTATTAAGAGTCACAGGATGTCGCGTCTTTCCCCCATCTTTTAAGGTCGGATGGCGTGTCTTGCTTGGAGATCAAGCAAGTATCTCAAATTGTAAATCAACCAAATACTGTTTCTTTGTAACAATCACAAATTAGAACTTATTTATATGATATGATATCCCGATGATGACAATGAACTCCTTGATCCCTAATTTCTTCTGAAGTTGAGGAGAAGATCGAAGATTATGAGAGCTGAGGGATTTATAGAGAAAAAATCTGTTTTTTGCTTGTCATTGAGGCTGGGCGAATAAATCACTTTTTAGTCAGATATTACAAAAGGTCGTATTTCTGTTTTTGAGTAGATTTAGTACAGCTGCTTCTTTCGAAAGATGTATGGTATTGTCTAGTATAAACGGCGAACGAAAATATACCCAAGTGCTTCCTTTAAAGTTTGTATTGTAGAGGGAAGGCAGGATACTAATTCTACAGTATTGAGCTATTATTGGAATGGTACTGATGATTCGGCCATCCGGGCCTGAATGTGATCATAGTGATGCTACAAAAATATGATGTAACCCACATATGTATCCATCTCGAAATTGAAATCGTTAGGTGACGCGTGACTCGAAAATACATAATTCAATCCCGAATCAATGAATCGATGGTTTCATAAAGCAGAGTCGATTTAGAATTAGGATGTGTCATCTCTTGGAACATGAAAGCAACCCCTATCCCGTCTGAGAGGAGCTGGGAACTAGTTAATATTGGTAGTGATTGAAGACAATTTTCTATCTTTTAGGTTTATTACGGATTAAGTCAATAATGACGTCATGAATCACTGGTGGGTCATGAAGTCATTTGTTCCAAATATTCTAAAAATAGAACATCATCATAAATGTTTTCTTCTAAGGATCACAAACCGCCGCTTTTTACCAGGTGTGTTTCCAATAATTCTGGAGATTTTCAATAATTCAGGACAATCAAAGTGGAGGTTAAGTGCCCGTGTAAATTATAAATTAATACTGATAATCCCGGGGACAACTTAGGGTCATTTCTATTTATAGTAATGTCCCAAATTTCTATGGCTTCCCCACCCAAAATAACTTAAACCGGAAATGAGTAAGCATAATTAGTTTTTGCCGGGTAATACACGAGATTCGAGAGGATACATACATAGAATTACCATTTCAGGAGAGGTTGGTAGTAAGTATTCGACTTTTACTTTTTATTGCTAGCAAAAAGTTGTGCCAAATGCGAGTTGACCTTCAGTTTATTATCTTTCCTTAACTCCTCTATTTCGAGCAATCGAGTGATAGAGAGACTGGTACCTTTGTCTCTAGGGGACCCGACCTGCATAAAACTCCCGTTCACTCCCGTAACTAGGTCGACAGGGAAACGACTTTGTGTTTCTGCATTTGCCTGGTGCTTGATGGCAAATCCCAAACCTTTCATATCTTCATTATCGCGACTTTTAGCACCGGATATCCATTCATTTAAAGGCATTTCAAGTTGTTTTGATAATACAAAGTTACCAGTTCCTCCATTTTCAGCTTCACTTTCCGCTTTTAAGTTCTCTCTCACCTTTTCTATTGTGTTTTTATTATTGACGAATAAGACAATTGAAGGGTGATTTTTGCTATAAATCGAATAGCCTGAATGATCTTGTTCATGGAATGGGTTGATTAGCCCTATTACGAGGTTGGAATGTGTGCGAGTAGCCTCGTTGTAATATTCCGTCAGCTCAGAACTCGACTTCCACTGTCCAGACGCAACCTCGTATTTATTCTTATCGCAATCCCATCTTTTATCTGCGTCTGCGTTCAGTATTACGAACACGTCTTCACCTAAACTCAGCTCTAGGCCCTTTCCAGCTTCACTAATTAAGTCATAACCTTGCTCCAGCTTATCAATATTGTGGCGAATAGCACCATCAGTCATTGGAGGAGAAGCCATCTTGACAGATTGGCGAAGTTTGTCAAACAGGAGTTGTGCATACTTCAGACTGTCAAGAGTAGCGATATTTGGAGATATCGAGATGTAGTAATCAGCTAGCTTGCATTTCCCACCTGTCCCACTCAGGATGTGGTACATCGGGAGTGGTAAGGTGAAGTCTGATTGGGGAGGAGGAGTATCTCCTAAATTTAGCATTGAAATTACTTTGTAGAGGGGAAGTTGGGTTGAGTTAGAGAGACCGGATATCAGAGACTGCGACACAGCTAACATGAGGCTCGGTTTGAACCGTTCGATGGAGCATTCTGATAAACTATCCAGGCATTCTTCTATGTTACTCAATTGCTTTCCTTCTAAAAGCGTATTGATCTGTTGAGTCATGTCATCAGTAGAGAGCTTTTCTTTGCTGACTAAGGGAACATTTGCATCGAGTGAGTTAGGAGATTGTTCCATAGGCTCGCCAGCAGTAATCGCAGATTTCGATGTTGTCAAATTTGTTTTGAGATTTTCTTCAGTTGTATCATCTCGACTGAAATTCTCAGAGACAGTCGATTCTGCTATCATCTCACACTCTCCTTTAATCTTCGCGAAAAGTGACACCTTAGTGGCTGGATCACAATTTGCATCAATGGTATGATCCACCTCGAAGTGGTGGATTGAAGGTGCCAACGCAAGAGAAGTTAAGGCACGTGCCATATACCCATTAACATCATCAGGTTTATCGATGATCATCTGATTGAGAAGTGTCTGCATTGTTTGGGCCACTTTTTGTTCATTGATATAGTTCATTGCATCGAGGCCCTGTTCCTTGCGCTCTTTTGCACGTCTGTTTACCTCACATTTGTCGCTCATCTGATTATCTAGAATCTAATACCTGATTTACTTCGGTATTACAGTCGAATAAAGTTTTTCCTCTACGCCACTGTAAATATTGGCACCAAGGATGTCAAACATCCTACATTTCCTCAATACTGAATATGCACGACCGTAGGAAGCGGTGCGGCTGGTAATACCAGGCCATGCCCCATGGCCTTACCACTTTTTATAAACTGTATTAATTCTATGGGCGATAAGGTGGATGAGCCGTACCACTTGATTAACATAACGGCAATGGCCTTACTTTTTATGAGCTTCTGACGGCAATGATATGTACGTATGTAGCAGGGTGGAAAGCAAATACCATATTTTATGAAAAGGTTCTTCGAAAACTTTTGAACTTACTTAGTATAGTAGAAAAATTACCCACATTGCTTATTTACTGTAGCGTATTTTGTTTGACCACAAGTAACCACTAAAGCATCTCACTCGATGGTCATTAGGTTGTTTTTATCGAACGTTTAGTGAATTCGATTATTATTCTATGTTAGCTTACAAATCGAGTAAATAAAATGGACGCCCGACACTGGTGGTTGGTCAATCGAGTCCAAGAAACCTTCCAGTTCGGCACTAACGACAGCCCGCTCCTCTACGAGCAGTTTCTCTCGGATGTCTCCCACATGCGAGAGATCAACAAATTCCTCTCGGCGGAGGACTCCAGGCTGCTCATCTTCTATGACGCTTTCTCCCAGGACTCTCCCACCTCACGAGAACTGTACGTCATCACGGAGCTGTTACCTTCCTCTCCAGTCTATCGGGACTCCAATGTCGCCGTGGTTTTCTTCCGGCCAGAGGTGGTGACCGAAGAGTTGGACTTGGCTACTCTAAAACAGGATGTAATGTGCCTTGAACTGAACCTCACCAACCTCAATGCTATGATAGCCTTGATCTCTGAATTGTATCTGCCTATGGTTGATCAAGAAGCAAAGATGCATCCAAATATCCCGTCAGAGAGAGTAGATGTTTACAGGAAGGAACTCAATGGGCGTATGGCTGAGTTGAATTCTCAACTGCAGAAGACAGAGCCACAAATCAATATTCTGGCTTCCCAGCATCTGAATTTGCTGAGAGATCCTCAGTGGAAGAACTCTACTCTTCTTCAAGACATCTGCACTACCACTCTTCAAGACTGGCTCTCTACCATTCACTCACACCTGACTGATATAATCGACACTCCTTATATGGACACAGAAAAGCTTAGCTCCCCTCTGGAAGAATTACGGAAGTGGACAGCGAGGCAGAAGCTATTCCTCTCTATTCTCAAGCAAATGCGTGGGTCAGAAGCAACGACTACAGTCAAGATAGCTTCTGCTGTCAAACCGGAGTTGGCGAATGCATGGTCGCGAATAGAAGCACAAGTCATCCTCGCTAATCACGTTGTGAAGAATAAACTTTCTTTTCTCAATTATTTCAACAAATTCTTCTCACCAATCTTGAGTGACTGCTCATCTGTCAAATGTTTGAATACCAAACTGACTGAACTTAACTCCGATCGGGATTACCTGACTAATTTTAAACTCCCAACTCAGCCCGGGTATATGGGCTACATCTACTACAAGCTAGTCTGCGAAGTCATTAGAATTTCCACCGGATTTTTACAAGTCGAGTATGTAAAATTTACTGGGCAAGCGAATTCAAATTCTTGGTTCTTCTTGAACACCAAGGATAAGTATCCTGGATTCTATCTGATAATAGACGAGATTCTACGAATGGAAGAATATTTGATACATCATTTTGGATTATTGGAAGAAAGAGATCTCTTCCGAAAGGTTTCTTCTCCTTCAGTGAAAAGGGAATCAGGTTCTCTCCATGACTTCGCGACCAATCCAGTTGAAGACCAAGAGGCTTTTCTTGAATTCTCCAGCAAAGATACGCTACTATCTCCTCTCATTTCATTCACTAAGCACCTCCGATTATTGAACACTCTAGCCGATGGCATTCATAAACTGAGTTTGCTCTCCAACCAACTTGTGAGCTACCATTCTTCCACAGGTGTCGAGTGGATCAACAACCCCATCGTCCTGGCCACAGAAGATGGTGGGACTGAACCAACCCTGGAATTGGATCCCGAGTACATTCAAGAGAGTCCCTCTCTTAGTTCGAGGAAGAAAAGACCGATCGGCTCTGGTAAGATGGGTACGTTGCTGGAAGTAGATGAGGATACTCCGCAGACAATCTCCCTCCCTTCTCCACTTGATTCTCCCTCGGGTGGATCTAGTGAAAGCTCTCTCACAGACGCCAATAACTCGATTCGAATTTATTCAAATTTTTCACGACAAATTCAAACTTGGTTGAATGAGAATCTACAGTTTGCTAATGATAACTTCGCTGAAGGATGGAAATTCCTATTCGAACCTACTCAATCTCAATACGATTTATTCAATGAATTGTTGAATCAAATTAGAGAGTCTTTTGAAATACTGAACTTGAATATCGGAGCAATGTTCGATGAGATCACTGATTCTCAATTCTGTTTGATAGAACAACTGAAATTGGTTCACATATTCAGTGGATGGGCAGATACAGAGAAAGCGGATCAGTTTAGGAAGCGTTACGTCACTAGCGCTTTCACTCAATTTGAAGACAAAATGATTTCGCTTGAAAAAAAGTTTCTTGAGCACAAAACTATACCTTGCAGGCTAATTGATATATCGAGTGTTTCTGAGTCCATTCGGTGGTCCAGGCTACTTCTAGGCAAACTGGAAGAACCAATGCGAGAGTTATCGAAATATGAATCAATATTGAAGAATCCAGAGAATTTTGAGAATTTTAAAAAGTACGAGACTTTCCGATCTGATTTAAGACAATATGAGAAAGTTTGGTTCAAATTTAGTTTGGACGCCGTTAAAGAGATCTCTAAACAACAACAGAACAAGTTGCTCCTACTCCCTCAAGAGGGTGAGCTTATTCTGATCAATCTCAATCCGATCATATTTGCAGCTATCCGTGAACTGAAGTCTCTCACAAAACTAGGAATCAACCTTCCTCCGAAAACCACAGAATTGATTTTCAACGAACAACGTTTGAAACGAAGTTTCGACACTCTAACTCAACTTAAATATGACTTTACTAAGATTTATTCAAAACTTCCAGAGCATCTAATTTCACTGTATGAGCCTAACGTCAAGCTCTTCTTGAAGTCGTTGCAGCATGGGTGGACACATCTTACTTGGAACAGTATTAATCTGGACATTTTCTTTGAAGGAGCTAGCAGGGAACTGAGCAAATTGAGAACCTCCGTATTAGAAGTATTAGACGATATAACCCAAGCGGAGAAGGCTTTTCAAACAAATATGCAGTCTCTACCTACACTTCTATCCAGTGTAGTCACCACTGAATCTAGTCTAACCATCGACCAATACCAATCTCTAATTACGAGCTTCATATCCACTGCCAAATCAAGACTCGATAATACAATGCAATCCTTTCATTCCGTCATTTGCAGATCGTTTCTGAAGATACGGGATTGCTATGCAGAGTATGAGAGTCATTCGAAACACGAACTATTCGAAATATTCAATCTAAAATTAGACGACACTTCTCTACTCTTCGTAGGGTTGAAGTATTTTCTTCAACATTATGTTTACTGGTCTCAAGATATCGTTGCTAACTGGATCACGTCCCAATTTAAGCAGTTTTCAAGTATTATTCCTTCCAGCTTATGTCACCCTCATCAGCTAGACAAACTAGAGAAAGTTCTATCTGATCTTCACATCGAACCGACGAGTCCCTCTCTACCGATTCTTCATAAATTCATCACAGCCTCAGATTTTAACAAATTTGTGAAGCTATTTACTAAGAATAAACTTCGTATATCTTGTGAGTTTATATATGAAGTGCCCTTTGTCATCTCTGCACCTTCATATGAATCTATTTCCGAGATAGTTCTTACATGTTTTGACCAGCTAGTTTCTCTCTCATCTCTTACAAACACTCGACTCCTAGTTGAATCTGAGAAGATCTCACTCATCAATGCGAAACTATGTCAAGATGCTAATTGCTTTAGATCTGAAATTGAATCTCGATTGATGGAGTTGAGCTTACCGTTACGTCACCTCTTCAACTTTTTCCAGAATTTTAACTCCATCTGGCGTGGAGAGCTCCACCAGTCGTATGAACAAGTTCGCACGCACTCAGACTATTTGCACCTCTCTGCCAATATTGTTCACTCACTCTTTGATATTTTGGTTTATTTGCGTGCAATGCCATCTAACTTCAACATAGGAATACTCAAGGTTTCCCTAGCTCCTATTCAAATGTCGCTGTGCACCCTTATCGAATTGTGGAAAAATAAATTCAGTGCGTTTTTATTGGATAGTTTTGAGACCATGCTGAATAATGCGATAGAAGAAAGAGAGAAGTTTTATACACTTTTAGACAAGAAAGTTGAGGATATTTCTGATCTCGATACCGTATTGAAGAATCTACGTTATGTTTTTAACCTAGAATTTTCCATAGAAAGTACCTTCTACCAGATTGATAGTAGTTACCAATTACTGGATTCCTATGAAGTTTCAATTAAGAGAGCTTATCTCGATGAAGTGAATGCTCTACGGACAAATTGGCAATCAATCCTAACCCTCGCGCATGATCTACAAGAGCACTACTTGGAAAAGAACAAACTGATGTATGAACGCGATATTGAGAAGGCAGTCAAGAGTTTCCAAATCCAAACGATTCAACTTTCTAACGAGTTTGACGCAAAAGGGCCATACGTTCCAGGCATTGATCCTAAAACGGCCATGTCTCGGCTAAATACTTTTTCCGAAAAATTTCAAGAATTTTTTGAGAAAAAGGAGCTCTTATCCTCTCTGCAAAGCACCTATTTTATGCCAATATCGACGTACTCTGACCTGGATAGAGTAGGAGATGAAATTGAAATTTTGAAACAGCTGTATGCACTTTATGAAAACTTTTGTAATTTTGAGAAGGAGATCCAATCTCAAGCTTGGTCGCATATACAGTTCGATCAATGCCAGAAACAGGTCCTGCAATTTAACGAAACTTTCTTGCTACTAAATCCTTCTCTCTGTAAGTGGGAAGCCTACCAGAATATCCATGGTAAAATCAATTTTTCCTTGGAAGTGATACCTATTTTGAAAAAACTTCAAGACCCAACCATTAAAAATAGACATTGGCTCCAGTTAATGGCACTTGAATCCAAGAGTTTACCTGTGAACTATCAAATAGTGACGCTTGATAAGATCCTTCAACTCAATCCAGTACAGAACGCCTCTAGTATTAATGAGATTTGCAAGAAGGCATCTGAAGAATTTGAAGTCGAGAAAAAGTTGAACACAATATCGTTCGAATGGTCAGATCAAGTGTTCACATTAATTTATGCACAAGAAGGCATTCCTTATGTGTGTTTAGATTCAATTTCAAAATTGCATCAACTTTTAAATAATCACTATGTCATACTCACACTTATTCTCAACTCCCCTTCTATAAGTCATTTTCTGGACATAGGAAGAAAGCTTTCTGCGCAGGTCAAGTCGATTGAGCAGTTCTTGAACAATTTGACATACTCGCAAACTTTAGCTTTCCAACTAGAAAATGTTTTCTTGAATAAAGGTGATTTCTCTGATTCAGCGATATTTGATGATTCTCAAATACATTTCGTAACAGCCTTCAACAAATGGAAGAAGTTTTTGAAAAAGATAGACCAGAATAGCATTGTATCCTGCAGTTGTGTGGATGATCAGCTCTCCGACCAACTTCTGAGTATTATAAAGGAATTCGAGACTTGTAAATTTTCACTTGATGAATTCATAGATGTGCTACGTACTTCCTTTCCTTTCCTTTATTTCCTCTCGGACAATGATATACTAGATATGCTGAAGGATCATTCAAACCCTGATGCCCTCGTGCCTCATATCAAGCAATTTTTCCCTGAACTTTCTAGGTTTATCTATAAAACGAAATCGCGAAAAAGTAGTATTAGCTCAGCTAAATCTGAAAAATCTGAAACGGTTACCAAATACATTGGCGGATTTATTTCTACGATTGGCGAAGAAATTGACTTTGAGAGATGGATCCCTATTTGTAGAGATTCTTACCACACTCTTAACGAGGTAATCTTAGAAACTCGGAACACATTACAAGTCAAATTTTCTGACCTTTTGAGAGAGAGTAAAATGAAGAAGGTTCCCAACGCAGAGTATGAATTATTCATCATTGAATGGCAGTCAATTCCACTGCAAGTAGCTAGCGTGTACCTACATTCGATTTGGACTAAAAATGTAGAAGAAGCTATCATAAATTTTCGTTCTCACAAAAATGCCCTAACAGAAGCTACTAAAATATTCATTGGTTACGTCCATCGTCTACAGGAACTGGTTACTAATCCACATGCGACCAGATCATCTTCCTATCTTCGTAACAAGCTCGAATACATCGTGTTTTTTGCGCTATGGCTAAAAGATATAAATGACGAGTTAGCCGACCGTAAACTAAGAGATATATCTGACTTCGAATGGCAGAAATTTGTCAGAATGTATTACCATTGCACTCCCTTGCTGAATGATAAAAGTAGTGAAGTAGTGACTGCAAATTCCAATACTCCATACAATCTAACTCTGCGGTCCCTATTTACCGATATTCAATATGGGTTTGATTATGTCGGTCATTCGACGCCGAATATATTCTTTTCATCATCAACTAGAACTGTACACCTCATATACTTAGCCATACTAGAGCAGCGCCATGCTCAATTCAAAACTGATCTTCCATTCGAATTCATCCACTCTGCCAAAGAGTTCGCTCGCTTTCATGGTAAAAACCTGATGCATCTGCGTGTTCAGGAGAATTTGTCTCGGAAAGGGATGTCCTCCTATCTCCTAGGCACGCTTCTATCTGGGTACTGGGGGCTTGTCACTGGCTGGGATAACATGAGTGTAGAATGCCAATCTATCTTTACCTCGATAATTTCACAACTGCATGGACGCATTTTCCCATCTGATTCTGACCGAACATTTAGAAAAGACTCGAGTATACTTCTACTAACCTCTAACTTAGGTCACTTTCTAGCTCCTAATCTTCGACCCTATTTTAAATCCTGCAGTTATCTCGCTCCCAATGATCACTACGTCTTAAGAACATATTGCCATGCTCGAGGCATTAAATCTCCAAAGCAGTTAGTGGACAAAATGCTTTGGTTGAGGGACATTTTGCCTTCTCTCTACCCAGAAACTTCCCACGTTAAATTCACCATCCCTTTCTTTATTTCACTTTTGAAGCAATGTTCCGCTGACAAGATTAAGGCCAAGAGTTTAAGTCGCAGCTCCTCTGTTTGTGAGTATGATGTTAGACAGAGTCATTCAAGAAGAGTCAACTTCAAAAATCTAAAACAACTTCCACAACCTCGAAGTACAGTCGGAAACCTTTTCAATCTTCAATCCAGAGACTTTTCAAGCACTCCTGTCGCTCTTAAAGACCAAACTATAATCGCATCATACTTAATTGACACATGTCTACCAAGATTTCAGGTTGAAATCCGCCCAAAATTCTTAGCTCTCCTCGACCAAGTATTTGGAACATCTTTCTCTACCAATTTATCAGACAGTCTCATTATACCAAATTTCAACACTATTTTCATTCGTGTCTGCAATGACTTGGAGATAATTCCTTCCAACACGCTTGAACAACAGATCAAGGATATCCACCGAGCGGCTAACATGTTTCCTGGAGTAATCCTCTATGGTTTGCCTGGGACTGGCAAAAGTACAGCATTTAAGGTCTTTATAAATTACCTGCGGAATATTACAGGTGACATCACTAATGATAACATAGCAAGGTTTAAACAGCATAAAATGTACCACATCTACCCACGTACTCTCTACTCCTCAAGATCTCTTATTGGAAGAGAAGACGAGAGGTTGAGATGGAGAGATGGGGTTATCCCTCAAGCCATAATGCACGCCCACAAAGATCCTAACTGTCTTGTTTGGATCATTTTTGATGACGAAATAATAGAGCCACAATTTTTCGAATTTCTATCGACTTGTATATTTGCTGGTTCGCTCGCTCTTAGCAATGGTGATAATTTGTCCATTACAAACAATGTTCGATTTGTCTTTGAAACTTTATGCCTAAAATCGTTCTCCCTATCTTTGCTCAATTTGTTTCAAATGATATATTTTTCTAAATACAGTATAACATTGAGTTCTTTCACAAGTATTTCTATTCAAAAGCACCCTCCAATGCTCCATAAAGTTATCAAACAGGTATTATTGAATACGATTGAAACTTTTCTAAAGGATCATTTAGTTAAATATCCGAACGTTAATGAGCTTAATATGATTGGTCTCTACAAAACATTTTTTAATTATTTCGACCAACTTATCGATAATTGCACTTCGCTACCTATCCAGTCTGAACCGGACAACACTTGTGTAATCGAGCGTTTCGCTTTATTCGCACTTACCTGGTCGTTTGGCATACACGTGGAGGAAACAAAGTGGTCTAGTTTCACACAAGATCTGTATTCACTCAGCGATTCCCTGCCCGATTTGGAGCCAGGATACACTATCTATGACTACATAATCAGCAGTTCAGGAGACTGGGACACAGTGCAGATGTTGCATTCTGACTCTCCAATCCCTTACTCCATCACATGTGATGGAGATATCATGGCGCAATGCGCGAATTTTTCCAAAGTAAACATGTTGATAGAACTCACCTCTTCAAAGAGGCCAATAATGCTCATTGGTCCTCATTCCACTGGTAAATCTTCCCTCATGAAGTTTAACCTATACTCGAATGTATATCAAGACTTAACACAAGATGTGTCACATGAAGCTATCAACGCTAACACCACAATATCATCACTCTATGACTCCCTGTATCTGCGATTGGAATGTCGATTCCTTGACACATACGGGCCACCTAACAGCCATAAGTTGAATTTATTCATAGACGATTTACACATTGGTCAATCTGAAAAAGATGGGAATTCTCCTATACTAGAATTTATTCGCTGCCTGTTAGAACAAAAAGGTTTGTTTTCAAAAGAGTTTCCGACCAAATGGTTGACAATTGAAGATGTTCACACGGTCTGTGCAATGACGACATATCGTTCCTATACCTGGATGGAATCCAGATTGTCCCAACACTTCAACGTCATTCGACTGGTGCCTGAGGCAATCACTCAAGACACTCTATCTAACCTGCTTGACGCCTTTACACAGCCTGAGGGGATGACGAGATATTCACCAGATGTGCTGGGTACAATCACTAACACTGCACGAACACTCTTTCAATATATACAATCCATATTTATACCTACCATTCTCCCAGGAAGGCATCATTACTCTTTCTCACTCAAAGATCTTTCTCTCATCTTTCATGGTTTTAGAGTTTGTGCCGACGAGTTGCTCGAAAGAGAGAGTGAAGTCTTCAATTTGTTTTATCATAATGCGAACAGAGTATTTTCTGCTCAGTTTTCGAATTTATCTGACTTGGAGAGTTTTAGAACTTTGGTTAAGAAACTTTTTGATTTTGACATGGCGAATTCTGAATTTATTTCTTGTAAAACTGAATTCAAAGACTTACCCTATTTCACAACTCTTGTTGAAGAACAAAAGCCAAGCACAGCGAATGTTCTCAAACATGCCATTGAATTAAACACTAACATCATTATTCATTCATGTCCAGTGTTGGAAAACCTGGTTGCCTCTGGTACCCGGCTCCATAATCAGCATAATGAAAAGTATTCAGACAGACCATGCACCTCAATGCTTGCTCTCTCAGACATCAAACAGCTAGACTATCTCAACTTTATTCTCAGTTTGCCAAGAAGCAACGTCCTATTTATAGGAAGTAATAAAAAGAAATTATTTGACATAGCAAAGCTGGCTTATTTCGCATCTGGATTCGAGCATTTGGATTTGGCCCTTTCAAATGAACAGTCCTTTATTGACGGAATCAAGGCGGCCATCAGACAGGCCGTACTCGGGTCTAAATCGGTTGGATTCATTCTTACAGACAATCAGCTGGAAATCGGTTGTGTGAAGGAACTGTTCAACACCTACCTGGTAACAGGACATCTTGACCATGTATTTTCCTACGATGAACTCAACAGTCTTGTGAATTCGGTTGAGCCAATTTACAAACGCTCTTATGCTAGTACTTACACTGACCCGCGCCAATATTTCAATGTCCAAATACAGAAGAACCTCAAAGTCATACTATGTATCGGGATTCACAATCCTCTGCTGAAGGATTCTGCGGGGTTTCCTGGTCTCATTAAAGGTTGTTACGTATCAGTTTACAGGGATTGGTGTGGTACATCTGTAAATAAAGATATAATTGAGTTAGTTAGCCGATCTGAATCTAAAATGCCCATTACCACAATCTATTCAGACTTTCCCATTTCGGAAATCTTAGACATTTCCACTAGTCTTCATAATATGTTTCTCCAAGAGGATCGAGAACTTTATTTTCTTGAGCATCCATCTAACTTCAGTAATAATTCTATTGAAATACTCGATTCGATTAATGTGAAAAGTCCCCAACCAAAGCCAAATGCTCCCAATACACTGTCTCAGCTATTTTTTGAAGAGAATGTAAAATTTGCTCAAAATAGCGGCAAGTTTAAAAAAAGTAGAATGTATTTCAGTGGATCTTCTCTACAGACTTTTATAAAACTTATTTTTACTATTTACATTAATGAAGCAAAAAATACCGACCGGAAATTGAAGGGATTAAAAAAGTGTATTGAAACCCGTGATAAAATGCAAAAGATGTACAATAATTTGCTTGAAGAAATTTCACGTATTGAGAGTTGTATAAACGAGAAAAACAGTGAATGTGAGAGTTTGTTACAAGAACTTAGTCAAGTTAGCTGTAAAATCGAAGCTGTGAAAGTTTTCTCTTCACATTCCGAGTATAGCATTCTCAGAGCTACTCTCGACTCGTTACGAAGTCAGGACGAAACGGATGTGGAAATGCTAGACTTTGAAGATGATAAGCAACTAATAATACAACTACTTGAAAATGAAACTCATCTGAAACAGGAAAGTATTGACAAACTGACTCAAGTTCAATACGAACGTATTGATGTACTAAAAGTAAAGCAAAAAGATCTTTTGAAACTGATAGAAGAGGCTGAAGCTGAGGTGAAATCAAGTTTCTGTAAAATTACCCGTTTTACTGTAGAGCATGTGAAGACTCTACATTTCCCACCCAAGCATGTCCTTACAGTGCTGGAGACTTTGGTGTACATTCTAAGAAAGCAAATTAGAACTGCGTCAATTGTTTTACCGAAACCGGATGTATCACTTCTCGATTCCTCAGTGGAAATTTGCCACACACAAGATGCCCAAATGCTTCCGATACAGCCCAAAGGACGTCAACACCTCGGTAGGTCAGGCTATCTTTCATCCACGCGTGGCAACCCTGATGCATGGAATGCAGTCCAACAGGCGATTGGCCAGGATTCCCAGAAGTTTTTGGACTCAATATCCAGTATGAGTTGGAAATTTGGGCTAGACCCAGATGTTATCCATTGTATTGAAAAGAGTATTGCGACTTCTAGAAATTCTCAGAATCCCAAAACAGTTTCAGCCTTGATTACAGTACAATCTGCCAAACATGCAGCAGATGGTGTAGGAATAATATGTGCATACATCATAGCACTTACAGAATACAGTTATGTTTACAAACAGCATTGCGTGTTAGAAGATGAAATCTATAAACTTCATCAAGGCATTGATAAGTTGAATCAGCAATTAATTTCCTCGGATATCAAACTGCCAGTGCTTAAGTATGAGAGGAGTTATCTGAATCAGGAACAGATTGATGAATATCAGACTGATGCATTGGAGGTAGAAATCAAAGAGCTTGAAGAAAGATTTCATAAGGCCGTTTTTGAACAACATGAACTTAAACAGGAGTTTAGCAAGCTAAAGACTTTTGCTAAATCTCTGTCTGATATCTTGCAATCTACAGAAGCTCTTGAAAATTCATGGAATACATCTCTGGAATCGCTTTTCGATAAAGAAATTATGATTTACTACAGCATCGCTACCTCAATTTTACTCACCTATTTAGGTTCGATTCCTCCTAAGTTAAGAAAATCTCTTTTTGTCCATTCTTTTAACAAAATGTCTGCCAACCTTGATGAAGAAAAGCAGTCCCTTTTGTCCTATGAATCTTTCAGAGATTTCTTAAGACAGACTATCAATTGGAACCTTGACTTGACTAAAATTCCCAATGATTACTATGTTGAAGAGAATTTTTGTATTATCTTGAATCCTTACTTACCTAAATATCCACTTATTGTCGATCCTTACAGCATTTTCCTATGTTGGATGAAGGACCAGGACGATGTAACCTCTATCAGCTATGATTCCAATGATCTACTTCAAATTCTTGAGACACAGTCAAAACAAGCTAAAAAGTTTGTGATATACGATGTTAACGTTAATGATTTGAGTTCTAAAGAATTCATCATGAAGATCCTAAAATTCAAGTCAGCCAATTCTTGTTTTACGATCAAATCAACTATCCCAGTTAAAGACATTACAAACTCATCCTTTCAATTATTTTTAGTCACCTCTCTCAATCAGGACATCCCCTATAAACTGTTACCCTATGTTACACCTGTACTGTTTACAGCGACAAGACAAGGGTTCTCAAAAGATCTTGGCAGAGTGTGTCTGTCTGTTTTTGAGTCTGAAAGGTTTGTAGAAATGCGGAAAAATGAAGAAAAACTCGCATCTTCTCGGGCAACTATTAAATCAGTGGAGAATGAGCTTACCACTGCCCTGTGCATGTCTTTCGAGATTGAGAATTTGGTTTCTAAGTGCAAAACGATCACTTCCCTTAGCGCCACTTACCAAGCCAATATGGAACTATATCAATCATCCAAAAAGCAACAACAAATCATTTTGTTAACAAATTCGAGTATCTTTGATGGTGGAGAAATTGCTGCAATCGTTTTTGATATTTTGCGATGTTTATCTTCTCTCGATATTTCTTACCAAATCTGTTATGCCAATTTCAAGCAATTTTTGAAGGGAATCAGTAAAGGATTAGAAAGAGTAGACCCCAAGAAAATCCCGCAGATCATTCTCCACATGAGCTACAGCTACCTCAGTAGATCTCTCTCTGAAGATAATCGAGTTCATTTTGCCTTGATGCTCGCACTCGAGTACGAGATATATGAGAAGCGTGCGAAGAGGAGTGAAGCTGAAATGCTGTTCTCACCTCTAACACAAGTTAAACAATCTTCCAAGAAACCGTTCGATTGGATGCAAGAGAGACAATGGGACAACTTGAACGCTATGGGCCAATCTGTGAGGACGATACAGGAAGTAGTAGACAGGATGGCTCGTGACGGCCGTGCGACTCAATGGCGGACATTCTGTGAGCACGATTCCCCAGAGGAGCAAGAATTCCCTGATGGGTTGAGTAGCACACTTTCTCCTTTAGAAAGGCTATTAATTCTAAAATGCGTGAAACAGGACACCCTCAAGAACTCTATCATGAAATTCATAGAGCAGAGCTTGGGTCTAGATCTAAACCGTGGAATGACGCTTGACTACAAGGTGCTAGTCAACATCGCAACGCCTCGCACACCCATCTTAGTTCTATCCAATCATCCAAGCAACATAACGCTGTTTACGCACAACCTTATAAAGCATTGCAATCCAAAAATTGAGATGCGCTGTTTGAATGGTGATTCATCGGAAGATATTAGTGATATATTCGATGCCATTAATAATGCTGCTAGTCAAGGAAACTGGGTTTTTATACAGAACATCGATTTAAATCCTTCTCTAATGAAACTACTAACGATCTATTTGGACAGCATTACAAATTGCGATGAATCTTTTCGTTTGTGGCTCTCGTCGTATCCAACTGCTACCTTTGATTTAGTATTCATGCATCGCTGCATTCGCTTATGTTTGGGAATCCCCTTTGAGCCAAAGAACGGAGCAATCCGCTGTCTAGAGATCCTCCACTATAATGAATCTCTTATCAACATAGCGAAGTCAGAATGGACGCCTCTATTACATAGCCTCATCATGATCCATCTCACATGCCGGTATCGTGCCATGTTATATCCGGGAAGCTGGGCTCAGTCTTACCGTTGGAGTATCGACTCGTTGACCAGAAGTTTGAAACTAGTTTTGTTGGAAATTGAACAGTGCTCTAACACAATGTTAACTTTTAGCCAGCAAAACAAGCCATTCTCCTGGTGCTGTGTTAAGTATATGATCGGTGAGTTGACGTATGGCAGTGGGCTCGAGTTGACACTAGACCAGGAGTTGTTGAATGGACTAATTGAGTTTTGGTTGAATCCGAATGCCATTAAACCTGGTTACGAATTTCCTCGTTGTCAATACAAAGCTCCTACCGTTTTCCATAGAACTAGCCCTAAACCGAAAGACTTGATTCAAGGTTTCTTAAATGAAACTAGTCAGGTGATTATCAATTCGCCTGAAATATGTGGTTTCTATAACAAAATATTATCTTCTTTTCACGACAAGATTGTCGATCAGACTAAGATATTGAATGATACGCTGAAGGTATTTCGTCCAGAAGTTGACGAACTTGTTTGCATAGTGAAAGAACCCAGACCACCAGTCCATATCCCTCTTCGCAGACGCCAATCAAGCATTGCAGATACTGCAAAACGTATTGCTTCTCTAGTTCGAGTAGTAGATAAATCTCCTTCATCTTTCACGATTATGCCTACATCAATAACGACCCCTTCTCCCTTTAGCGTTACTCCTCTCCGCGGAATCAAGGAGTTAGATATCCAGGCGAAATGTTCACTACTGCTGGCCAACCTCCCACAGATTGTATCTGTCAACCATCTGATCACTATATGTGAACAGGACGCAAATCAATTCTTAAAGAACTTCTATATTCAAGAACTGAAAGCTTGGGTGAAATGTTTTCAGGTACTTCGATGCGATATTTTCAATATACAGCAATACCTTGTTTTCTCCAAACGTGTTGGCGTATTACCAACATTGTTAGAAATGATCAAAGATATTAATGACAACAAAATTCCTTCGAAATGGCAGACTGCAGTTGGCCCATCTGCTCCGCCTCAGTCACAAACATTTTCGGTTTGGATTGAGCACATTATGAAGCGATACATCTATCTTCATGACTTGATAGAAAATGGAAATCCTTCTAGCTACAATTTAGGATACGTTTTCTATCCTGGATTGCTACTCGCATCTTTCTGCCTTTTGAAGCCAAAGCATGACAATTTAAACTTTGAGAAAAGTTGTCTAATCGGTGAAATCACCTCGAAAGAGAAGGAGCATGTGAGAGACCCTCCTTCAGAGGGTGTATACGCCTCCGAAATTTGTGTTAATGGCTGTCTCTGGGAGAAAAGTACTGGAGATTTTTATGACAGTCCAAGCAAATCTAACAATACTATTCTTCCACTGGTCCAGATAACTCGTTTTCCTGCTGGCCAACTTCACTTGCGAAAAGAAAGCATCCGAGGTCCTCACTTGTATTTCTGTCCTGTCTACAGGAATCAAGATAAGAAAGAGGTCTTCTTTCACCTCAAAATCCAGCATAACGATATCCCACGAATCCGATGGATGACGAGAGGTCTGACATGTACATTACAACATTATTAGGCAGAGCATAGTTCTATATTACACTATCTCATGCGATTATCTAGTTGGTTTTTATTTACTTATCTCCATTTCACTTTTTATTTAGCTAATTGTATAAGTGTCGTTAATGATATCCGATTTGTTTAACGTCTCTTCAGTCACCAGTACACTTAGATTATCCTTATAAGCATGGGAAAGTATATGAGTGATCGAAATATACTTTAAGAAAATTATCGGTTAATTAACTCGGTTAATTTATATATGTATGTATGATACACTTCTACTTTTCCAAACAAAAAGTATACTAAAAGGCAATATCAAACGATTCCTCAAATTAACAATACTAATATCTAGCTGTGTACATACGTAGATATATATACGCAGATCTAGTAGTTCCTTTTTACAAGGGCTTTGAGTTAGGCTTATACTCGAATCTCCAATTATCATACATACTGGTCTTTGAGAGGTGTACAATCAACTTTCCATAATATAATTTGTAGTCGGCTTTGTCTAGTTCTTTCCCGTTGAACTTGATGCTTTTAGGAGGCAACACAACACCAAGTATGATGAGCTCAGCAAGTTTGGGGATATCAAAATTAAAAACTTCTTTACTCCCCTTCATGGCTGTTGCAGCGACTACAAAGCTATTGTCTGTACTTCCTGGAGTTGCAACATAGCTGATATAGAGAAATTCCATTGAATCCAAAGTAATACCATCGTCTATGTAGACTCGACCTTCCGCTCCCGAATTCCTATCCAACGCAACGATTATTGAGAAAGTTCCTTGTCTACAATCATTTGTTGTCATACCGGGCTCCTCTGTGATGACAATATGTCCCCCGAGGATGTGAAGAGGAATCGTGTCCATCGGAACTGTTAATGTCTTATTTACACCCTCTGGTGTATCGACCACCACATCTTGTGTAAACCAGTCATACCACTTTCCTGGAGGGAAGTACATATCGACTTTGTTCGTACTGTTCAAAACTGGAGAAACCATTAGTGATGGACCGAAAAAGAATTGCTTGTCAATTGACACGGCGTATTGGTCCAGAGGGAACTGGAAGAACAAAGGTTTCACAACTGTGGAAATCTTGTGGCCTGTTAAGGAAGTGCCTAAACGAAATGTAATTCCTCATTGAGCTGAATCTTGTTTATTTTAAGATATATTTTCGAGACTCACCTTTGTTTGTCAGTACAAATTGGGTGTGAATATACGGTAGCAAGCTGTATCTAGTCATAATTATCTTCTTCGATGCTTCTGCAACAGAATCCCACCTGTAAGCCTCTTGAGGCACTTTTGTGGATTTTGTGTTATGATTTCTGAAGAAAGGATAAAAGGATCCCAGTGCCATCCACCGACCGCACAACTCTTCAGTTGTGTCTCCATTGAAACCACAAACGTCAGATCCAACGAAAGGTATTCCGAAGAGCTGAAAATTGAGCATATCTGGAATGCTAGAGAATAGTTTAATAAATGTAGAATTTGTACAAACTTACATTTGAGTATGTTATCTCACCTGAGATACATGTCATCCCAAGTAGCATTATTGTCTCCAGTCCAATGAGCTGCATATGCACCGGATCCTGCGAATGTAGACCTGGAGAGGACGAAAGGTCTCTGTTTTTTCCGGTACATCAAGAGTGCATTGTATGTAGCGATTGCCTCGGTTAGTCCATAGAGATTGTGTGCATCATAAGCTAATACACCTCCGTTATGCGTTGCGTTCATATCTACTGTTTTAGTATTCAGAGGCAAATGATTGTTCTGGTTGTTAATGGCATATGGGGGGTTTGTGGGACCGAATTTAGTAAACTTGAGTTGAGTGCTGTTGAGCTGAAGCTCTTCGTCTAGGTTGAGGAAGAAATCAGATTCGATATTTGCTGACCTTGTGTGAATTGTTTGGTTGCACTCTCCATTACAGAAATTCGACACTTCATTCATGTCAATCCAAAGACCATCGACCGGGACAATGTCGAGGAAGGTGTTAACATGCTTAGCCCACCAGTTCTGAGTTCCTATACTGATGAAGTCTGGATACACTGTCAGTCCTGGCCAGACTTTCCCGGTGAAATATTCACCTTTCCAATTTTTAATAAACACGTCACCTTCTATTCCATCTGAATACGGAGCGTAATTAGAGACCTTTGCTATCCCTGGATCTACAATGACGACGTAATGTTGATGGTTGGCATGCAAATTGTCTACGAATGTTTTCACTTTTGCTTGTGGGAAGTTTTCTGGATCAAGTGTAAAATCTTTGTATCCGTCCATGTAGTCAATATCATTCCATATTGTTTCCAAGGGTATGTGAGCTTTTGAGTAGTTTGCAACTACCTCCTCCACAACCTAGTGAAATGAGGTAATTGTTATTATTGAGTCGATCACGTCTCCATTAATTCAGAGGCGTACCCCGCATTGTTAACAGGTTGCACGTGAACTCTCTTAAAAATCCATAAAAGCGGGACATAATGGAACTCTTAAAAAATCCAAAAAAGAGGGACATAATGGAACTCCCTTAAAAAATCCAAAAAAGAGGGACATAATCGACAAATTTCATGTAAAAACGGGACACTCGTGAAAATTAGTAAACTACGTTTACTAATTTTCACGAGTGTCTCGTTTTTACATGAATTTTTTAAATTATGTCCTGCTTTTTTGGATTACATGTATAATACTTTCTATTCGCCCCGCCATGTTCCTTTAAATTTAACGTCGCGTCCCGCTTTTATCATGGCTCAAGTTGGCATGTATGTAAATTTCCATATGGAAATATAAAACTTGGGAAGAGCAGAATTAAATACAATTTAATCAACATGTGCTAACGGCCACCTGCTTATAAAATGTTATTTTTGGACAGTAGTCCCTTTGTTGTGTTATGGACAGGAGTCAGGACTAGTATATTCTACATGGCAGCCTTAATACGATCGAGTTTTTATCCCGATCTGTTAATATCATCACCTGGATATCCTTGTATCCCCATCTGCACTGATGGAACCCCAGGCTCCAATAAGGAGGGACTGCTGGCCTCCCGATGAGATCTAGATACTGAGACACCACAATTTCAGGCTCAGGTCCCATGAAGAAGTAGAAATCCAATACTCCTCCTATCACTTTATATGTTATTGAATTGGGCGTGGTAATGATGTCCATTCCGTTCGAATTTCTTAGGAACACTCCATGAGATTTGCCAGAATGGAGTCTGTGGTCCAAGTAGAAGGGATGGCTGCCATAGACATTCTTGTGGTAGGGAGTGGGAATGTCGAAATTCCAGAGGGTGTATTCATCCGTGCGGTTCAGTCTGAACCCTCGCACTTGCTCGCCTAGAATGAGGAGATACCGTTATTGAACTGACTTTAAATATTTTAAACATTTTATACAACCCACCAGCACCTGCTGCTGATTAAACAATAAATTATTCTCGCTTGATAAAATGAATTCATACATACTTACGTAGGTATAGACATTCTTGCAACCTTCCAAAAATAACATTTCAATTATGTATGTATTTTACATAAAATGATATTTCACAAAATTTTGCTCTCATTCTTGTGGTTTTAATTTAAGTTAGAAATGGATATATTCAGAGGCGCTTCAGAGAAACAGATCACGTTCGTGAAACTGTCAATCCTGACGCTAGCCTCCGTCCTTGCATTCTCCACTCGTCTCTTCTCAGTCCTGCGTTTCGAGAGCGTGATCCACGAGTTCGATCCTTACTTCAACTACCGCACCACCCAGTTCCTGACCAAAGAAGGCTTCTACAACTTCCACAACTGGTTCGACGATAGAGCGTGGTACCCCCTAGGTCGCATTATCGGCGGCACCATCTACCCTGGTCTCATGGTTACCTCAGCTCTATTCTACCACATCTTGCACTACTTCAACATTACGATTGACATCCGTAACGTATGCGTTTTCCTCGCACCTGTCTTCTCCTCATTCACTTGCATAGTCACGTACCACCTGACCAAGGAGCTGAAAGGTACAGGAGCCGGATTGGTCGCTGCTACAATGATTGCCATCGTCCCTGGTTACATCAGCAGGTCAGTGGCTGGGTCTTATGATAACGAAGGGATCGCCATATTCTGCATGTTGCTGACTTACACGTTCTGGGTGAAATCAGTGAAGACGGGATCAATCTTCTGGTCTGTGTTATGCGCTCTAGCCTACTTCTACATGGTGTCATCGTGGGGCGGCTACGTGTTTCTGATTAACCTCATCCCAATTCACGTCCTGATTCTGATGCTTACGGGGAGATTCTCGCATCGCATCTACATCGCTTACTCTGCCGTCTACGTCATCGGCACCATTCTCTCAATGCAGATATCATTCGTGGGGTTCCAGCCTGTGCAGACCAGCGAGCACATGGGAGCGTTCGGAGTGTTCGGTTTGTGTCAGATTTACGCGTTTGTCGAATACCTCCGCTCTAAACTCAGTTCTCAGATGTTCAACCGTCTGTTCCGCTTGCTTCTGAGTGCCGTGCTAATCATAGCTACCTTCGTGGCTGTTTTCCTCCTCATCACCGGGAAAATCGCCCCATGGACAGGAAGATTCTACTCCCTACTCGACCCCTCCTACGCCAAGAACAACATCCCCATCATCGCTAGCGTGTCAGAGCATCAGCCCACCACCTGGTCCTCTTTCTACTTCGACCTCCAGATCCTGGTCTTCCTATTCCCCGGGGGGCTCTACTTCTGCTTCGAGAAGCTGACTGACGCCAACATCTTCATAATCCTCTACGGGGTCACTAGCATCTACTTCGCAGGGGTGATGGTGCGACTCATGCTGGTGCTAGCGCCGGTTATGTGCATCGTGTCTGCGATCGGAGTCTCCTCACTCCTCACTTCCTTCGTGAAGAATGCTGAACCCGACGATCCGAAAACGCTCAAGAAAGCTGCAAAGCGACCAGCAGATCAGTATCTGAAGAAGCAAGACATCTCGATGGCAGCCTTGGTCATGCTTGGATTGATGTTACTCACCTACTCCTACCACTGCACATGGGTGACGTCAGAAGCGTACTCCTCCCCCTCCATCGTCCTAGCGGCTAGACAAGCGGACGGGTCTAAACTGATATTTGATGACTTCAGGGAGTCTTACTACTGGCTGAATCAGAACACTCCTCCCGACGCTAAGGTGATGTCCTGGTGGGATTACGGATACCAGATTACGGCTATGGCCAATAGGACCATCCTCGTGGATAACAACACTTGGAACAACACGCATATCTCGCGTGTAGGGCAGGCGATGTCTTCTACGGAGCAGCACGCATACGGGATAATGAGACAACTCGACGTGGATTATGTGTTGGTGATATTCGGAGGTCTGACTGGGTACGCGTCTGATGACATAAACAAGTTTCTATGGATGGTGAGGATAGGTGGGAGTACCCCAGAGGGTGGCCATATCAAAGAAATGGACTATTACACCCCTCAGGGAGAGTTCAGAGTTGATAAAGAAGGTTCACCTACCCTCCTCAACTGTCTCATGTACAAACTCTGCTACTATAGGTTCGGGGAGGTGTACACTGAAAACAAGCAACCGACTGGGTATGATCGTGTGAGGAATGTAGAAATCGGGAATAAAGACTTCGATTTGAAAGTGCTAGAAGAGGCCTACACAAGTGAGCATTGGATTGTCCGCATCTACAAAGTGAAGTCCCCTCACAACAGGGGAGAGCCTCGCTTTCCTTCTGAATACTAGATCTCTCCTGGAATATGCTCTCTACTACAATTTAGTATTTGTGTTTTGTTTGGGATTAGTTTTGTGTGTATTAGCAAGCCTTTAGGAATACTTCTTCTCAGTTCGAGAGGCGTTGCTTTAATTCTAATGCTAGGTATGCTTATTTTTATTAATTAGGCAATTAATTAACCGTCAAATTTAAAAAATAGTATAGACGTGAATTCTTACCTAGTCCATAGAGGTTGTAGCCATTTGGTAGCTGTGTACCAATTTCCAAGTATTGGTCATAGAATTGGAGCCCGTTCCCGATGGAAGTATTGAACAACACCTCTTTATCATCTCTCCTCTGCACTGCTACCCAGAATACTTCCTTTTCGTTTGAAGTGTCGATTATATAATTTGTGTTTTCCGGTTTGTTCATAGGAGGATCTGGTCCAGGGACAAAAGCTGTGAGTATTTCCCAACGTGGGTAATTTGGATCCAAAATTTTGATTCTTAACCTGTCAGCTGTTTCAAGATAGATGGAGACCTTGAGTGGGGTTATTGCGACTCCGAATTTCGCAGGAGTGGTATCTGTAGTTTGTAGAACCAAAATCCAACCATTTTTTGTTTCCACCTTAGAGACCACCGTGTAGACTGGTGGCACGAATATTTTATGATAACAAGTAGGTCCTATGCCATTCTCCGTCCAACAGCAGTTATATTTGTGGCAGTCCTGTGTTGTTATATTCAGCCATCCACACTCTGACTTATTCTTAGCATTGTCGTCGCAAATCTGAGCATTCAAGCATCCGAACAGGATGGGAAGAAATACAATAATCTTTAACATCTGACCTCCCATTCAATCCAAAAGAGATTTTGAACCTGAGTTTAGTGCTCCAGACGCTCTATATGTAATATGACCTGGAAGCAATTACTATATGGAGTATCGGGTAATATTTTTCCATGTGACTTAAAACTTGAAACTCCTCATGAAATACGAGTATCACACTCATTAATAGAATAACACGAGAATAGAGTTATTTCAAAGTTACCGCCCACAAGTCAGTGACGACTTGACAACGGACATTATTGCAATCAGCTTGACTCCACCTTAACTTGACTCCGCCAAACTCTTTCACCAATCATAGCTTGAATCCACCTTAACTTGACTCTGCCAAACTATTTCAATGATCATAGCTTGACTCCACCTTAACTTGACTCCACCAAACTCATTCAACAATCATAGCTTGACTCCACCCTGACTTAAGACTCCGTGCCAAACTATTTCACCAATCATAGCTTGACTCCACCCTAACTTAAGACTCTGTGCCAAACACTTTCAACAATCATAGCTTGACTCCACCCTGACTTGCAGGTTAGATAATTATAATATGCTACCATGTCACAACATATGTTTTCTTAGAAATTTACTCTCGTCTACCCTAACTCACTCATACTCTCAATGTTTTAATATATGCATTAATCTAGTTGGGCATGTTAGAATGTGATATCAGCCAGAATCGTGCTGCTAAGACGTTAGGCTTAGTTAGGACTTCTGCTCTATAAGAGTAGTTTTTTCATGTCCATTTGTATGTTTGTATTTCTAGTAAACTACTCATTGCCCTTAGTCCCAACTATTCGTACATGTATGTATATATGTACTACGCATTTAACATTTCACACATTTGTATTTAAAATTTCCTAGCACTTCAAAATGAATGGAATACTATGAACGATTTTATTGAAATATCACATAATGCACCCGCTCTAGCTAAAATCTACTTAAAAGACCACCTGCTTTCCTAAAATAGCTTTGAGAAAACCTGTCACCATTACCAAAAAGAATATCTTTTTCCTATCATTTAAATTAGCGCAAAAAATAATGTAATCCCATTACGTCTGTACTTTCAACCTGGAAACAGATCTGTTAGCATCACAAGTTGATGATCCTAATCATAATGTTATTTGATTCCTAATTCTGTAGTACTAGTGTCTGCAAAACATGCTGTGCATAAATTATAATTTGATTATAATCAAAGATGCCCAACCCATTATGTTCTCATATTAGCCCTAAAGGATATTGCAAATATATTTGCAAGAAATCTTACGTCTAATATTCACATGGTTGTCTTAATTAAGGAAAATACGCAAAATAAAAGACTGCTTAACACCCAAAATTATCCCGAATCTGAAATATTTAATTCTAATATTATTTTATCTAGTGACGTAGGCTAAATTGCACCACGATTCATATTTTTCGCTGGTTAACACCATGTTAACGTTAAGCTGAGTTACATCAAGGTTTAACTGGTGTAGGCAATTGTAATTATGTAAAATTATATTAATAAGAATCAGATTCACGTATTACAATACACTATACTGCACTAGAACTCGTTAGTACATACTCGGCTTAAGACGTACACTCGATTGATATGTACTTTTCTTCAGTAACGGAGTTCTTTTATTTAAAAACTCTAGGTTGCAACAAACAACTGTTGAAAGCTAGCCTCTAGCGTATTTTTGAAATTTGTTACTATTAGTAATTTTGTTACTATTTGTTACTAAATTTGTTACTATTAGTAGCTGCAAATTCTCGAGGGAATTAGCATGAATAGGGATGATGATGATAGCGAGCAGAGTGTTTTGCTGAGGAAGGGGAATTCAGATACTACCATCTCTTCAACTGATGAATTCTCCAGTGAAGACTCTGATCGCATTAAATATAACATTCAAAATATTGGCATCCCTTCTGACTCAGCCAGATTGGAGTCTATAAATGAGCTACTAGCCGAGAAATATGAGAAAGCGCTTTCTAGCACAGGATTTGGACTGTTTTCCATCTTTCTGTTAATATTCTGTGGCATCACAGTGATGGCTGATACCACCGAGATACTCTGTGTTTCTTTCGTGATGCCTTCTGCTGAAAGAGTTCTCTGTCTCGCAGACTGGGAGAAGGGAATCATCGGATCCATTATATTCCTGGGTAACATTGAGTGATGTTTATATTAACTAATCGGTACAGTAAAACCGTCTTAGTAATAACTGTCTTAGAACACTTACTCATTTTGCTGATTACAAATCTTATAGGCATGCTGATCGGAGCTTACACTTGGGGATCTCTGGCGGATCAAATCGGTCGCAAGACCTGTTTGTTTTTCTCTATCACTATGAATGGCGTTTTCGGCCTTGCCTCTGCATTTGTGGAACATTCAGTCTCGTTTGGGATTTTACGCTTCCTTAGCGGGGTGGGAGTAGGCGCTTCTTTCCCTGTGGTCTTCTCTTATTACGCTGAATTCTTGACCAAGAAACTGCGAGGTAGGCTGATCTCTTGGCTGTCTCTCTTCTGGATGTTCGGGCAGATCACCACCAGCATATTTGCAGTAGCAGTCATCCCTAGGGTGAGTGAGATACTATGAAATAAGGGTAATTACATACGCGACAAATTTGCAATAATAAACTTATTTTATAACGAAATAAATAGGAGCACTTCCTTCAATACTAATATCATAGAGATACTTTATTTTCTAGGAAGCAGGCATTCAGGTAGGAAACTACACCCTTTACAGTTGGAGGTTTTTCGTTTGCCTCTGCACCATTCCAGCCTTCCTATCTTCTATCCTATCCCTGATAATGCCGGAGAGTCCGCGGTATCTACTCGTGAAAGGCAAGAAACAGAAGTCTTTGAAAGTTTTGAAGTTAATCTATCGCTTCAACAATATTATCCAGTTTAAAAAAACACAAAGTTATCCTGATGAAATTATGTCTTTATTTTCTGAGGACGTAGATTTATTTTTAAAACCCAAGTTGTTCTCTCTAGGCTCGCCCTTTGCGCTTGTCAAATCAGGTCTCCATAAAATTAAACAAATTATATTGGCCACTCTGCATTTATTCAGCAAAACACTCTATTTGCGCACAGTTATTCTCCTCTTAACTGTGTTCATGATGTCGTTCTCAACATATGGGATAACGCTGTGGTTTCCAGAGTATGTGAAGTCACTTCAACTTTCTAATTTTAATGCGTTAAAGACAAAGTGTTCCAATACTAGCCTCTTCCCCCATCATTCAGACGGAGTCTATAGCAACTTAAGCTTACGCGACTGTTTGTTTGACAGAACAGGTATTTATTCAAACAACACTTTTATAAATTGTTCTTTCAACGATGTTTATTTCAAAAATATGGAATTCGAGCAACTCTTCATGTACAATGTTACGATTGAAAATTCAAAGTTTGAAAATATCAGTTTTCATGATTTTCATTTCGAAAACTCGACTTTGGGAAACACACATTGGCTCTCAGTGTACGTGATTGGCTTAGCAATATCGCATACCAATTCTACAAAGCTATACCTCGAAGATTCGACCTTTACAGATGGAACAGTTGAGTTTTCTCTACTACATGGCATAAATGTGTATGCTAGTATAATTGATCAAGTTACCTTCGTTATGAGTGCACTCACTGACATAACATACGATAGCACGACTACAATCAGAATCAAGAATAATGACTCAACATTCCAGTTCACTTCTACTCACAATCCGAAATGTCCAATCAAATTCAACGAAAACTATGATCACAACAAATTGTACTTGGAATCGTTATATTTCTCGCTTGCCAACCTGCCTGGAAATCTTTTAACTATTTTACTCATAGACTATGTTCCTCGTAAATGGATCTTATCTGCGGCGTTGTTGTTATCAGCCGCGAGTGTGTTTACTCTCTGGCAGGTTCCAAGTGAAACCGTCTCCGTTATTCTTCTATGCATTTTCAACGGTGTTAATGTTATCTCCTGGAATGCTTTTAATGTGTTATCAGTCGAACTTTACCCTACCGTAATTCGATCCACCGCTTCCGGTGTTTCGAGTATGACTAACCGCATTGGGGCGATTGTGGGTGTCAATTTATTCGGCGCTTTCATTAGCATATCTCCAGCAATTCCTATTCTGGCTGTGGCGGTGATGCTGATCATATCCTCGCTAATAAGTCTCAGGCTTCCTCGTTTAGAGAAAGAGAGCCTCAAATGATTCCTTTGGCCCTATTTACAATGGAATGCGATAAGGAATAACGATGCGGTTTATTGTGAATTTCGCGTTTCCCATTTAACTATTTTCTCATGTTAATATATATATTTCTTAACAGAAATGTATTTGAGTAACTTTTCAATATGTCTTTATTAAATGCATGTACGCAAGTGCTTGATGCTACTACGTGTAGATTGATTTGGGGCTAAGTAGCTAGGGCGTAGACTACATTGTTTACAGTAGTTTTCAATCGTACTTGATGAATAATCTGAAATATATTTGTACTTATTAGTTCGATTATCTAATTTACTCTCAGTATGTGGCTACGTAATGTAAGTCAAGGTGGAAGATATTTAATTGTAATGTGAGAATGATTCCGCAATTCCACTTGATCCAATTACTTATTAAATAGAAGCAAGGAAGAAACTCTGATTAATATTGCTATCATAGTTCAAAGGCTAAATTGCTGCTAAATAATACGGAAAGATTAGGCCACAAAATTTCCCTAACTTTACAAAAACTTCCCTGCACATCATATTGACGCCATATCAATGCATCAACTCCGTACCAGTCCTTTTTTTGAATCGGTATATTAATTTACATATTTCTACTTGTAATGATGTATTGATAAAGTTTGTGGCAAATAGTCTGGAGTTTCCCTTCAATATATTGAATGCGATGTGAATAATGCAATCCAAAATGAATAATTTAATACCAAACTGATTGTTGTTGTATGTACGTAGCTACACTTTTGTATAAATAGGATCTTTGAACATATCAGAGAAACAGTTTCATTTGAATTATTATTCACAGCCGACGACAATCTACTTAGACGAATTACAAGCAGAGCTAATAAGGTATATACTATATAGGTATGTTTCTAATTAGTTTAACTAGGATTGTTATTGTTGCACTTCAAGTATTGCAACCTAGCTTACTGTATTTGCTTGCTTTCTTAAAAAAACCTTCTTTCTCAATAGTTTTTCTTGAATTCAACACTTAACTCAACTTAGTTTAATTTAATTTATAACTATCAAAGCTCATTCTGTACTGTCAGCAGAATCAGTCCTATCATTTCATAACAGTCTCGAATAAATAGTCTAAATAGTCTCGACACATAATCCATCTCTATAAACTATTTTAAAATACCTGTATTTATAATGATCCTATGTTACTTTCAATTGTGACAAACAATCTGGACATCTTGTTCATTTAGCAATAATATTATTGTAGTGCAGCAAAACAATTACGAACACAAGTTCTTTACTATCAATTACACAAATGGAAAACTCAAATTGATCCATTGAATAGAATCTGACTTGAATAATTTGCTTTAATTAAGTTATTAAGAAGCCTTGATCGTGAAAGGAGTTAGGATACCATAGTATGGGGTAACATTGCTTTAGGACTTCAATTATTCATTCAAAAATTTCCAAAGCCTTTAGGATTACTGCTGGCAATTTCAAAGGGATTATTTTAAAGTGTATTAAGCAGTAAAATATATGGGTTTTTAATCGAGATTTCTGGATAATACTCAGAAGTCTTGTGAAAAAGAAACAGGGAGGGATTTGTATACATGTACACGAAGTTCGGACACTTCATGTCTTCCTCAATTCTACACATCTAGAGCCCTAAGTCAACCGTTGAAAGCTAGTCTCTAGCATTTCGAATTTTGTTTATTTTATGTAACTATTGTAACAAAAATAAACAAATATATTTATTAAATATTTATCATATAGTTTCGAAAAAACGATATTCATCGTTGAAAGTTACGTAGTCTCTAGCATATTTTTTAAATTCGTCAGGTGTGAAAATATGTACATAATACATTGTTTAAAAATATAACAATATTTTCAATTGCTATATGATGATGCAGTCAGGGTCGCTTAATATGAACATTCATTTATTATGAACTAACCTTCTGGTCCCAATTTCATTTTTTAGATGGGAATTGTATTGAAACAAGTTCGCTTAATATAAAGTATCTCTATTATGAACATATTTTTTGGTCCCCTGGTGGTTCACAATAAGCGACCCTGACTGTATTAACATACTAGTAGTATGTCAGGGTTTCATTTAAACATTGACTCAAGGGATGGCAAAATTTGGGGTTTGAGGAATAAGGGGTGGCGAGGCCGTAACTGCGTGAGATAGGGTTGTCTGGGAGCATCCTCCCCCTGGAAATGTCAAGGGATGGCGGGAGCCATCCCTCGCCATCCCCTAAATGAAACCCTGTGTGTATGTATAAGTGATTACTTTGAGTTGTCATGCAATGATTCGCAATTGTAGGAGTAAAGCCATGTTATTGTATGCTGTGTAGGAAGGTGTTTGCTTATATATTGGAACTTGTCTGTCGACTCATATTTTGACATTACAAGTTCTGAATTTTAAATCCCAGGCCTATTTCAAATTCAAATCCCACACAGTGAAGAACAGAAAATGCATATATAATTAATGATACTAATATTAGAAACTGCCTATCTCTAATTATTAATTGAGGAGACACTGTTCTGTTTCAGAATATGAATGTACCTAAATTCGTATAAATCGTTGAGCTATTTCAAAATTATAAATTCCATTGGTTTATTTCCTTTGTCTTCCCCAGATGACTGATATGGAGAAGGAAATAAAGAATATTAAGGCGTTGATACGCTCTGTCCTTCTTTCAGAACCTGAAGGGGTGCCAATGCATCGGTTACGAAAAGATTACGAGGAGATCACCTGCCAGCCATTACCCTACAAGAATCTCGGATTCCACAGCATAGAGGAAATGTGCCATGCCCTGAACGACGTTGTTAGAATGCAGCAAGTTGGCGGGTCTTATGTATTGTATGCAGTCTCTGATGAACGCACTAAGCATGTAGAGAAATTGATCGCTAATCAGAAGAAGAAAAAGAAACCACATACACTTTCCTCGGACAGGTACGGCTCTCATCACTTGAACAACCTCTCTCACAACCGATTTTCTCATTCCAGGGCCTTCCCCAAAGCCTCGTCTCCACCTGCTTACAGGTACCAACCGCCCCATCCCCATGTCCCAACGCAGAACCACCAGAGGACAGTTTCGTTCGCACACCGGGTGCAGGGCTCTTCCGAATCGGTTTCCCCGGTTCGCTCGTTTACTTCCTCTAACGCCGCTCCTAACAATATCTCCAAACCTGCTCGCTCCGTATGGGATAGACTGGGCAAATCTCCTCAAATTGTCACCTCTTCTTTCACTAAAGAAAAAACCGCTTCTTTTCGCTCAGATGTTCCAAGGAGAGTTTCAAATTCGGATGAGAGTAGAACCATTTCTTCTTCCCCTCCCCTCCCCGCCGCGGAGAAAGGCGAGTGGATTCACCCGAAGAGCAGCGCCCCATATAGACACGAGTACTCGGAATCTCGCACCTACTCCCTTCCAGATCTTATCAAACTAGCTCGCCCCAGAGAATTAGTCAAGGTGGAAGGGTATTTCCTTGGAGATCGATTCCGTTCTGACAGTCGCATCCTGAGAAGTGGTCGTAAGCTAAACACTGAAATGGTGAAGCTCCCCCTCTACCACACCACCAGCAAATCTTCTCAACATGTCACCTGCTGCTTTTCATTTCCTAACTGGGCCAACGCTACTTACAAATCTCCGAATGATTTCATTGAAGGGACGAAACTGAAGATTATTGGAGAGCATCAGTCCGACATGTCAGAGCACAATGTATTAGTCCAGTATGTAGAAGTCTTCCAACCCGAATCTCCTCCTGCAGAACTAGAGGGTAGTGTCCAACTAAAGATGTCCTCGCTAGCCATTAACACGCCTACACAGCCACACAAGTCGACTGAACACGTGCGAGAAAACTACTCTAGTGAAGCGTCTGACACCTCGGTGTATACGGACTCGAGTAGGAATACCGTGGAATCCCCTGACCAGGGCTACTCATCCCCCATTCCCCCGCCGATAAACTCTGATTTCCCCCCTTCGTCTTCACTCAACCCCATCAAAATGCCGAAGGAATTCTCTTCCAGCTTCAGATCCATCAAAAACCTCAAACATTTCTACCTCAGCGCAAACAACGAAAGCAATGATCAGAGTCCCCTTGACGCACTCACATTCACACTTACCAGTTTCCATCAGTCCAACTATCAACCCACCCCCCTTATCCCCACCCAGTGCAAGGACCTCCTCTGCAGTGCCTACCACCAGGACTCATCGTCATGGCATCGTGCGAAATTCCTGGAAAACTCTTCGCCTAGTTTCTCGCATTTCTCGATTCTATTCATTGATCTGGGGGAGGAGTCACAAGTACCTCCTAACTATCTCCGTTCATTTCCGGTCCAGTTTCTCCAGATGAGAGCGCAAGCCATCCTCTGCAGTCTCCCATTGCCCCCTGATCTTGCCTCGGATCCGAATAACGCTTCGGATCCGCATCTCATCTCGATATTCCGCAAACTCGTGTCCAAAGGTCCGCTTAAGATTCGCTTGAAGAACGTTGTTGACGGGAAATACGAGGTAGATATAACGACTGCAAGTGATGCTAATGTTCTCAGCGAAATTATGTTAGCTGCGACAAATTCAAACCGTAACAGTCAAACCAGTATCCGCTCTCGAAATTCCTCAGGTATCGTATCTCAGATTTCTCCGACTATGTTCAGGCCCAACGGTTATGCGAAGGATGTTTTCTTGCCCCTTTTCAGCCCCCCACCGACTAATTCTTCAGCTCCCATACCCCCCGAGCAACTGGTCCCCGTTTCCGTGCCACCTGTTCTATCTCTACCCCCTCGCCTGCACATCAGTACCGCCATTCCTTCCCCACAAATAAGTCCCTCTCCATTATTTTCTCCGCTCTTTCAGCCCCCTAGTGTCCCTCTAAAGGGATACTCCTATCCCCAAGGTCCAATAACAAACGCCACCCCTTCCAAACTACCTGATGAGTTAAGTAAACTGGTTACCTTCGAGCCTCTCCCTGTCTCTGGATCACGAAATACTTTCCCGGTTAAAATTACCTCCATTAATAGCCCAGATAAGTTTTACGTTCAAAATTACGACAAGACGCAGGAACTCACAGACCTTACATCCAACATCCAATTTTACTGCAAAGCTAACAAGCAAGAACACTCAGTATATCCAGTGCTGGAGTTCTGCCTCGCTGAATGTTCGCCTGATGAGTGGGCTCGAGTCCAGGTCATTTCATGGAATCAAACTAAATTGGAAGCGCGTGTCTTCCTCCTGGACTACGGTTCAGTGAAGATTGTGCCCTTGCACAAGCTGCTCAAACTGACGGCCAATCACCTGAAACTTGCTTTCCAAGCCATTAGTGTTAATTTAAACGGTGTGTCCCCGGTAGAAAACAGTTGGTCCGAGGATTCTCTCGCCTATTTCAAAGAGTTAACGTTAGACAAAGCCATGTGGGCTTGTCATAAACACACAAACTCGATCGTACTTGTCATTACCGGGAATGGGCCGGACATTTGCATTCATGAAAGACTCATATCTCGAGGTTTAGCTCAGGCTAGTAACTAATTATTCCAGTACATTCATTTGCCTTATTTTGTTTTCTCTTATTAGATTAATTTGTGTGGTTGTGCTCAATAAACAGTGTGATTCAATTTTTTCAACTCTTGATTATTCTCAACTAATCAATAGACGATAATGTTTTTGACAATTGTAATGCGTAATACTAATGACTATGGAAGAGTGAAATCATTCATGCCGTACACCTGTAAGCTGTAAGGGGGTGGATGTTATTTGGGGACAAGTAAGGCAGAAATATCGTGTATGAGTAACTTAGTAGTAGTGCAATACATGACTCAAGATTTAATTTGGGTGCTAGTTTAATTAAACATAGTGGCATATTCGGCTGACTAATCATATTAGGAATGTGCATAAGTTGCTGAAGTACATGTAGCCATATCCTTTTTTCCCATTTAGGACAAATTGATTGAGTGAAAGAACAGCTTTCTTTTACATCATACTCTGAAATTATCAGATAGTAGGCAGAAGCTTATGTACCCAAAAAAGTGATGGTCGTTTTTTTAATACAGGGGGTCGATTAGGTCACTAGTATAAATAAATTTGTGGATATACAGCAGCACTATATCCACAAATATATTTGGCTGACATTCATCGTTTCACGTTTTACCAAATAGCATGAAATTATAACACCTCTCAATTAGAAAAAGTTCATAGAATTTAGTAACAGTAGTATATCAAGTTCATAGAATTTAGTAACAGTAGTATATCAAGTTAAAGATATGCAGGGAAATATTATTAATTAAATTTAAAGTAAGAAAAGTTGTGTCTGTTCAGCAGTTCTAACCAAGAGAGAGGGAATGTATATAGGGATGATATTACAGAGATCAAAACAAGTAGACTTGTTTAATCTGTTTATGGTTATTTTAAAATTCATTTCGATATCATGAAACTTGAGTATGCTATTCCTTTGGAAAGGTCTACGTAAGTACAGTTTCAGGTTTAATCATATATTGAATATGCTTAACTTAGGCTCTTGGTTGGGGATACGTCCAAACCGAGTGCGCATACGTTTAGTCTTGTACGAAATCAATTCAATTCCATTCAAAATTGAATGACTAAACTAATGCAAATGCTTCACCGAGTTAGGATATTTTAGATTTCTTACTAATCACGAGTCAGCTATTTTCCAGACCCAGTCCTGTATTTTAAATAGGAAAAACATACCCGTCCTCGTATCTATGATATCTATAAGTAATATGTGAGATGAGTTAGAAAGTTACCAACTGCGGACATAAATAAAATTTTTATTTATACTGTGAGCATGTTCTAATGTCCGTGCGTTAGGGCGTGTTTTATTCAGATATTTCACAATTAGTTTAGTTCAATTTTAATTGAGGTTCACAGCAATATTGTTTAAAATAAATGTTATTTTTCAATTACAGTAGAACCTGCATAATCCGACACTCGTTGGGAAGCGAAAAAAGTGTCGGATTATGCAGTACAAATTGAATGGCATGATGCTCATCGGGATATGAAACAATGTCGGATTATAGAGGTGTTCTGGATTATACACATGTCGGATTATCGAGGCTCTACTGCATAATAATTTTAAGAAAGTGGCATATATAAAAAATGAAAACAATATTTATATAAAGTAAATGGGCTACGTACATTTACTTTTGTTTTAGAAAAGCTTTAAAAAAGATTCTTTTCTTGCTCCACCATTTTTTTGAATAACCCAGAAAAATAGTTACCAAACAGAAATGAATTGTATCAAACTGAACAGAATGATTTAATTGAGCATAAAATTTCAAATGATAATACAGAGTTTTCTTAATTTTATTAAGCACTTGCGAAGGTAATATGTGTAATTATTAATAATTGTAATTTAAACATGAACAACAGTCTTTGTACATTTTCAATTCTTGAATTTCATCTTGAATTGTTTGATATTCTCTCTTTAGTTCGTCTCTTAATCTTTCTAAATCGCTGTAATTCGACTGGATATCCCGATAACGAATCTTTCCTGATCTTTGTAAGAGTTTCTTTCTCCTGTAGCCTTTTATTTCCCTCACTTCTTCTTTCGACGCCTTGTTCATTTCCAAAATTCTATTTAATTCCGGGATTGAAGAATACAATATTACTTCTTCTGTAAGATAATACGCCATTTGAAGGATTCTTCTTCTTCCAAATACTTGGTAATTGTTTATCGAAGTAAATCAGGTGACAATGTGTATATATCTGTTTTAGGTGCACGTACCTTCCTATTTATATAATAGTGACATTAGGACAGCCTTTGTGTCATTAATACGCTGCACTTCTCTTACTGTTCTGGTGGTACTGGAAATGTACCTAGTAACTAGAGAGTTGATTTCGTGTCTACTTTTTTGGGTCAGAGTACAGCCTTTATTATTAGCAGATTCATATACAATTAACAAATTATGTTTTGTAATCTAATTTTTTTAAATGTAGATTTTATGTTTTTTCTGCGTTGTTTTAAAAAAGTAATTCGTTTAGCACATACATTGGGCAATAACCCGTGTCTCGGTCCTAACAGTGAAATCATTGATATCTTGTTTCTTTCTCCTCCTAGAACATGGGGGGGGGACACATCCTGATTCCTGGAATATGTTTGCCGTGAGCCGATATTCAGTTATATGCATTTAATGCAAATTGCTGTGGTCACTCCTGAAAATTTTAAATTATCTTCAGTCTGCTAATGTATATTATGACACAATTCATTTGCACAAATGCAACTAATAGCAATGTCACTGCTTTTTCGACGGGATATTTTTTTAAATGGGGCGCTGCTACACCCTCAACGATGCATGTCTCCGAAGCGAATGAGTTAACTTTTGGAAGTTAGAGGATTTTGCCATTTTTTACTTTTAATTCCGAGTTTTCAACAGCTCTACAACAGTTATTGATCCATTAATTCCTTTGTATCCAAATTCAGCTTAGTTCATGTTGATTTTGATTTTTGTGCTCCAATCCTCTCAATGGGATCTTTTCAAGTCTTTTACTGATTATGTTCCCATATTTATAAACATCAGTTCATGTTACAATGTTACAGAATATAATTACTTGAATTAGTTTACACAACTAATTTAAGTTAAGCTAGGTAGTTAGACAAATTGACCCAACTACTTCTTCAAGTACATACTTGGATTTACATAAAATTGTACAGCGGAATCTCTGTAAATGGGAGAGCTCAGGACGGCGAAATGTACCCACTCCTCCATTCCCCACTTATATTTTTGTACAGTAATAACATAATATAAAAAGAAAATAGATTGAATCAATCAATAATTGTTTATTCAGGTAAATATAGTCATATTTAGCTCATTTTCTGACTAGCTAGTTTGAAATTATGTCAATCCAGATTATCTAAGGCTATTTTTTAGTTCAAGTTTAGAGCAATTAATGACTTGAACTTTTGAAAAGCTACAATTCAAACTTTGTCTCGAAACCTTCTTTTCACACTTTCCCCCTACTAAAGCAAGGATGGCCAAAAATTGCACCACCTACTGAAACACATAAAGGTCATAATCAATATTAGTGTCGTTTACCTTTTTATCTTCATAATGTTTTGAAGAAACCTGCTTTCGTGCATTTGCCTACTGAAAATTGCAAGGTTTATTATTAATTGCATGATAAATCAATTGATTAGTTTTAAAACTTATTCAATACATTAATGTAATTAGGACAATGCATCATGAATAAGATGTGTTTTAGCTATCTCACGTGTATTTAATGCAGGTGGTAATAACGCCCATGCCCTTTTAACCGGTGAACGTAAAATTTTAATTAAGAAAAAAATTATGTAGGATTCTTTGGTTTATGATAAATGTTTTAAATTAAAATCTGTAACTTGTAATAAAAACAGGAGAGATTTCCACACTTTAAAATATACATTATCTCGAAGAATGCTCTATTGTCCCTTTTCTTTCTACGCAGAGTGTGATTTGCTAGATATGATCCATAAACGTCATAAATGTGTGTTCTTTTCTGTTTGCCCAGTTCCTACGTCAATTTATTTCATAGATATCACACATAGTAGAGTACTGGTGGAACGCACTTGGTGTAGGTATGCGATATACGTATTAACATTGTAATTACATACTAGCCCTGATTTTCCTGATTTGTAGTGAGGTAGTACTGTGTATCTCAAATGATAGCACACGTACTTATGTAGAGAACCACACTAATTTATCAGATGTTATGTTAATAAATGTTAAATACCCACATATCTATGATCTCAGTGTCCTTTCTGCATTTATTAAGGTTGTCCTATCTCTAATGACTTTTCTAATTGAAATATCCATTTAAAATTTATGCTAATGGACTGAATGCAATACGTTGTTTAGACGATTGCTCCTAATGTCTTTTTTGTTGAAGTCGGTATATATATGATGTATAACGATTAGACGCAATACTCTCTGCTAAATATTTGAGTACCATATTTTCTCAGTAATCACCCACACACGAGGGCAGCGGCCTAAGACTAAGAATGCTCTCCTCCTGCACCTGAGATCCCAAAATTAAGTATGAGCTATTATTGAAAAGATATTGCATAATCCTTTCTGCCTTAAGAATTATTCTACTTTTTTTAAAAATTATGACAAAAATTCATAGAGGATTTGCACATAAACTAATAAGACATGTATAAATCAACTTTTGTTTAGAACAAAGTCCTCGGACATCGATCCAACTTAAGCGAAATTTTATTATAATCAAAGTGATTTAGTACATTACTAAAAAATCGAATAAAATGCTTAAGCATAGATCTGCAAACAAATGAGCATTTTTATCACAAGGCTTCCTACACAATAAACTGAGTATCACCCGTCTCCCTAATGCAACTTTTTATGAAAAGTTTAATATCATAAACATGTGAATATTTAATCATATTAACTACTAACTACATTAATACACAAGAAAAGGTATTTGGATACTCAAACATTTAGATAATAGCATGCTTGCTGTAATGAGGATATGGGGACTAGTACTGCTTTAAGATTTGTTTAGGCAGAAGTAGACTTGAATATGACTTGTGGTTTCAAATCCTCAAAATCAAACTCATCGTAGTCGGAGAGATGGAGGTCTACGAATGAGATGGTAGGTGTCTGTTTTAGTGCACCTTTAGAGCTGGCGTAGATCATCTTTTCTTTCACTCCGCACGCACACGGGTTGCTAAAGAGAGAGAGAAATCAAAATAACATTACTGGTTAGATGTAGAATTCAATCCTGCTAGCTAACTAGATCTAAACTTACAAATGAATGAAGACCATCTTGTCTATCGTCCTCCCCTTCTTCTCGCAGACAAAGTTGGTGAAGATGTAACGCGGTTCGTTCTTTCCCCTCTCCTCCGCGGCTTCCTTCAGAGTGTCTGACAGCTTCTTGAGAACATTTCTTGTCCGCTCCTCAGCTGTTGGGTGGGAGTCCTTCAACTGAACGTTTAGATCTGCATCTTCAATCAGTGTCTCCACACCGATCACCTCGAAATCCTGTTTCAAGTTGAAGACGGCAGCTCTTGCTGTTCGCTTACAAATACGTTCCATTGCTTGGAAGCACTCCTGTTCCACTTCTACTCCTGATAGTTTTGCCATGATCGAGTGTTCTAATCCTTTGTTTAGAGTTGTTTGTTGATGATATTAAGAATGTTAATACGTACTTATGTTCTATAATCTCACAATTCTGTACCGTATTTATATCTTCTTTCTTGTATTTTAGTTATTTTTAGCTACTTCAATATTATCTCCTTATAAGGCAAATTATTGTATCAAAATTTTCACTCTATGATTAGATACCCAGTTTTTAATCTCTCGGCTGTCAATCCATATATGGATCTGAAAAGGTGTGTATTGTACTAAATTTAGATTGTTAGATATTTCCTAATATGGAAATCTGGACCAATATATTTTATGGTAATTTATTGATTGCGTATTATATTTCGATTTGAATCTGTATCAATTCACAGATCATACATGCCAACCTCTGCACTGCAAGGAAAAAAACGGGCATAAGTAGTATTTTAGTTGGACATAATACATTTGCAAAAGTGGGACAATTCTATCTTTGGAACGTTTTCGCGGGACATTACTTTTGACATATTTCCGAAAAAATATTCACACAATTAAAAATGTTCTGGATTTGCATTATCGCCGTGGACTAACACGTTTAAACATGTCTAAACATGTTTAAATATGTTAAAACACGTTCGCTGGGGTCATTTCTATTTATAGCAAAGACCTCACACTTCTAAGGTTTCCCCGCCCAAAATGACTTAATCGGAAATGAGTTAGCAAATTATATTGTTAACAAAAGTAAACAAATTATTTATCATATTGATCTGAAAATATGATGTTCGAAATCGTTGGAAATCAGCTTCTAGCATATTTTCAAATGATGTGAAAATAAGTACCGTATATAAAGTTGTGAAAATATCCGCATAACCTTTTTTATTGTTATACACTATAATCAAATTAAGATATCAAACATAAGTTGTGGCTTTGAAGTATTTGACAATCTATTGTAGTGTCGTACAATGATTTCCATTTTTTTTCAGAGGTGTGAAAATTTCGCTTAGATCTTAGAACATAATCGTAGTCATATTATTTGACACCTACATGCCAATTTTCATATCTCTACGACTTGCCAATTCTTCAATCAATTCAGACAAACACACAAACAAACAAACAAATCCTAGCGTTTTAATATATAAGATTATAAGCTTGCCTAGGCCTTTGAGCAACTTTCTGAGAAACATATCTATTCGAACAATTTCTAATCAGCCAACCATACAGTGTGAGTTCTCGCACGTCTTTCTTTCGTACGTTGGAAGCTCAGCTGCTCATCATTGAGCTAATAATAAGAATCTTGAAAATATTAGTCTTAAAATAGCAATGTCGGTCTTCATATGACTTTATCTGTGTTATGAAGTATTATCTCATGATTTTGTACAGAATAATTATATATATATATTACTAAGATACACTTACCTATGAAATCTGAATTATTATTTCATATTTTTTTATTGGATAGAGCCAGGTTTGCTCACAATTTCTGTTTCATCTTCGATTCACCATTGCTTTTCGAAATAGTGCTGCATGTTGTTACGATTGAAATACGGATGCTTACATTTGTAATTTAGTTTATTTTCCAAATATGGTAAAGACCAATTATATATTAAAAATAGATTTGATACAAAGCTTTATGTCAATGTTCTCTCCATATATAGTAATTACAGCTAAAAAGCCAATAGAATAATAACTTTATTCATTGTGAATCTATGCAAGACCATTGCAGATTTCCTTATATGTCCATGTTTAGGAGTGTAGCATATACTGCTTTATAAAACGCTATTAATCGACAGCCAACTTAATTAATTAACGCTAGTTTACCATATAAGGAGATAATATTGAAGTAGCTAAAAATAACTAAAATACAAGAAAGAAGATATAAATACGGTACAGAATTGTGAGATTATAGAACATAAGTACGTATTAACATTCTTAATATCATCAACAAACAACTCTAAACAAAGGATTAGAACACTCGATCATGGCAAAACTATCAGGAGTAGAAGTGGAACAGGAGTGCTTCCAAGCAATGGAACGTATTTGTAAGCGAACAGCAAGAGCTGCCGTCTTCAACTTGAAACAGGATTTCGAGGTGATCGGTGTGGAGACACTGATTGAAGATGCAGATCTAAACGTTCAGTTGAAGGACTCCCACCCAACAGCTGAGGAGCGGACAAGAAAGGTTCTCAAGAAGCTGTCAGACACTCTGAAGGAAGCCGCGGAGGAGAGGGGAAAGAACGAACCGCGTTACATCTTCACCAACTTTGTCTGCGAGAAGAAGGGGAGGACGATAGACAAGATGGTATTCATTCATTTGTAAGTTTAGATCTAGTTAGCTAGCAGGATTGAATTCTACATCTAACCAGTAATGTTATTTTGATTTCTCTCTCTCTTTAGCAACCCGTGTGCGTGCGGAGTGAAAGAAAAGATGATCTACGCCAGCTCTAAAGGTGCACTGAAACAGACACCTACCATCTCATTCGTAGACCTCCATCTCTCCGACTACGATGAGTTTGATTTTGAGGATTTGAAACCACAAGTCATATTCAAGTCTACTTCTGCCTAAACAAGTCTCTGTGTTTTCCCATATATGTACTTCCATCATGTTTCCAATTTTAGATTTGATTCTGTATATTAAACTTTGCATGTCTACTAAGCTATTTCAGTTACGTAGTAATGCCGACGGAGCATAGCCAGGGAAAAACCATATAGAAAATGCAATGGACTTAATACATTTCTTAACATCATCTATCTATACCTTAGTTTAACTGACTTTTTATTGTTACTACGGATTATAAATTATGTGACAAAACATTTGTAAATTATACTAAGGATCATAGGCGCCAAGTTTTGGAAAATAAAAACCTGGGGGGCCAAGAGCGAGCGAATCGAGCGACGATAAGGGGGGTCTGGGGGCTTGCCCCCCATAAATTTTTAAATCTTAGACGCTCAAATATCGATCTACAGCTATTGTTATCACCTAGGGAAAAGAAAATCTCGGACTATAGCGGAATAAAAATGTAATTGGGGTATATATCTAGACTCAATTAACATAATTTTGGGTTTGGTTGTAACCTACTATAAGCAGAGCATTAAAGGCGCGAGCTCCTATTTTGAGGAGCGGAAGCTGGAGCACACTCCTTTAATAAAGCTTGTTCCTACAATTTCCCTGATATCTAACAATTTTTCTCAACGTTTCCTACTGAAATTCAACAAGGGTGAGTTTAAATTAGAAAATGACAAATCCACGCCCCCCCCCCCCCCCCCCAGGTACCCACACTTGGCGCCTATGCTAAGGATAAATTCATTTAAGCCTTCTACTAATAGCGCAAATCAGTGTCGATTAACAAATCTTATAAACTTTCTCACACATTTATAGCAGCACAATATACTTTATATAAGCAAAATACAATCCAAATATAGATATCTATTGCACAAATATTTACAAAGTAAGGCACAAGTAGCCTTTTCTAACCAACTAATGACCACACAAATCTAAAAACTTAAAACTTTATATTTTCAGCAATTTAACGAACCTTAACAATTGAACTTGAACGCTACTCCAATGGTTGGACGTACAGATACACGGAAATTGTTGGAAGTAGCCTTTTCTCCCATCTTGCACTCATCCAATGATGCGTACACCCCATCAGCTTCTGTTGCTGAGCTCGGAATGGTAGTTGATACGGAATTTCTGTTCTGTTGAGATTTTCTTCCTCTGAGACTTGTAGAGATGAAGGAGAGAGAGCAGACAGAACTGCTCAGTATTTCTGGGGTGACAAATACCTGAGATTTACTACTGCGTGTGCTCGGGAATATTTCTAGGCATGCTGTAGCCGGACCACTGCTCCGTCTACTCTCAAACATTGTACGCTGACTGTCTTTCTTCTCCCTGCCCGACTGTATGCTCACTGAGGATATGGTGCGGATCACCGGGCTAGAGTAGGTGAGAGGGACTAATTCAACTTTAATCCAATTCGTCCGTGGTTGGTTATTGGCAGGGAAACCCCCTTCATTAGTCTCCTCTCCAGTGGACCCTATCAGCTCTTTCAGATCGTTAACTGCGGTGAGATCTGCCTGTTGTTGAACAAGATAGGCCAAGAATTGGTTGTTTAAGCGCACGGTGTCTTTTTGGCCAGGAAAACTTGGCAAGCTGAAATCGTCGTTCTCGATCATCTCTCCAATTCGATCATTTTTGAAAACTTCAAGATCGAGTTCAGCGATATTCCTGCACGAAACTCGTGATCCCGTTCTAAAGGCATTGCGTTGGACTGAGTTTATTTGTGTGTTGTCGCAAATAATCCTTGAAAGCGAGACTTTCTCAATTTCGCTTACTTGTTCTGTTGTGAAAACACCTTCATTGAGGTAAAAAAATCTGTCACCATCTCGGATATTTCGAAAAGTGAGAGCGACTACACATGAGAAAGTCGCACCGAGAAGACTCCCTGGCAGTCTTCTTTCAGAGAGTCCGCCAGCGAATAAATCTACCGTACTCAGATCTTTGCCGTAGAGAGATTGAAGACGCCTCAAAGTCCTTGGATCCCTAAAGTCTGATTCTATATCGAATACCTCATGGCAGAATTTCTGCACTTGATGGTGCGTTGGTAGTCCATTGTCTCGGCCTCTCTGTATATTTCTTGCAGCTAAATCTAGTGGTGGAGTTATGAGCGGATCTTCGAAGACGAGGTTTTTAAAGAGTCTGTTAGTGAGGACCATGTTAATAAATTCATCTAACCTTCTTGATTGGGCGTTGAGCAACCCCCTGATGATTGGGTCTGTTCCTCCTGTCTTTGGATCGAAAAACAATCGACTGTTGAAGAATGCATTCAATAATGGAAGTTCTCTTAGTCGTCTCCAATTAGCGTCAAACCTCGGGAATCCGCTACGAATTTGACTATGTCCATATCTGTATGCTGCATGTGCAAACTCATTGGGAATCCTCGGATCAACACTTGCATTGTATCCTTTGTACAGGCCGATTAGCTTTAATACGTTTCGACTCCCTAGGATAACCGGCAAGTACTCTTTGTATACGATCACTTGAATTTCTGCGGTAATGATTCTCCTCGCCACCTGGAATATGGCTTCATCGGACCAGGATGGGTTTAGCCTAGCAAGATTCTTAGCGACTCGGTTATGCTCTCTGAGGAAAATTGTGTGCATTATGGACAGTGAGAACTGTTCGCTCACTCTCCTATCACCAGCCATAAAGCAGTTCAGGTTATTGACACATGGGGGCATTGTGGGGGTAGTACTAATGGGGAGGGTTCCACGCGGTATGGCTATGTTTGAAAGCGAGGAAGGGAGCGTTTGATCCGCAGCTTCTAGTAGAAGTCCCCCCTTGAACAGTCTCAACGCTCTCTCCTCTTCCTCAAGCGAACCATATACCATTGATGCATCGATGTAAGATGTTATTTGGTTAATTATTTCGCGATTCCTTGGTCCAGCCGAGATGAGAGGAAGGAAACAGGAAGCAGCTGCGCGTTCAAATGGTAGCGTGTCACGTTTAAAGAATTTTTGCAGTGTCGCAAAGAGTGGATCATCCCGATCGACTGGAATGTTAATGCAGAATTCCGTTTCTCTGTGCTTATTACTCTCAATACATTCTAGATCAATCATTTCGTTACCCTCTCCTCCTTCGATGAGGTAATTCACGTCATGGTCTAAGAACTGCCCCCATTGCATGACCATGTGAGTTATGAACGGCTCATTGATATTCGCTTCTGTGCTGGCCTGGTTCCCATTTTGGTGAATTAAGAGGCTAACCTGCCTCGCAGATGGTATCGGTGGTTTGAAAGGATCATCTACTTTGAAGCCACGAGGCAGTTCGATCCCATCTTCATATAGCGCAGGGAGTAGCCGGTTGAACACACCAAATGCTGAACCGTGTGACTGGAAGATTAAGTTATTACAGGTGGCATCGATAGTACGGACGAATAAGGATTTTCGATCACAATTTGGCCGTGGTAGCAGTTCTTCGCAATGGACAGCTTGAAAGATCTCTGCCAGAGAGGAAGGCGATAAATTGGCGCTAATGTCTCGCCTTGTCCTATTATGTCCTTTCGCTTCAAGAAACTTTTCCTCCACCTCTTTTAAAATCCGTTCTTGTATGATGCGTGCCATCGCTATCTTGGTCGCTCTGGGATGTCCGGGTCTGAACTTCATGTGCAAAATATCTTGCATCAGGTCTCCAGTGAAGTTAGCTGGTTTCTTTTGCTTCAGTTCATAGTTTTTCAAATCCATCCAATGATTTTTAATTGCATTTCTTACTATTTCTTTCTCAATGCTATCTGCAGATAACTGGCTCGCAATTATAGCCAAAAACGTAGAAACTAAGAATATTGCTACTACTCCAACTCTCATGATCGGGGCTGATAGAAGTTTGAAAGTACCGACTCCAACTTTCATCACTATATATATGTTATGTATAACAGTATCATGCCAACTGGTGAACTTTAAGTCTCAAGTCACATGATATTATATTACTGAAAGTAGTCTAGTCTCGAGATATCCAGTTTCTTGGAAGATTATATATCTTTTTTAAATCATAAAATTTCCCATTTTACGCTTAATTAAAAATCAAAATTGATTCTCCGAAATGTTAGTTGGATCAAATGTGATTTGTTTCTGAAGCAAATCTGATTTGTTCCTGAATATTGAATAATAATTTTCATGTCTAGGAATATTAAATCAAATTTTAACTTATTTGATCATAAACTAAAATTAAATTAATTTACTAGAAACTCCCATGCCGAAAGTATTTTTACACACTAATACTGTCCATACAGATAATTATGAGCTAAATATTTTAAATCAATGAGTGTGCATGGCATTTGATAGTTATGGACTGTTTTAGGATTAAAATAATTATATTCGTCTTCTGATTAATATCTTGAAGATTTCAACTCAACCACTCTCCCTCAAAGTTAAAATATTTCATCCTAGCCCACCTTCCACCAGGGGCGGCGCTAGGCGATAACATTTTATAAAGGGGGGTTTGCCCCCTAGCCCCCCGAAGATCCGATATTCCTTCCACAGCATACATAGTGAAGTGAATGACTGGTAGTTAACCTCATTGATCAGTATTAGAGTCGATGGTCTCTAAAATGAGTAATTTGGATGTGTAGAAAATGAATTTTAAGTCCATTAGAATATATATATAGTCAACTCAGCTTAATCGGGACAACCGCTTAATTGGGACAAGTCTCCATGAACGAAATTGTTCCCATACATTGCTAATACTAAATTTCATCGGTTAATTGAGAACTCTGCTTAATTGGGACAAAATATCCGGGACAAAGTGTCCCGATTAAGCAGAGTCACCTGTGTATATACATATGTTACTGATCACCAGCTATTCACTCCCTAATTACACAAGTATGGAGAATAGTAAGGTGTACGAATATTCTGGCGGGACACTGTAATATATATTTGTATTGGAACTTTATCCAAATTCTCTGATTAGACACTGGTTTGAATAATGGTACAGAAGTTACGTCGTCCGCTAGAGATGCGGGACATACATGAGTTAGAAGAGTTGCGAGACTTCTTGCTTGAGGAATTGCTAATGTTATACCTTGAAGTACAAGAATTGAAAATGATTGGGGATAGAATTCTCTAACTCATGACTAAAACTTCCTGAGAATTCATTGTGAGGATTTTATTGTTGTAGATTGTGGAATTGTCTGCGTATGCTCAAGTATACTTTTCTGGACATATTTTATGCATGGTAGTGTTGTGTAGAGTCCTTTTTCGCTGCTTTATTTGTACAGTTGCATGCTTTATAGATTAAAACAATATTACATTAGGTGTTAGGGCGTCAATAGCTTCTCAATTCCAGCAAGAAGTAAGGACAAAGCAACTATGCTTACAGAAATTCACACTTATAATGATTTTGGCATGCAATAGATACTAATATATCAATAATTACTTATTATTAGCTGTGACAGCGACAATGAAGTTAATTGTCTGGCAGATGTAATTGTATCCAATGATTCTATATTAATTAATAATGACCAACTCACTGATAGTCTCCTCTCGGTGTTTTATCAAATTTAAAAATGTTCTCCCTATTTTTTTGCACTTTAGTTATCAGCAATTTCCTTATATCTACAAATATTAAATTCGTTTGTTAAAAAACAACAATTGACCTATCCTATCTCTCTATGTTCCTAAAAGCACCACTGCATTTCTCCTCCCAGGAGTTACATATGCATAATGACATCACTATTTCCGGGGGAAATAGACTGAACATCAGTACTTTTCAGAGGGGGGGGGTTACCTCAGGGTTGGATACAGTCCCGAATCTCAGGGGGTTAATAAGGGGGTCTAAAATTTTGAGGGGGTGGCTAGATGCAACCTTGCTCGTGACATCACTAAGTGGAATTCTTATTTCGTGTCTGGGCAATTTCTTACTTCAGAAAATACTTATACCAAAACAATCCAGTAGGGCGAGTGTAAATCAAATTCCTGCTTCCCAATCGCCAATAAAATACGAAGTATAATTACTGGCTAATACTGTTTGTAGTCAAAATTAAGTTCTGATTCAACTGAAATGAGTAAAGTTATCTTTATACATCCCTGACTCTCTGAAAACAAGTGTTTGTTATGATATTTATTTAATTACCTTCTTGCACTTGTTAGACTCAACCTCTCCTGTGAAATGATCAAAGCGATAATCGTTTTCAACAATTTCGGTAAGCCTCGTTTTATAAAATTCTTTGAATACTTCACGTGTGCTGAGCAGCAGCAAATAATTCGAGAAACCTTCCATTTGGTATCGAGACGTGACGACTCTCTCTGCAACTTCCTTGACAGCGGACCCCTTGTCACAGACGAAGAGTGGAAAATCGTGTACCGCCACTACGCTACTCTCTATTTCGTGTTCTGTGTAGACGCGTCTGAGAGTGAGCTGGGCATCTTGGACCTTATCCAGGTGTTCGTGGAGACACTGGACAAGTGCTTTGAGAATGTGTGCGAGCTGGATCTGATCTTCCATTTGGAGAGAGTGCATCATGTCATAGACGAGATCATCGTCGGAGGATTGGTACTGGAGACCAACCAATCAGAAATCTTAGCTCAGCTTCAGCTCCAGAACAAAGTCGAGAAGGTTCAGTTCTCTACCAGCTCTCTCGTGAAGACGCAAATCTCTTCTGCTCCGAACAGGGCAGCGGTAGCTGCGAAGAATATCAAGAACACTGACCTTGGCAGCATCTCCAAAAAGATTAGTATGCCGTCCAATTTTAACTTCCGAGGTGTCAAGTTCTAGCTGTGATGTCTTTTCAAGCTTTTGAGACACTATTTTACATCCATACTGTATATAGGCAACGTATTTATAGTCCAGTCTTTCTTGCTTTGATTGCTCCTTGCTTTTATCATAATTTTATCAATATCTATGTTTTATATGATCCAATGTTTTATAACAAATTTCACAGCTCTCACAGGAATGAATTTTTGACAATAAAATGTTTGTAGAAGTTAATTGTTACTGATTTTAATAATACTTATTTATACATACGCTTAAACCACAAATAAACTGAATATCGTATGTTTCTGCTGAAATGACGAGTCCAACATAGTTGTAGTAGATGGAGGGACATCTGGAAGTGCTGGCCTCGATCTCGAGCACTTTCCGCTTCCACCACCACTCACACACAGAATCCGAGTACACAGACCTAACTCTCCCGCTCAGCCACTCCTTCCAGCAGCTAGTCAACTCCTTCAAACTCCTCCTCCCCCCCTCCACCTCATCCACGGTCTGTGGGTTCATTTACCGGGACTCCGATCAAGATGTTGTTACAGTCCGCAGTTCTGATGAAATGCCTCCCTTCCTGCACTCAGTCGTGTTCTTCCTCACTCAGGACACAGCTGCCCCTTTTAACTTATACCCCAAATTCCTAGACAACGTCCAAGGTCTCGTCTTACAAATAAACAACCACACCCCCCCCAAGAGCCCGGTGTCCGAGCCCAGCCTCGGTCCCAAGACACATTCAGTGGAGGGTGCAGGGAATCATTTCGAGTTTCAAGCTTCTATGCTGAACAAGTACAACATCAGAATAGAGGACATGCACTTCTTAGAGCACATCAGCGCTGGGAACGGACGTAACGTGTATCGAGCTTGCTACCTGCCGAGTAGGATGGTGGTAGCCGTGAAGCAGATCCCACTCGATGTCTCCTTTGAAGAGCAGAGCTCCATCATGTCAGAACTCAACGTGCTATGGCTGTGCGACTCGCCTTACATCATCAAGTTCTATGGAGCTCTACACATCGACAGTTCACTCATGTTCATTACGGAGTATATGGATGGGAAGTCCCTTCAAGCCTCTGCTAAAGTCCCCGAGACTGTGCTAGGGAAGATAACTTATTGCGTGATAGAAGGAGTGAAGTATCTTTGGAGTTTGAAAATACTGCATCGAGATGTGAAGCCTTCGAATATCCTTGTCGACACGATGGGAGAGATAAAGCTGTGCGATTTCGGGGTCAGCACTCAGCTGGTCAAGTCGATGGCTCGCACCTTCATCGGCTCGAACGCGTATATGGCGCCTGAGCGTATCAGGGGGGAAGAGTACTCCATCCAGTCGGAGGTTTGGTCCATCGGCATCACCGTGATGGAGTTAGGTCTGGGCAGGTTCCCGTACGGGTTCGAAGACCACGTCTCCTCGCCTCTTGGCCCTCTGGACATGATTCAGAGCATCCTGAATGAACCGCCCCCTCGCCTGCCCCCTCACGAGCACTCTGAACAGCTGAGAGAGTTCGTGGGGAGGTGCATGGAGAGAGAGCCAGCTGTTAGACCCGGTCTTGAAGATTTGTTACATCTCTCTTTAATTACAATTCACAAGAATGTGCCTTGTGGAGACATCGCTGTCTGGGTAAAATCGAGAGAGAAGAGAGCTACATAAAAGTTACATTAGATGCTTCTATTTCCATTTGAATAATTAAATAATTTATATATAGTGTATATTTGAAGCGTGTTCCCTTTGCTCTAAGTATTCTCACGTCATAACGAATTGATGAGCTCTCTCTGATGTGGGAAATACATTGCATTTCCTTTTTCAATAGAACAACTTGAATTTAGGAAATATCCATTTATGAGTAATAAAATAAGATTATTAACATTTTTTCATTACGTAATTTAGCCACAAGTATACCTCGATTCAAATGTCATCCGCTCCTTCCTATTCCGACATTGGAAAAGATGCCAGTGACCTTTTCAACAAAGGTTTCGACTTTGACACTGTCAAGATCGATTTCAAACCAAAAGTCGCTGGCACAACTGACTTCAAGTGTTCCCTGACTTCTAAGGTCCTAGGCAATGTTCTCTCTCCTTCCGTCAGTCCACCTCACAGCTTTGGCTTCATGGAAGTGAAGAATAAGCTTCCTTACGGAGTCAATTCAACCTGCACCATACGACACAATTCCCAAATTCAGACTGAATTGGCGAAAGAGTTCTTGGCTAACAAAGCTAAGCTGGTCGCGGAAGGGAAATTCTCCCCTGTCAATTCCACGCTATTTCTGAAATCGAAGGCCTCCTATAAGAATGAGATGGTCAACGGGAGTCTTCAGCTGGAAAAGGAGCACCAAAAGCCGCCGTCCATCCTGGGGAACTTGGTGCTGAGCTACAGAGGCTTTCTGCTCGGTTCTCAACTCTGCTACACAGCCTCTGCTCAACAGGTGCCCTACCCGGACATCAACGGGGGCTACCAGACCAAGGAGTACTCGCTAACTGCGGCCTGGAACAACAATAACAAGTGTATGGTTGTCTCTACACACCAGCGGATCGATAAACACCTTGAGTTAGCGTTCCAAGGAATCTGGGAACGTAACAGTGCTCTGCACCCTAGGTTCAATGTAGCCGCGAAGTACACGAATTCTAACGCCAAGTACAAAGTCAAAGTGAACTCTCAGAAGTTGGTAGGGTTCTCCTACTCCAGGCTGCTACAGCCCGGATTCAAACTCACTCTCAGCTCTCTTTTCGACTTAGGAAACTTCGCCGCTGGCCATCACAGACTGGGAGTGGCATTCGACTTCGAGTAGCGTCTCGTGGTTCCTTTCTAGAATAAGTAGTTCGATACGATACCTAATTGTAATGGACATTACTATAGTAATTATTAGATTCTTAGTACACTTATTCCATAACAAAGTGTGTGTGTGTGCATTACATGACACGTTGATATTATAAATTACCACTCTAAACTGGGCATTTGATATCAATCCCGTTTTAATATATTTCTCTCCACCTGTTGCCTGTAGCATGAGTCAGCCTGGCTCGCCGACTAGCAGCAGCTCGACTCACTCCTGTCCGAACAGCAAGAGCTCTGGCTCCCTGCTCAGTCTCTTCTCGGGGATTTCTCTCCCCAGACGGCGCAGCCGTAGCGATACCCTGGACGACGATGGCCCCCCTAGTCCCGAGGCCTTGGAACAGAGGGGGCTGGAGCTGCAGGAGAGGATGAGAGAGCGAGTGGAGGAGACGAGGGAGCAGCTCTCCATCTGTCAGGAAGAGAAGAAGCGCTGCATCAACGACACGACCGCGAAATTTGACAGTCTCATCCACATCCTCACACTGCGTAGGTCCCAGTGCCTAGAGTTAATCGGCAACAAATACGAGAAGATTGAGAGTAACCTGAAGCAGCAAGTTTTCCAGCTGGAAGAGGAGCTGAAAAGGTTGCAGGAAACGATCAGAGACGTACGGAACCCGGAGCCGATACACCTGGATGTGAAGCGATGGACTGCCTACCCTTCTGAGCTCCAGCGGCTACAAAACGTGTTTTCAGACGCGATGCACGCGTTTAACTTGTCAATAAAGTCAGTTGGAGATATCCTTCGGGAGCCGGCTACTCGCTGGAGAGTTAGAGTCCGGTTTGAAGAGGATTTAACGGAGAAGCTGTACCGGTATGGTAAGGTGAAGGAGGTGAGCAACAGAGACTACAAACCGCAGACACGTGTGATCAGTGGTAAGAGCGAGCACGTGAATCTGGAGCCTCGCTACCGAGTAGTGTGCGACACCCTGCGTGGACTTGAAGTCGGAGACATGTTCTACTTCAATAAGCTCCTCTACCTCTTGAACGTGACGGCCAAATCTTACTGTGTGTTCTCTGCTGAAGGAGACTTCTTAGAGGAAGTATTCTATCGAGATCACGTGCCTGTAGACAAGTGCAAAGAAGCTATTGCAGTGAGTAAGCAGTTCATATACGTGGTTAGCTGGAGAATCAACTCCGTTCTGGCTTACAGCCACCAGGGACAAATGATGAAGTGTGTGTCCTCCATCGAGAAGCTGGGCGAGTTCAACTCTCCCTTCTACCCGTGCATAGACAGCGAGGGAGAGCTAGTGCTGGCTGATAGGTTGAACAAACGCATTGTTCGACTCAGCCAGTCACTCACTGCAGGGACTGTATCAGTGCGCGATGATAACATTGACAAGATATTCTCAATGCATGTGGACGAGAACGACTTTCTAATCCTAGCTTACCCTAAATGTATCAAGTTCTACTCCTTGCAAGGCGAGCCTATTGCGCAGCACGAACTCACGCATCTCTTTCCCAAGATGTTCCATTTCCGGCCTAGTGTGATGTGTCCGCTGCCCTTCGGGTTTATAGTGGTGGGGGACTACGAATGGATGTTCTTGTACCATCAAGACGAGGACAGGATCTACTACCTCCGTACCAAGCACCAGTTCCTCTCTTATACTGCAGGGGGACTCCTCTGTACCGCTACCCATAACTCACTTAATTTCTTCGATATTGCTAGCTTTTTGTAGTCATTCCACTCTTAGAACTCTCATTCGTTATTTAGCCGAATTTCTAATTTTATACTATACCTGTATCATATACCATAGATCACTTATTTTCTAAAATGTTTATTGATTACGTCATAATTCATGTTATTATTAACTATAAAATATTCATTACTTTTGTGATCTTGGATTTATGAAAGAATGAATGCAAACACTCAGGTATTCCAAGTTCTGAGTAAGGAAGAACTTTTAGCGAGAATTGATGTTCGGAAAAAAACTAAACAAATTGATACACACAATAACCCAACAGATGAAAGCGAAATATCCGAAAAAGATTTTATTTCGAATAACATTCCATTAGATTCAAAAAGTAATTTGAAAGAGGCGAATTTGTTACGTAAGAGAAGCCAAACTGAATTTTTAGATTTGCTAGAGCGGAGAAGTGCAAAGAAAAAGAAAATTCGCGAAATCGATGATCATACAGAGGTCCAGAATTTTGATACATTGGATGGGGACCATCACATCTGCGAAGAAAACACAAATGATCAAATTGGAAAACCAGATTTATGTGAAGAGAAGGTATCTCTGAAAGCTCCCTTAACATCGCTAATGCAGGAGATCATCCCTGTGCCCCCTACCCTCCCAAATCCCCCTGAAACTACCTCTCTCCCTCTACCTCGATTCATACACTCTGCTCTAGCTAGAAATTCTATAAACCTACTCTTCCCGATTCAATCTTATCTCCTTCCTTCCCTCCTAACTTCCCAAGCTCCTCTCTTCTTCACTGCCTCCTCTCCAGTTCCTTCGGACATTTGTGTGTCAGCACCCACTGGTAGCGGGAAAACACTCTGTTACCTACTCCCTATTCTCTCTCGGCTGCGTTCTCGAGTTGTACCCAGACTTAGGGCAGTTATTGTCCTACCAACCAAGGACCTTGCCAATCAAGTTCACTCAGTATTTGTTGAATATACAAGAAAAACAGATTTGAAAGTGATAATCCTAAATAGAGACACTCACACTCTGTTAGCTGATTCCGCTCCTGATATTCTAGTCTCTACGCCCGGTAGACTCGTAGACTCTTTGAACTCTGAATCCAGCTTCTCACTGGAATATCTGGAGTTCCTTGTGGTGGATGAAGCAGATCGGCTTCTAGATCAATCCTACCACGAATGGATCCCTTACATCATATCCCGGATACCGTCTTATCCCAGATCTCGTCTGCACTCTAACATGACGCTGTCAGTCCATTGTAGGAAACTACTGTTCTCAGCTACTCTAACAAGAAACCCTGAGCGTCTCTCCCAGCTAGACCTATACAGACCTGTCCTGTACTGTGTAGAGAATACGGATACTCAGCGACACAAGTACACACTGCCTCCTAACCTCCATCAGACCATAGTTACCTGTTCCTCCACCCAAGACAAGCCATTGCTACTCTACCATATCCTGACACAGAAATCCTTCTCTTCAACATTATGCTTCACTAATTCCAAAGATAACACACGTCGACTGTTCTTGTTCCTATCAAAACTGGGTTTTTGCGTCAACGAATTCTCTTCGTTATTGAGTGAGAAGCAAAGGAAGACTATTTTCCATAAGTTCTCTGCGAATGAAATCGATATTCTGATCTGCACAGACACGATGGCTCGCGGTATCGACATCCAGAGTGTTAGTAACGTCATCAATTATGACTGCCCTCCCTTCCTTAAGAATTACGTGCACAGAGTGGGGAGGACGGCTCGTGCACTTCAAGAAGGGAACGCCTACACTCTGCTGGAAAAATGTGAAGTGTACCATTTCAAGAAGATGATGAAAGAAGTTAGCTGTGAGTACGAATGGAAGCGAGTGAGTTCGCGGATCCTTAATCCCTATCGAGATACCTGTTCTAATGCTCTAGAAGAGATGCAGACTGAGCTACAGGATTCTTGATATTTTAAGATTCCCACTCGTTTTACTTTATACTTTAATTCGCTTTCATTCTCGATAACAACCATTTTTAGGTAGTCAATTGTTTTGTATTTAGTTACGGGCCCAGCAGAAATTCATTTTATTGAATCCTGGTCATAGTTCCAAAACAATTCAAAATTGTAGTTTTTTTAGATCGTGGCAAGACAACTGTAATTCCCGCCACACGTGACAGCTGTATTTCTGTCTTACATCAGTACATGTCCACTAGCACTCTTACATAGAATTGTTGTTATGATCTGGCCTCCACTTTAATACACACTATACAAGTACATCAGGATCATACAGTACTCCAATTCTCATATAAACAAAATAAGATTCCATAATTAATTAAAGAACACTGTCTTCCGTTTGCGTAGGTTCTACTATTTCAACTGCGTCGATTGCCTGAGGAAGAGATTGGCTTGGCGAAGTTGCGCCTCTAGATCTCTCGCTGGTTCGCTCTCTCTGACTGTTCCGCTCTGTGTCGCTGGTTCTACCCCTCCTGGTCTTTTGGAAAATTATCGAGTATCTCGGAAGGCTGGCCCTACTTCTCTGGCTGAGAGTTTGCCGTGGATATTTGTCATGATCATCGTAGTCAGGGGGTAGGGGATCTGAAACTTCAATTTGTTCTCCTTCAGAATTAGGGTTCGTTCTGACATTCTGGACGTGCTCAGGATTGGGCACTGGAGAACAGCAGTAGTACACGAAGCAGATCACTATCAATGCTACCACTGCTCCGATAAGGATCACTGCGATGATTGCAACCACTACGATGATGGCGAAGAAGAGAGCTGGATCCGGAGTGGGAGTGGTTGAACTTGTTTGTCCTATAAAAAGATGTTAGTCCATGACACAATTCGAAATGCACAAAATTATAGAGAGTTGCCTTTTGTGCAATCTTAGGTTTACCACGAACTACATCCTGTGTCCTTGAAATTCCATGTTAGTATACCAATATTGTTTAAATCGGGGATGTTTTATATAGATAGATAGTATTGGAGTTGAGCACGATTTGTTTGAAAGAATTAAGAACAGAGAATCTCTCCATGTGTATTAATTAAATAAAGGTTTAGAACTGTACAAGCAATACGCATATATTTGTGAAATCTAGCGAACCTTACCTCTCACTAGCCATCCCAAATTCGGCAGCAGAGCTGACACGAATAATAAGTTCTTGTAGCATGTTGATGTTATGTAGTCCATCTCGGACACAAAGAGTAGTCTTTTTCAGTACTGTTTGCGAGTAATTATTTCGTTATTTCCACTTTATTTTGCCCTTTTATACCTATGCGCATAATGCTTATGTTTTAAAAGATAAGTTTCAAATTTCTCTGGTCAAATCATTCCTTTCTCATTCGCCCAGCTAATCTGGCTTAATCTATCTACTCGATCCGTATCTGATAGCGTAGCTACTCGTTACTGAATAATATTCTATATCATTCCATGTAAGCAATTATCATTAATTAACAATATCCACAACAAGTCTGAGGTTATTGTACAAGCTGAACATCTTTTTTAGGTATTAATTGATTTGTGTATCAAGTGAAGTGATATGTGCTAAATGTTGGATAATCTACCTTTGTGTTTGATTTCATTCTTATAGCAATTGATTTGAATGGATTTTGAGAAAAAAATAGCCGATAGCATCAATGGATTATTAAAATCTAAGAAAAATCGAGTCGAAAGTAGAAACAATTTACTAAGTTATATAAGTAGTCACGAGAGAGAAGTTGAAGAAATTCTGAATAAATCAGACCTTGTTTCTTGGAAAGACTTGATTAATACTGTGCTAAATCATGACAGAATGGAAATTGATATCAATTTAAACTCGACTCATCAAGCGAACTTCGCTCAAATCCCTACCTTACTCCTACCTGTACTAAATCTGCAATTTATGAGTGGAAGTGAGTCCTCGCTTAAGAACGTTATCCATCACATCACAGAACAGCTTCTAAGTCCTAATGAATGCACCGTTAACTTTGTCGGTAAAAGCTACCTTCATATTTTGGATGCTACAATTATAAGCAATCATAAAATTCGTTGTGATTTGACTCAAGACAAATGGAATATGATCTATAAGTGTATGTGCTCTTTGCAAGCGAATCCTCCACCACACTTTCTAAACGAAGTGAGCCGTATCTTTCTTCATTTGGTAGACTTGGGGCGGGGTTACTCAACGGTACCAGCATCTCTGATTCTTAACTCTCTTTCTCCCGTCCTATCGGATTTACTTGATAATAAAAAGTCTTATTTTATTAATCTTTTTACTTCTTTTAACCTCGTCACTGAGCATAGCGGGGTCAACTGTAGAGCGTTGGTTTGCAGAATTGGTGAAGAAATATTCGATTCAGTTCATGTATTTTTGATAAATCCTATATTCCAACAAATGACTATACAAATCCTGAAATTCTTTATTCTTCAGTTTCATTTCCATCACCCCTCTGACACTATTGAACCAAAATACATTACGAAATCTTGGATTCGTTCTGTTAATAAGTTGCACCAAATTATGTTGGAATTATTTCAGATGCAAAAGAACATCTTTAGCAAACTTTTATTCTACAACAATGGATTCTCTCAAATCTCCCAAATACTTTTCAGCTTGTTAGTTCAAGTTATCAGAGCGTTCCATTTAATCGAGATGAATTTCCCTGATCTGGATATTTCTTTCTCCAGCCTAACCAAAAAAGTTAAACTCTCTTCGACAAATTTTCTCGAACTTTTATCTGAGCAACTGTCTCTTGGTTTCAATAGGAACACCATCGCATTCATTCACTTGTTTAGAAGACTACTCGATCGCTTACCCCATTTCTTCAAAGGACGCATCCCAGCCTTCATTAAAAACCTTTGTGAGATCATCTCAACGGCATCTAGTAATCTGGTGCATGACATAACAACGGAGGTTTTGCACTGTTTCATTGCAATCGTATCTAATCCAGATCTTATCCAGGATGCTAACACCCAACAAGAATTGTTCACAAACATCTCTCATCATCACATCCAATTCCAGAAAGAACCTTTATTCTACAAACTTCTAGCGTTATATCTCGAATTTGATAATCTGATCAAGTTGCCTATAGTCTGGAGTGAATTCCGACATTCCTTATGCTTTGCTGACGCACATAGCATAGCGTTTCTTTGGCAATATATCTCTATTCGTGACTTACCATCTTGTAAAGACATTTCTTTACGAACTAACCACCCTCCGCTTGATGATCGAAATAGCAATAGAATGTGCATTCTCAATTGCTTGCTCCCGGAAAGGATTGATAACAATACTAACTTTGTACATTGGCTAGTTTCTTGCGACCATTTCTTCATGCTAGGACAGATACTTGCATCTCTTTCAATGAGATCGTGTAGAAAACCGATTAGACTCACCAAGCGATTTGTTACCGATTCTTCACTCAGAAATAATATGCAGAATGAAGATCTTGATATTATTTCTGACGATGTGCTAAGCATTATGCTGGAGTTAGAGTTCCTCCCATTCTCTCCCAGGCCTACACCCCCTGATTTAGAGCTATATACCACCAAACCATCTGCTATCCCCGAGTATCACTCTGAATATATTAGCCGTACTAATAAGATTTTCTTCAATCTCTTTACCCATCTAACTGCCAGTGAAACCAGTACGGATAACAAAGCAGTCGGAATTATTTCTCTCTTAAAATATTATTTCTACTTTCAGTTCAATTTGATAATTTGGTCTTCCTATCACACGAATCCAGCGATTCCTAGTTTTCAAATCGAGTTAACTACACTCGTGTTTAACCAGTATTGTGAGTACATAATGCAATCTCCTGGGAGTATATATAAACTTGAGGATTTTTTTACAGAAGTTAGAATTATTTCTGATTATTCTGAAAAAAATGCGTTATGCCACCAAAATTCTAACAATGCGATCAATTCTCTTCTGAAATGTGTTCCTATGATGCTTGTAAATAATTTTAAGTCTCATATTCTGCACTACTACAAGATACAGAGGCAACAAGATTTTGAAATACCTCTGGACACCAATCCATTTCACACCTCACTTCTGAATGAAACACTCAAGCAGAGTCTGTCTAGAGTTCGCGTAGTTTGTAACTTGCACTGGCTAGCTCACCGGTTGAACTCAGATACGCGGGATTGCTTGGAAAACTTCTTAGTGGAGGAAATTCTCTCCATTCCGCTGGAGCAGTTATACGCACAGTGTCCTGATAAGATATTTGTGCTGCATGCTGATTTCACAATATGCGAGTACTTCGCAGCTGCAGAATTTGAATGTTCACATTGTTGTCTCACTTCCATTCTTCAAATTTTACTTGTTACTTGCACCCAACTTCACAAATTCAATCCTACTTCAATCAGTAAGATCATTTCGATACTCACGTCATTAGCTCATAGATTAATTGAGTATATTAAATCCGATCAAATCATTCCTCACTTAGTAGAAAATCTGTTACGCATTCTTACGCAGATGTATCTCAGTTCCAGATTAACATCACAAAATAAAATCGCTTACATCAAACTTATTTTCCTTTTCTACCATATTTTCTCTGACAGTAACTGGCCTCTACTAACTTTACAAGCAACTAATTCTGAAGGGAAAACTGAGAAGACATTGAAAATATTAATATATAAATTGAATATAGATTTAGATGCTCTATGCATTGTTACATATGCTCATTGCATTGGAAAACTGCACAGTAACAACACTATAGATTTGGACTATCACCTCGATGCATTCTTTCATCTCACAAAAAGTATGAATGAATGCAATCTACCTACACTCTTGGCGCACAATTTGATGTCCACCCCTGATTGTGAGCACACATCTCAATACCAGCTGAATTTTCCATACGTACTTCTTGTCCGGTTGGCGTTGTGTTCGAGTAGATTGTCTTCATCCCTGGTTGCTTATATGCTAAGCTTCACTTTGGAGAAGGGTGTCGACAAGGAGTTGATCGTCCGCGCTCTTTCAAGGATTTCGGTTGGATTATCTTACTCAGATTTATCGAACTTTTTTTCATACAATTACGAATCTATTTTTATAGAATGGCTATGTCTAGGAATGCCAATTCGTAAATTTCCTTTCGAGTTATTCTGCGCTACAGAACAGCAGTATGTAGAAGAATACCTCAAGAAATGGGCGCCATTGACTCTTTTGGCTAATGATGAAGAAGCAAATGCTTTTCTAATAGAATTGCTGCCTCAAGTTGAATCGAACGAGGATTTACTCAAGTACAGTCTCTCTGAGATATCGCATTTAGTACTGCTACCGAATCCTGAAGATATCCAGCTCCCACTTAGTGTGTTGAAGAGTCATGTCGTTCCGTTTTCTAGACATAAGACAGCCCAAGCAAAAGATTGCATCTCTAACCACCTACCTTTGAAATCACGGAGAAAATTATTGAAACAGAATCTGGAATCTATTCTTCTAAATTTTTTCTCAAAGTGTCTCTATTCTTATAGCATTAATCGTAAGAAAGAAATTGAATCTTTGCTACCGCCATTCTTCGGAACTAATATTGATATTTCCTTTATAAATGAGGCTTTCAAGAATAATTTTAACGTCTCACTCTTTTCTTTTTTCGAATCAGATCCTTATTTATTGCCCAGAATGCACATATCCATTTTGAAAGGATTGATAGAATGTGTTCAGCCATACCAGTTCATTCGCAAGCTCTATTATTACTGTACTTTCCTACAGCTGATCACAATTCATTCATCTCCAACATTTGAGACATTAACTTTCTTGCTAAATGACTCTGTCTACATTCTATTTGATTTCCTCCGTACAAGCACCACTGCTCCGGATAGCTCTATTCTGCACATAAAAAGGAAATTCTCCAACTGGATCACACACCCAGACACCCTCACGCTCTTACACACTCTAATTTCAATTTACAAATCGGTTTTGCCGCACATTCCTGACCTAGTCCTGAACACGGTCTCGATTTTAACGGATGTTCTCTGTGATTACGCATGCTCAGAAGATGCAGACATATCCTCGCTATCTCTTAATTCTCTCGGGAGCATTCTGACTGAAATTAGAGACCGAAAGGCATTTGCCATATTAATCTTCATCCCGTCCAACCCAGTATTAACTTCCCTCAAAAGCTCGATTGAAGATTGGCTGGGGGATTACAGTAAGGTTGCGATCTTACGAGAGTTAGCTGTTAATTCGTGGTATTCGCTAATGTCCAGTCTTTCGTACTTGAATCAGGTAAAGCTGCACCTAACCTGGTTTATCAACAGTGGTAGTGTTAAACTATGCAATGTGAAAGAGTTGAATTTACTATTCGATCAGCTGATTCAAAAAATTCACTATGTTATTAAATCTAATTGCACTCAACACTTGGAAACTTCGGTTATTTTGTTTGAAATATTTGTGCTGCTTACTCCCTACTACAACAGATGTCGCTTGGCTGTTGAGTGCGAGAGTTTGGCAATATATTCTAAACCGTTGAAATTACATCACGCCTTGTATCACATTCCTATTCTCCTTTCTCCTCTGTCAAAGCTCATCCATTCAAGTGATATTCAACTGAAAGAACTTGCTTACAATGTATTTAATGCTGTTTCTAACACAAATTCGGTGCAAAACGTTATTCAGTCTTTGGAGAAAGCTTCAGTATTTTCGTATTCGTCTTTTCCTTTCACTTCTTCTCTCGCGAAAAAAACAAGAAACATTACGAAATCTGCCCACACTCCAACAGAAACAAGTCGCACTATTCCGTTTGAAATCCAGAATGAAAATACGATTGAAAATACCCGAATTTGGCTGAAAGATCTGTGTCTGCATTTAGTAGATAATTGCGTACAAGACCCAATACTCATGAGTACTCGCCCGATTCTCCTGCTTCACTATGAATCCGCTAAAGAGTTCTTAAAACTCTTCGTTTATGATGTCATTCTGGGAGAAAATTTCGAAATGATATCAACTCTTTCTGATCATTTTAATAACGGATTTAAGCAGGCCTTTGACTATATTCTCCACCATTCTAATGAAAATAGAGTTAACGTACACTCGATCAGAATTCTTTTAGAATTAGTGCATTTTCTAAGGAGAAGATCATTATTCGACAACTCACCAAGAGGATATTTTAAGAACAATTTCTTGTTGAAGGTAAATCATCTTTATGCTGCTTCAAGCTCGTTTTTCTGTAAAGATTACCATTCAACGTTACTTTTCCTAGACATCTACTTAGATCCTCTCAGAAACGTTTACCTCACTTTGTCGCCAATCCCTAGCGAAGAATTAGTCATTCAAGAACTGTTGATTAAAACTTACGGCGAATTGGGCGAGAGAGAATGCGTCAAGTCAGTCGCTTGTAATTCTCTGAATTTGGAATTTCAGAAGGCAAAGATGACGGGAAATTGGCCGGAAGTGATTCAGATGTGCAGCAGCTTCCCTTTCAATCAGGTCAGCTCGACGCTAGATTTGTGCGAGGCAATGCATAGAATGGGCTGGTACTCGTTTTCAAGGCAACAGGTGTCAGAGGATGGCGATGCTTCTCTGTCAGATTTGAATTTTGAGTCTGTTTGGAGACTCAGTTTATGGGATGATAACCTCCCTGAAGTGTTAAGTACAAATCCTGCGAAGCCATCTCCTCAAGAGATTATCTTAGAGAACATCCAGGCTTTCAAGGAAAGGGATATCTCCTACGTTCGCAATTGTATTGATTCGAACGCTCACTGGTTTATTGCAGACTTTTTCAACTGTACTGAGGGTTCGATTTTCAACATCTCCAAACTGCTCGCCAACATTTCAATTCTCAAAACACTTTCAGATTTCTCTATCTTTACAGATTCAGTTCTTGCTTGCAAAGGTAATAATGCATTCCCGACCCTACCGTCTCTGATTGCTCCGAAGGATTTCACTAAGGATATCCTCAGCATTCGGATATCTCTACTCTCAAAGATCGTTGATTTTCTCGAATTTGAGGAGTTTTGTGATGAAGTGTACCTGAAACAGTTGTTCGAGCTAATTTTTAATGATGTGATTATTGCAGTGAAATTGGCTAGGCAATCGAACCAAGGTTCTGAAGCTAACAATATCTTGCACGCACTCGAATTATGTCTAAACAAGATGGTGGATTCTTTACCATGCGTTTTTGCTCTAGAATTTAACTTTAAAATTAAATTCGAATATGCCAAGGTGAAGTTTTTACAGAAAGATTTCCATACATGCTTCTCTATTCTTAAAGATAATTCAATCTTTTTAGATCTGAATCAGTTCCCTGAGATTTACTGTTATCTACTAACACTCTATGGAACATTTCTCGGAGAGAAACAGCAGGAAACTTCTCTAAATATAATCTCGCAGTACTTAGAAAGATCCGTCCTCATACTTGGACAATTGCACTATGACTTGCCATCATCAGGCCAGATAAAGCTTTTAGAAAAAGCTTATTTTTCGCTCGCTCAATACACAGACAAACAGTACAATTTGATAGTAGAATATATGGATTCACCAGAATATGGAACGAAGAAAAAGTTGACTCACACCTTCGAACAAATGGCGAAATTGGACTTGGGTTCGTCGGAAAAACAGGTTCAGTTGCCTCTGGAGAAAGGTCAACGACAAGCAAATAAGCATGCGAGTGAGTATCACAAACAGAACTCCGAATTGTTCCATGATAAATCTGAATTTTTAATGAAAGCCCTTGAGAGCTACTGTAACTGTCTTGAACTGACTGATGCTCATGATCTGTCCATTTCAAGGGTGATCTCACTGTGGTTTGACAATCATGACATTCCTGTGATCTCACAACTTCTGGCCAATCACTTTAGTAACATAAATAGTCACAAATTCATTCCATGGGTGTTCCAAATCATTCCTAGACTTTCGTTCATATCAAGTGATGCAAACCCAGTCTTCTCTAACACACTCACCTCTCTTATTATGAAAATAACACGAGAACATCCATACCATTGTTTGCCGATAATTTTCTCGATTCTTCATTCCTCTCTTGACTTAATTTTGTCGAGCAAAAAAGAGCATAAATATGGAGATCTTGCGAAATCAATTTATAATGTAAAATCCCCTTTGAAGGATATTGTAGAGATTCTTGAGGCAGAGAAGGGTGAGATAGTCCAACGAATGAGAAAGCTGTTCATTGATTTGGTCGATCTAGGGTATCATAATTACAATCTTACGAAAGCAACCAAGACGGTAGAGTTATCAAGAAATTGTTTCTTGCTAACAGAATCCAATGTTCGCGACCTTCCTGTCCTCACGCTCGAAATTCCAGTTAGCCACAATAGCGACTATTCACACCTTACAACAATCGTTAAATTCAATAGCAGATATTCCGTCCCAGGTGGAGTTACCCTCCCAAAGCTTTTGACATGTCTCGGTTCCAATGGTGAGACCTATAGAATTTTACTCAAGGGAAGGGAGGATTTAAGGAAGGACGCGGTGATACAGCAGGCCTTCACCGTGATTAATCAATTATTGGCCCAAGACAAGTGGTTTAGTGAGAAGTGTATTGGAATCCGTACGTATAAGATAGTTCCGTTATCTCAGGGATCTGGGCTGATTAGTTGGTGTGAGGGGGCCATATCTCTTGCAGCCTATCTTATTCACAATTCTGGGGCACACCAACGGTACCATCCTCACGATGAGAAGAGTGAGACGTGTGATCATAACTTCAGACTAGCACCTAACAAACTGAAATCATATCGAGCTATTTGTGAGAGGTTCCATCCTGTTTTCAGATTCTTCTTCTTTGAAAAGTTTTTGGATGCAGCCACGTGGTTTCAGCGTAGGGTCCAGTACACCCGCAGCGTAGCGGTAGCGTCAATGGCCGGTTATATACTCGGGATTGGAGACAGGCATACTGAGAATATCCTGATCGATACGTCTACGGCAGAGATTATTCATATCGACTTTGGGGAACTTTTCGATTCTGGTAAACTGCTGACTGTACCTGAGATGGTACCATTCCGGTTAACAAGAGATATAGTCGATCCGATGGGAGACTTGGGGAAAGATGGCCTATTTAGACCATGCTGTGAAGAAACGCTTCGAATAATTCGCATTTCAAAAGAGTATATAAAGACAGTGTTGAAAGTGTTGTTGTATGCGCCCCTGAACAAGTGGGAGATAATGCAGAACTGTATCAAATCCTCTTTGACAAAACAAAACGCAGAAAACTCTCAAATGAATTACAGTCCGAGCTTGTCACTCGGAGGAGAAGATGCTAATAGAATAGCTTTGCGAGTTCTGTTAAGAATTAATGAGAAGATTGACGGAATTGAAAGTCGGACTCCGCTCAGCATTTCTGGACAAGTGAACCTTTTGATTTCAGAGGCCACAGACGAGGTTAATCTCAGCTCCATGTACCACGGGTGGAAGCCTTGGGTTTAGTCTTACATTTTTCTAATGCAAATATGTATGATTCTTGATTCTGTGTCATCTCACTTGTTTTAATGCGGTATATGAGACTAGTTTAAATTTGTATATCTATATATCTATATATATACTAGAATTTTTAAATACTTTTGTAATTGTATTCAATATTTTCAGTTAGCATGCCATCTAGAATCTCACACCTCTATCCACTTCTTGTGTGCCTGTTTCTTCTTGGCAGCGTAGTGCCAGTGAAGATATGTCGCGGAGGGATGGGTATCCTCTATTCTCAAAACTGCTATTATCTCCTTACGGATAGGAAAATCTATGCCACTGCACAAGCCCAATGCATGTCATTGAATGGCCACCTGGTGAGTATTCTGAACCAAGAGGAAGATGACTTTTTCAGAAATAATTTTACATTGCCATTCTGGATTGGGCTTACCGATATGGTAGTTGAAGGTGAGTTCAGATGGGAAGACGGAAATAGGCTACACGAAAGTGCTGACTATAACAATTGGTTCGCCGATTGGACGCAAGAAAATGATGCTTCCAATGACTGTGTTAATTATGGTGTAGATAAAACATGGCACGTTCAACCGTGCAATTTTAATTATGCGCCACTGTGTGAGTTTCCTAGTTGTGATTCATCCAATGGACTGCATTGTGTTGGAGAGGAACCACCCACTGCTGCTGCCTCCTTCCCCATAACCCCCATTATTGCGGTGGTAATAGTAGTGGTCATCATAGTGATCGTGATTGTAGTGGTAATCCTACTGATGCTCTATCTGTACAAGAAGCATAACGATTTGTGGAAGAGGTTCTGTTTCTGTCTAGCATTTTCAAAGGTAATGTTAATTTAAAGTTATCTAAATTAATGTTATTTTACTTTGATGCAGCAACAAATCAATCTTCAACACACTTATATTCACATTTCAATAAACAATTTAAATATAATTGTCAACTTCATTTCCATAAAAATAAAGTATTCTAGTTTAAATCGTGGTGAATATAAATACGATTTACAAGTTTGATAAGCTCACTATAAAAGTTGTTCAAATTTATAGTTTAATTATTGCGAAATCCAAATAGGAAAAACAGAAGGTGCACGGATTGGAACATGAAAATTTCAGACTGAGGAAAGAGCTGAGCAATCTGAAGCACCAGAGCATCAACCTTGGTGGTTCTCAGTCTCTCAACAAACCATCGTTCATATCTTCCATCCCAGATGGACAGGGGGGAATGCTGCCTTCAATCCGCCCAAAGTTCCAATCAACTCATTCATCATCTTTCATAGCTCCCCAGACCCTTCCTGTACCCCCTCCCAGTGACCCAACCAAGCCGGGTCCGCCTCCTCTCACCCAGAACACTTCTCTGCTACAAAGTTCTCTGAACGTTCCTTCTAGAACCCCGAGTGTGATCCCAACTCCTCTTCCTCAGCCAAACATGAATTCTTCTATCTCTAGCGAACAAATTGCCGGAATTCTTTGGTCGCAAAAATCAGACCATCAGCCTCAGAAGAAAGCTCCTCTAAATTTCCCTCAGTCTCAATTTCCGCCTCGAAGTCTCTTTCAGAGTCCTTTCCCAACTGATTCCACTCCATTCTCCTTCCCAGCTAACAGCAACCAGGTCACTTCTCCATCTCCTGATGTACCCCAGCTCATGAATAAGCCAGATAAGCCAACGAAGGAGGAAGAAGAGCTGAAAACAGACGCAAAACAGCCAGATCATGACGCCAATCTCACAGATGCTCCAGGAATAGTTCAGTGATTAAATATTTACTTATAAACTTATGTTATTTCTTTTACCCTGTCTCTTTTTTATTTGCATTTATATTTTATTAGAGTTAGTTTACTATCTTGTATATACCCCTTTTAATATACTACCGGGCTGGGGTTAGTTAACCGATTTTAGGGAACAATTATTTTCGTTTACTTCCAAGCGGTTAACGGTACTGATGGTTGTCCGTTTTACAGAGGCTGTCTGACCCCCGGAGGGTCTGCTATCGGAGGTTCCACTGTCTTTGATAAATATTTTGTTTTTGTTTATGATAGATCATGAACTACTGTAGATAAGGACTGGAACTTTTAAGTCTTATTATAATTGGATTTAGAGAAAATCAAATTTTAATAAGCTTAATTAAAACTAACATTTCCAAATGCAATAAAACTATAATCATTTTTGCGACAGCTCATCATAGGTAATACCACTAAAATTATATTTACAAGATACACGTATGAACGGAATGGATATAAAAATTTTCGAATACGATACAAAATAGATCATTAATGAATTAATTAATGAGTAGGACAGAGTCGAGCAGATGTATGTGATGCCGAATTATAGCGATTCCGTGTCTAGATTACGTCGAAGATTACATCCTTTTTTTTGTGAAGATTTTCGATTCTCTGATTCATTTCAGCTAAACTGAACGAACTTTTCGGACTAGCTTGATGAAGTTTCAAAGCATCTTGTTTTTCAGTTACTCTGCGATCATTCAGAATATATTTACTTGCGCCATAGGTTGGGTAAGATGCTTTTCCATCCGTTTGAGAATAGTTATGTCCAGGTATTTTGTTAATATCTGGGTCTGAATTACTTTGTCTTCCACGCAGTGGAATTGGTGGTGGTGGTGCTATTCTCTTCGGTTTCGGAGTTGTGTATTCCGACTTGACTACATTTTGTGTGTTTGCCCTATTTCTGACTGTTAAACTCTCTGTTCTTTTCACAGCTAGAGTTGGTCTATTTACTTTGAATGAAGTCTGCTTAATGATTTCTTTGTTATTCTTTTGAGGATTTTCATTCGGGAGATTTTTCACTTTGTCAACGTCTTGTGGATTTCTTTTTATTCTACTGTCACCTAATTTCAATGAATCTTTCATGCTTTGATTTCGTTTATTTGTATTTTTTTCTACTTCCTTCATTAAATCGAAGTCTAGAACATAATAGCTATGTCCTTTATCATCGGTAATCTTGGGGAGTTTATCTGTACAATTCAATTTCATTGATGGTTTAGATTCTGGTGTTAGAGGCCTATTTTCTCCTCTTCTCTCACTATTTTTGTTCTTTTTTGGAACATTCTTTTTCAAATTTGAAAGATTTTCATATAAATTATCGTCCTTCATGTGATTCAGTGATCTTCTTTCCATTAGGTTGACCATAGGCTCATAATCACAATCTGAATCAAACCCTTTTTCTGTTCTCTTTTGATGATAAGCCATTTGGATTTTGTTTTTGGTTGCCTTGTTATTAGCTGACTATTATGTTTCATACTATTCTCTCTCCGAGTTAGTGTATTTATATTCGTCTCCTCAAATTCTACTATATACTGAATTATTCTTAGTTCTACTGAGTACTACTAAGTAATTCATTAAGTTGGAATAATTGAGAATTCCTAAGGTTAGCCGTAATAAACTTGGCGCTTGAACTTCCTTGAAGGTTTAATGTAAGCATAGATCAGATCATAATGAGTATCAAGTAATCTACATTATGTAATGTGAATCTATGCATGTAGTATGTTATTAATATTGAAAACTCCCACTTCCATCTACTTGTTTGTATTAAGGTTTTAATTATGCTAAGAATTAAACTCTCTATATTTGTTGGTTATAAAGAAAAATAAATTGCTTCAGTTACTTCTTACTCATAACTACTACTTTTGATGGCTAAATTGAATCCCGATTTGGTAACAGATAGAGTGAAGGAATTGCTATATGTGAGGAACGAAGATGGAGAGTTTAGAGGATGGAAACGTGAATTATTGGGAGGGAAATTGACTAAAATTGAGGAGAAGTATATACTCTGTAAAGTTTGTCAAGGATTACTGAAGGAGGCGTGTCTGTTTGACAATGAAGGTGAGCAAGAGCTCAGATGCCACCTCTGTCTTCCCGAGAACACAGTTCGTGTAGAAGCAAATTTATACCAAGAATCAGTCAACGAGAAATGCGTATGTATCTCATATATTAAAATGCTAGGATTTGAAAGTATTAATATTTAGAACCTATAAGAGATTCTGAATTTGATTAAATTCCCAGGCGCGTGTAAGCGACTATACACGTGTAACTACACGTGTAGCTACGTGTGTAGCTACACGTGTAGCTACACATGTAGGTACACGTGTAGCTACACATGTAGGTACACGTGTACCTACATGTGTAGCTACATGTGTAGCTACACGTGTAGCTACATGTGTAGCTACACGTGTACCTACATGTGTAGCTACATGTGTAGCTACATATGTAGCTACATGTGTAGCTACATGTGTAGCTACACGTGTAACTACATGTGTAGCTACATGTGTAGCTACATGTGTAGCTACATGTGTAGCTACATGTGTAGCTACATATGTAGCTACATGTGTAGCTACATGTGTAGCTACACGTGTAACTACATGTGTAGCTACATGTGTAGCTACACGTGTACCTACATGTGTAGCTACATGTGTAACTACATGTGTAGCTACAACTATCATAAAAATGATGACTCATCAGTCTATTATGACGTCATCATTACGCATCAAAAAGTGAAAAATTGACAAATTTTGTGATTTTTCGAGTGATATCGATTATAACAGTAAGTCATACGTATTTAGAGATGTTTTCTACCTTATAATTAATCAATGTGAGCCTAGGCGCCCAAAGGACGCCTCCGACGGACGCAAAGTGTCCGCAAGCCGCGCAGCCCAAGCAAGCGAAACGCGTTTGTTATTTAATAATTCTATTATTAGAATGATTTCCTCATACGATCTGATCTGAAATTCTTTCTTTCCATTGTAGGTTGAATGTCCGTTGAAAGAGAAAGGCTGTGAATGGACTGACTTAATTACTCAAGTCTTGCCTCATATCGAAGAATGTGGTTTCTTTCCTGTGCAGTGTCCACTAGGATGTGTAAGTGAGAAAGAGGAGACGGGGAGTAAGATTGTAGAAATAGAGAAAAGATTCTTGGAAGAACATCAAAACAATCAATGTCCTATGAGACTAAGTAACTGTGAATCTTGTAATAGTCAAATGATTGCTTATGAGATGAATGAACACATTGAAATATGCGAAGAATACTCGATTCCCTGTCCTAACTCATGCTGGGAAGAAGATGAGATTAGAAAAGTGAAAAGAAAAGAACTTCCTCTTCATTTAGGAGAAGAGTGTCCTCTTCAAATATGTGACTGTCCTTTTGCTGAGCATGGCTGTACAGAGAAGATGGAGAGAAAGTTCCTGAAAGAACATGAGGAAGATCATTGTCCCATGAGGCTGATTAACTGTGAATCGTGTGACTTTCAAGTGAGAGCTTGTGTGGTGAACGAACATCTATCAATTTGTGAGGAATATTTTATTCTCTGTCCTAACTCCTGCAAAGAAGGAGAAGATATTCGAAGAGTAAAAAGGAAACATCTCCCTTCTCATTTAGAAGAAGATTGTCCTCTACAAGAAGTAGAGTGTCTTTATGCGGAGTACGGATGTAAAGAGAAGATGGAGAGGAGGTCAGTTGAAGATCATCAGAAGGATCATTGTCTCATGAGACCAGTTCACTGTGAGCTTTGTGACAACGAAATGAAAGCTTGTCTAATGAATGAGCACATTGAAACCTGTGGAGAATACTTGGTCCTATGTCCCAACTCGTGTGCTGAAGAAGTGAGAATGTTGAAGAGGAAAGATCTCCCTTCCCATTTAGAAGAGTGTCCTCTACAGGAAATAGAATGTCCTTATGCTGAATTCGGATGCAAGAAGAAGATGAAGAGGAAATTGGTAGATCAACATGAGAAAGAATCTATTTTTGAACATTTTAAATTAACCACGGTTAAAATGAAAGAACAATCAGCTAAAATTAATTTTTTGGAGAAAAAGTGTGATGAAAAAGATATAAAAATATTGCAAATGAAGAAGATTCAAGATTTGGAAATTACAAAACTAAAATCATTCATATTCACAGGCTCACTGAAATGGAAGGTTTCTAGAATCGAAGAAAGAATCAGAAACAGAGAGATAACTTACAGCAAACCATTTCATGTGGGTCTCTATAAGTTCCAAGTTAAAATTCGCTGGCATTGTGAATCCCCTAGCTGGGTTGGATTTTTCCTTTACATTATGAAGGGCGACTGGGATGACAAGTTAACATGGCCATTCAGATACGGTATGAGATTCATTTTAGTAAATCAATATGATAATGGACAAAGTTATGTCTGGTCCTGTAAGATTAGTGAAGAAACCTCACTGAAGTATCCAGGTTGCTTTCAAAAACCGACTGGCACCAGAAACAATGGGTATGGATTTTTTTCTTATAACGAAATCCAGCAAGACGTGTTCTCAAGGCACGATACGATACTCCTTGACATCTTTGTGGAACAAATATGAGTTTAGTATAGGCTAGGCATTACTTGGATAATATTTTATCATTCGTAAGCTTTACTTCAGTAGTAGTGTATGTCAACTAAGGGAAAGCAGAAATATACATATTTCAGCCTAAATCTATTTTTTACTATAAACATATTATTCATAACTGTTTCTATGTACTATATTTCATTGGAATATTATAAACTTATCTTACTCTTCGTATGTAAAATTACTAAGAGATTAACCACCATTAAAATTTCCCTTGGGAATGATTATTCGGCGTTCTATTTGCAATAATTACTAACAATAACACTATATCACTTTATTTGAGCTCTGTAAAAATACTGACGCTAAAACCAAAAAATTGATTTATTCGAAGTTGGTGGAGATTATTCTTAGAGTTTATATGCTGGATTACTTTATACCATTCACATACGTAATTATCATACCGATATCACTAAAATATTGTAATTATTAACCCAGCATACTCTATAAATCAGCTGATTAAGTGGGGTCACCAAATACCCCAACTTCTACATACTTGATGAAGTGCGTCATGAATGGCCCAAAACGTCTATAAGATCAGAAATGACTCCACTTACTTAAGCAAAGTATGGCTGTTTATATTGCTCGTATTTATAAATTAATATACTAAATAGACATCTAACTGCCATTTTGTAATATTTGAACTAAATTTGATTTCAACTATTGTTCATTTATTAATTAAGTCTACGAGCACTTAGAATGGCAAAAATGTTTCCTGTTGAAACACTTTCAGACGATTTAAGCGCTTTACTATGCGTGAGACGTGGGGATGCGAGTTATGGGGGTTGGAGAAGTGATTTGCTGACCGATGTTTTGCATAAAGGCGAAGAAAGGTTTTTACTTTGCAAGGCTTGTCAGGGTTTGCTGAGGGATGCGTGTCTATTAATTAACGAAGGTAAACAAGAATTCAGATGTTCTGTCTGTCTTCCCAAGAATGTGACTGTTCAAAGAGCTCAAATTAATCAGGAGTCAGTGAACGAGAAGCATGTACGTAATTATATTGGAACCTCATACTCATCAAGAGTAGGGCTCCCTATCTAAATTTCTTTCATCAATTTTTTAAAATTCGGAATAAAACCACAGTATTATTCAAACAATATAAAGTAGAGCCTCGTTAATGCGAATAACACGAACGAATATTTAATCCCCTACGGAGGAAAATGCATGTGAATCACTTCGGTTAATATGAATCCCGGATAATACGAACAAATTTCGACCGTCTCCTGGTGTTCTTATTAACGAGATTCTGTGTGTAGGTAATATGCCCGATGAGGGAGAAAGGATGTAAATGGACTGACTTAATAACTCAAGCCTTGCCTCATCTCAATGAATGTGAGTTCGTACTTGTTCAGTGTCCACTAGGATGTATCTCCGAGAAAGAAAGGCGCAAGATTGTGCAAATTGAGAGAAGGTTTCTTGAATCACACCAGAAAGATCGGTGTCCTATGAGGCTTATTGCGTGTGAATCCTGCGAGAGGAAAATTAAAGCTTGTGAGATGAATAGACACGTTGAAATATGCGAAGAATACTTGATTACCTGTCCCAACTCATGCCGGAAGGAAAGCACGGTAAGAAAACTGAAAAGAAAGGAACTTCCTTTCCACTTAGGAGAAGAGTGTCCTCTTCAAGTATGTGTCTGTCTCTATGCTGAGCACGGTTGTAGAGAGAAGATGGAGAGGAGGTTTCTGGGAAAACATCAAAAAGATAAGTGTCTTATGAGACTGATTAACTGTGAATCTTGTGAGTGTCAAATGAGAGCTTTTGGGATGAACGAACATCTATTAATTTGTGAGGAATATTTCGTCCTCTGTCCTAACTCCTGCAAAGAAGGAGAAGATATTCGAAGAGTGAAAAGGAAACATCTCCCTTCTCATTTAGAAGAAGATTGTCCTCTACAAGCAGTAGAATGTCCTTATGCAGAGTATGGATGTAATGAGAAGATGGAGAGGGGCTCGGTTAGTCAACATGAATCAGAATTTATCCACAAACATTTTGGGAGCGCGATGATGAAATTGCAATTGGTTAATAAAGAGCAATCCAATAAAATACTTCTATTAGAAAATGAAATCAAGAAAGGAGAAAGGAAGAGATCGAAAATAGAAAGTCAGATCACTGAGACAACTGTAACCGAACTGGGGAAGAAGATGGATTTCTTAATATCTGCTATAAATAATCCCAACACAGGTGTTATTGATTGGAAAATCACAGGGATTGCGGGGAAAATCATGTCTAAGACGATATCTCTAAGTGATCCATTTTACGTAGGTCTCTACAAATTCGAATGCAGCATTGAGTGGAATTACGAGAGCTCAGGTTACGTCGGTTGTTTCCTTAGCATCATGAAGGGCGATTGGGATGATAAGGTGACATGGCCTGTTAGATTCCGAAGGAAATTTACCTTAATCACTCAGAGAGATGAGGCGCAAAATTGGATCAAAGTTGACGAAATTACTGAAGAATACTTGCGCAAGTATCCTAACTGCTTCAGAAGACCAGCTGAAGCTAAAAACAATGGGTTTGGGGCTAAAAAGTTCATTTCTCATGTTGAGCTGATGCAAGGACAGGGTAGATATGTGAAAGACAACTCTTTAACCATCAGGATTGCTGTTGTAAGGATCCAGGATTTCTAATTTCATATCTGTTCTCTCATGTTAATTGTTTTGCGGTCTTATTCAGCAGATGATCCCATTGCTCCATAGGAACGTTCACTACTTCCCCAACTAATTAACCAATTTTAATTATTCCTAAACTTTCATTACTATCTTGGTCCTTGTAGACTTTGTAAATATTGCAGTGTTCATGTGTTGATTCTAAATTAGTTCATTTCTAGATTTTATTGCGTGTAAACCTTGTTTTAACTTCGATTTTTGGATTTTTTTTCCAAGTCCATCTGATTTTTAATGCGATTCACAAGATTTGATTTGATTTGATAATAAATCGATCGTTTCCTTGATAAATCCACTCTGCAGACACTGCGATTATATAATAATAATTTAATAATTATATAATTATTATATAATAATTATATAATAATTATATAATTACAAGCGCGCTTCGCGGTTGCTTGCGCTGCGCGACTGGCGGACACTTTGTGTCCGCCGGAGGCTCCCTTCGGTCGCCTGGAGTCACATTGGTTAATTATAAGGGAGATAACACCTCTAAATATGTCTGTCCTACTGTGCTAATCGATATCACTCGAAAAATCACCAAATTTGTGAATTTAAAAATTTTTGATGCGTAATGATGACGTCATAACAAAGTGATGAGTCACATTTTTTGATGATAGTTGCATCATATGTGAGACATGTTAGTATACAGATTCTATTAAAATTTCAGCCTTCTATCTCCTATAATGGCTGAGTTATGCCCGAATAACTGTGTTGCTTAACTTTTTAAAATGTGACAATGACGTCATAATTCCATGATGAGTCGACATTTTGCTCTGAGCTCAGAACTTACTGGAGCCATAGCCAAAAGACTCCCACATGCCAAAAATCAGCTTTCTGCACCCGGCAGTTTCTTCAATCAATTCGTTACAGATATATATATATATATATATATATACACAAACATTAATCGAGTTTTAATAGTAAGGATTATATAATAATTATATAATTATTATATAATTATTATATAATAATTATATAATTATTATATAATTATTATATAATTATTATATAATTATTATATAATTATTATATAATAATTTTATAATAATTATATAATAATATAATAATTATATAATAATATATATAATAATTATATAATAAACTTTGTGTCCGCCGGAGGCTCCCTTCGGTCGCCTGGAGTCACATTGGTTAATTATAAGGGAGATAACATCTCTAAATATGTCTGTCCTACTGTGCTAATCGATATCACTCGAAAAATCACCAAATTTGTGAATTTAAAAATTTTTGATGCGTAATGATGACGTCATAACAAAGTGATGAGTCACATTTTTTGATGATAGTTGCATCATATGTGAGACATGTTAGTATACAGATTCTATTAAAATTTCAGCCTTCTATCTCCTATAATGGCTGAGTTATGCCCGAATAACTGTGTTGCTTAACTTTTTAAAATGTGACAATGACGTCATAATTCCATGATGAGTCGACATTTTCGTCTGAGCTCAGAACTTACTGGAGCCATAGCCAAAAGACTCCCACATGCCAAAAATCAGCTTTCTGCACCCGGCAGTTTCTTCAATCAATTCGTTACAGATATATATATATATATATATACACAAACATTAATCGAGTTTTAATAGTAAGGATTATATAATTATTATAAAATAATTATATAATAATTATATAAACTTTTGTTTACAATATTTATATTAAAAAAATCCCAAAATAGGCTAGAGACTAGTTTCCAACTGTTGACATGGGGTGAGAATGGTGTAGATTTCGAATATTATATTTTCAGATCAATATGATAAATTATTTGTTAATTTTGTTTAAAATTTTTATATAAAGTAGACAAATTCCCAAAATAGGCTAGATTGAGTAACTCCAGGCGCCCGCAGGGCGACTCTGCGGACACAAGCCGCGCAGCGCAGACGAAGCGCGCTTGTAATAATTATATATATATTAGGCGAATTATTCACACATCTGCAAAAAATTGAAATCGCTAATGATGACTCACCTTCAAATTATTACGTATTATTAATCATCAATGACCAACAATTGAATTAGTAGAGAAAGCAATCAACCATTTCTTTGATGTCCCTAGGCACAACAGAGCAACTCTCACACAGTGTCCGCAAGCCCCGCAGCGCAAGTGAGCGAAGCGCGCTTGTAATAAATTATTTGTTTACCTTTGCTGGCAATATATGCATAATGTAAACAAACCCCCAAAATAGGCCAGAGACTAGCTTCCAACAGTTAACCAGGGGTTTTTAGTAGTGTAGATTTCAAATATCGTCTTTTCGAAACTGTTGATAGATTATTTGTTTACAATAGATACATAAAGTAAACAATCTCAAAAAAATCCAGGTGCTCACAGTGTTCGCTAGCCGCGCTACACAAGTCCACGAAGCACGCTTGTAATGTAATAATACGCTCGTATCTGAAATTAACTTACTAATATAGAGCAATCTTGCCAATCTAATATCTAAATTAGACAACTAAGTTAATATTAGATTTAACATAAAGCATGTACGTGTATGCTTTATTAATTTCTGAAATGAAAGACATTAGTATATTCCATCCATTACTGTCACTATAGTATTCAGTACCGTTAAACCGAAATCCATTCCGCTATAAAATAAGCGTATCCATAATTATATAAAGCATTACTCGAACATCAATAATCGGAATAATCCGTGTTTGTGGCTGTTACTACCGAAATCAGTCAAAGCATCCATTGATCCAGATAATAATTTGGATTGCCTAGCATATATGGATATCCTATGAGTATTTGCCATAACTATATTACCTAGATTGGAACGAACTAGCCCTATGTACTATCAATGGCCTCACAAAACGATGACTTCAACAAGATAAAACTGTACATACAATCAGACGCCGGCCGTCAGCCACTGATGATCAGCTGGAATCCCACAAACCCCCTGAAGGCCCTCATCGCGGAGGTATGCAATCAATGGAACATAAAAAATCCCGAATCTTTTGCTCTAAAATTCAAATCTGCAAATCAAGATGTATACATGACAGAGGAAAATAGAAAGATCAAATCTGGAGAGCTGTTACAGCTGACTTCTTCTCCGAAGATAATCGCAGAAGAATTAAAGCAGTTGCTGAAACAGGGTACACCCGAATCAAAGGAGAGAGCTGTCACTTTACTTAAACCGATCATCAAAGACCTCTACTTTGTCACCTCTTTCCTCGCCATAGATGGAGTGCACTTCCTGATTGAAACGATCCAACAGGACATCATCAACATTCCACTCACGGAGCAACAGATGACCGTAAGTTCTCATTGTTCAAATGGCATTAGTTATACATACTTATATGTAACTATAAAGTTGGCCATCATTCTTCTTTCATTTCGCGAATTCCTAAAAGCAGTTTGTTATTCGGCATCCTCAATGTTATTATAAGGTATGGGCCGCTTAAAACCTGGCTTAGTAACTTCTTCGGCTTTCCTTTCAAAGAAAGTTAGCGACCAAACGCACTTGTCAGATTCCACCGCTAATATATACTATTTACGTATTATACTATAAAACCATACCATTGGGCAGTGCATATATTTTAAGATTATTATGCATATGACCTTTCCTATAGTAAGACAACACTATTTATAACTCCCGTCGTAGATCCTAGACGCTTTTCTGGAAGCGTTTCATGACGTAATGGAGCACTCGATCGTATCATGGACCATCATTCAACCTGAGTTTATTATTAATTTATGTGAGTTTCTTTCAAAACAAAAAGACCCTCAGATACAAGCCAAAGTCCTTAGCCTCCTCGAAAATGCGCTTTATAACACCGAGAACCTGTACCCAATCATCTTCCAGTCGATGGCGGCCGATACAATTCAATCTCTGATTGCAGATAAATCTCACAAAGTCCAGTTAGCCACTCTTTCATTCATCAATGCAATGCTCGCGAAAGGTGACACGAAGGAGTACCTCATGATTCTGAAGAAGCAGAGGCTCCTGCCGGCCATCGGGTCGCATCTGATCGGCAGACATCCTCAGGTGAAACCGGAAGTTGCGCACAAGTTGTACGTGTGTCAGAATCTAACTCTCAGTGTGCTAGAGCGACGCGCCACGTCTCGATTCAGAGACTATCACGACTCTTCGTATCGAGACCTCGCCTATCTTATCTCGCAGCTCAATGCAAACACGCCTGACACGGCGAGCAAGAATGTTGAGAATGAATTCCGTAAGCTGGGCTTTCTCCATGAAGAGCCTAGCGAGGATTTCAATGAGATCCCATGCGGTCTTTTGGCGCTGGACTGTATGGTATACTTTGCTCAGAGCCAGCCAGAAAACTTCACGAAGCTAGTCCTGCGGAAGCTGGAGTACCAGTGCCCCTTCGCTCACACAGCCACCAGCCTGACTAGGATGATGTACAACCTGCTGAAGGTGGGAGAACCCGTGTCTGACATCTCCACTGACTACATCCCCATGTTCTTTTCCTGCGACAACTTTTTTGAAGACTTTTTCTGTACTAACATTCAATTACTGTTTAAAACCTGGAAAGAAATGAGAGCGACACCGATCGATTTCGAAAAGGTGATGAGTGTCGTGCAGAAGCAGGTAGACACCGTGGTTCGTGACCAGGAGGTCTCCTCCATAGACTCATACCGTAGAAAGATAATGCAGTTAAACTATTCCCAGATCCTGAAGCAACTCGATATTGAGAAGGAGCATCAGGATGCTAACATCTTCAGAGCGAAGCCAGTGATGGAGCTGAAGGAGCGATTGAGACCGCAGATTGTCGATCTTATCAGAACCCAGCGGCTGAATCAGATGGTGAAGGGAGAGAGCTTCACTGATCTAAAAAAATCAAAGAAAAATACTATAATATTTTGTAAACTAACTCAGAACCATAAATTCCTGCACTTCGGGGAAGTGGAAGGGAATAAAATTCCGAATATCGAAGCTCTCCAGAAGAGAATCCAAGTGAATCAGATGAAGGAGCTTTTGACTGGCAAAGACGTCAATGTGAAGGCGAAATCCAGGACGGAAGGGCACGCACTCTGCATAGTGTACAACGACGGAGAGGATAGACGCCTCGAGCTGTCAGTCACAGACGACCGGATTTTCGCGATCTGGTGCGACGGGTTGCGCATTCTGCTGGGATTGCAGCCAGAGTCTGAGCTAGCTACAAACGACCTGGACACACTCCTCAACATGGATATGAAAATACACCTCCTAGCGATCGAGAATATTCCCATACCAGACTACCCGCCAGCTATCCCACCTGACCCTCCCAACCTCGATTTTAGCTGTACTGATTCTGATCCGAATTCCTAGTCACACAATTGAATGCATCGTGTGAATGAGTGTGTTAGAAAGAATAAAACTTTTTATTTTGAATTTCTATGTTAGCTCGCACTATGAAGTTGTAATTCTATTTATTGTCAATGTATTACTTTCTTTATCAATGCGAATTTTCTAGTCAGTGGGTGTTATGCAATTGAATCGTGTTTTTATTATTCGGATGCTATATATCTATATTTATTATCTACTGTATTGTTTGAGATAGTTTTGATTTGTCAGTGTGTATTGGGTCCAGCTTATGTAAGTAACTGTCTACTGGCATTGTCATATGCTGTGTACGTTTTGTACGCGAATAAGGAAGAAATGAGATATCCGCGTTTCTAATTCTCAGTCTCATGTTTTGTACTAGTTTGGATTGAGCTAGACTCTACGCAATAAGCTAGATTCTATTCACAGAATTGTTGGCCCAGAATCATAATCTTCTGAATTTTAAGAGAATACTTTGATTCTACTTTGATTGTAAGAGTACTTTAGACTTCAACTCCCTATAATAAGGTATGTATTGCGACTTGCGAGAATAATTTTTTGTCACTATTTATATTCAGTATATTCACATCAGACTGATATTAATGGTAATCATTGTGATGCCGAGTCTTGATATGACTTGATACAGAATTCCCTGTAATAGTCAGTGAATAAAATATTTCTACTCGATTCTTTCATCCATTGAATTATGATAACTGATTCTCTAATGTCTTGCTTGAATGCTATATATGTGTTTCCATTCTAGCTAGCCAAGCCGATCACAGTGCATCTTTGTCTCCAGTACTGCTGAATGGAGCCTAACAGCTCGGCACGCAATAGCAAGAGCAAGAGCGGAAGCAGCAAAACTCAGTCGTGTGCAATCTGTAAGGAACCTGGGAACATGGACGGACAGTTGGGCATGATGCTGTCCTTGAACACTCTCTCAGCTCACGAGTACTGCCTCACCTTCTCTGCGGGGCTCTTCAACCAGGTGGAAGAGGAGGAAGGGATCAACGGTTTCCTGGAGTCTGATATCCACGAGGAATTGAAGCGGGGTTCCAGATTGTATTGTAGAGGGTGTGGCAAGAAAGGCGCCACTTTGGGGTGTGAAGACAAGAGGTGCAAGAATGCGTACCACCTCCCATGTGCCATCCAGTGCCACTGTCTCCTGCAGTACTTTGGCGCATTTCAAGTTTTCTGTCCGATTCACCACATCAAACAGGTAATAAAAGCTAAGAAATCCACTAGCTTCCACGAGGAAGGCCTCAGATCCTTCTCATCGCAGGAAGAGGAGTGCTTGAGACTGTCCCTCTATCCCGTTTCCTTACAGCTGATACAACCTCACTCCGTGTGGATCTCTCTCCTACCGGAGTCCAGTACTCCCCTACACGACACAACACCTGAAGAAACCATGGATAATAAGAAATGCGACTGCAATCAACATCCTGTTCGAGCACCACCTTTAGAAACAGATTATCCTCAATCTCTCCTCTACTACTTCACAGAGCCCGACTCTACACACAGCAGTTCGATAAACTGCGGCATCTGTCTCTGTGACATCGACAACAAACCCACCTTCAGCGACCTCGTGACACCCTGCTGCGCCAACTTCTTCCACAGATCCTGTGTTCAGAGGATGGCACTCTCCGCCGGGAAACACCATTTTAAGTGCCCCATGTGTGGCTGTGTCGACGAGTTCCAAGAGGAAATGCAGATTTTCGGGATAAATCTGCCCGACCGAGACGCCCTCTGGGAGGATGGAGATGCTTACCATGACTTGCACAGTATTTTCGAGGAATGCTCTGACGCCAATTGTCTCTGTCCACAGGGGAGACATTTCGCGTTAGACGACACTGTGTTGGAGAAGGAAGGCCCATCCTGGGCTATGCTCATATGCAGCACTTGCGGTCAGTTCGGACTGCATTTCAAATGCTGTCAAGACCTGTACCCTGACCTACCCTGCGACCTGGAATCCGACAGCTGGAATTGCCCCACCTGTCACCTTGTCTTGCAGAGTATGCCTCCGCGCGCACCAAAGAAAATGAACGTGAAACTGAAAAATTTGTCTATTCACCTTGTGAAATTTAATGGATTTGTCTAGCAGCTGACTAGTTTTAATGATTGCTTTAAATATCGTCTTGAATACAGTTAACTCAGCGCTGATAGAGAAATAAATATTTAATTGTTTAATCGTTTAGGTAGCTAGGTTGATATGGCTGGACAGCGAACCTATAAGGACGAATGCAGATTCATTGAAAAAGAGTCTCACTGCACATTTCGTATCAAGAAAGATTTCGTTCCGAATATGCAGGTGGAAGGCCGCTTCTATGTGAATGACCGTCTCAAGAAACTAATGTTTGATGAGCTGAGCCATCACTCACACAGTAAAGGCGTGGGCGGGTTTCTTCCGGCCGTGAAACAGATCGCAAACGTCAGCACCCTCCCCGGGATAGTGCACCGCTCCATCGGACTTCCGGACGTACATTCTGGCTACGGTTTCGCGATTGGTAACATGGCGGCTTTCGATATGGACAACCCAAAGTCCGTGGTGTCTCCAGGGGGGGTAGGATTCGATATCAACTGCGGCGTCCGACTTCTGAGGACAAATCTTTGGTTGGACGATGTTGCTCCATTGAAAGAGGAATTGGCGCAGCTGTTATTCAATCACATTCCGGTAGGTGTGGGGTCACGAGGTGTGATTCCAATGGGAGCACGGGATCTGGAGGAGGCCCTGGAGCTAGGGATGGATTGGACCCTGAGGGAGGGGTTCAGTTGGGCGGAGGATAAGGAGCATTGCGAGGAGTACGGACGTCTCCTGCAAGCTGATCCCTCCTGCGTGTCAGCTCGAGCGAAGAAACGCGGTCTCCCGCAGCTAGGCACTCTGGGCGCTGGAAACCACTACGCCGAGATTCAGGTTGTGGACGAGATCTTCGACAAGAAGGCGGCATGGACGATGGGCATCGAAGACGTAGACCAGGTCTGTGTGATGATTCACTCCGGAAGTCGGGGCCTCGGCCACCAGGTGGCAACAGATGCTCTCACAGAGATGGAGAAAGCCATGAAGCGAGATGACATCCTCGTTAACGACAGACAGCTGGCATGCGCGCGTATCAGCTCGAAAGAAGGACAGAACTACCTGAAAGCCATGGCAGCTGCTTCCAACTACGCATGGGTGAACCGATCTTCCATGACATTCCTTGCGCGCCAAGCCTTCTCTAAGCAGTTCCGTGTCGCCCCGGATGACCTGGACATGCAGGTCATCTACGATGTGTCCCATAACGTGGCCAAGGAGGAGATCCACTATGTCAATGGGAAGGAGGCGCGCCTGTTGGTGCACAGGAAGGGCTCCACCCGTGCCTTCCCCCCATGGCACCCCCTCATCCCTGTTGATTACCAGATAATCGGACAGCCGGTGCTGATCGGAGGGACCATGGGCACGTGTAGCTATGTCTTGACCGGGACAACGCGGGGAATGGAGCAGACATTCGCCACCACCTGTCATGGTGCAGGGCGCGCGCTCTCACGCGCTAAGTCCCGGCGGACACTGGAGTACACGGACGTGCTGGAGAGATTGGAGTCTCTGGGCATTGCAATCAGAGTCGCGTCTCCTAAGCTCGTGATGGAAGAGGCTGCTGAATCGTATAAAGACGTTACAGAGGTTGTGAACACCTGTCATGAGGTGGGGATATCCAAGAAGGCGGTTAGGCTTAGACCTATCGCTGTGATTAAAGGATAGTGCATTTTCGAGATTTAGAAAAAAACGGAATTATATCTCTTATAGTATTAGGTGAACGGTATAAACAATTTTTCATGAATTTCATTAGATAACAAATTTGATCTTTTATTTTTATTTCTTGATTATAATAATGTTTCTATTGTTTCATCCATCATAATGTTTCTATTTGTAACTGCTTATTTATTTTGATGTATATTAGTATTAGGGTGACCGATGCTTGGATGAGATATATTAGAACGTTATCAAACCAGTTTACGCTTGTATTCTTGTTCTTCTCCCTCGTCTACTTCTTCTGGGCAATCTACTCGTCTTCAACACCTCCTACTCTCTCCAATGATTCAAAAGCGCTTGATTTAAGGGGTCATTTGCTCTTCGATACAATATGTTCAGAACTACCATCACTATCTGAGTCACCTGAATTAACACAGTTATTTTGTGGTTTAGAAAAGGAACGGTTACTTGCACCCCATGCCCATAACCGAACGGCTGTGGTTAGAGACACGTCTCGTATACGGTATTTCGCACAGAGGGACTTACCAGGTTGGCAAATATTTTACGAGAGTTTGGGTTTCACGGTGTATGAACCTCTCTTTGAACTTGCTCCTCCTGATCGGGGTTCGTATGACGTACTCCTATGCATGGGACTGGTACTGCAAGACCAGTCCTGTGTCCATCCTGAGGACTACCCTAAATTAGCGGTTGGACAGCGTGTCAGTCAGTTTTATGGCATGCGACAGGTATTATGGAGAAAGGATTCATTTTGTCGCACGATGAAGAGCGTATTCTCACGAGCTCCTAAGCACATTTCAAGTGACTTTCTTTTCGATTGTTGGGTGTTACCCAATGACTTGGGTTCCATGCGTGAGACAATGCAAAACGATCCAAACGGACTATGGATAGCCAAGCCAAGATCCAGAGGGGAGGGGAAAGGTATCATGATTGTCCGTAACCTAGGGGATCTGTATGACAACAACCTCCTCGGGAGTGTTGTACAGCCGTATATGGATAGGGTGCTTCTAATCGAAGGAAGGAAGTTTGATTTGCGGACGTATGTGCTTGTAACTTCAGTGAGTCCGTTGCGAGCTTACTTTTACAAAGAAGGATTGGTGCGGCTTGCTCCGGAATTGTATAACAAAACAGGAAACGCTAAAACGAAAATTTTGACTAATACATCGATTGGCAAGTTGGTTGCAGATATAAACGATATCGTGTGGATGTATCGGGATCTGAGGAAATATTTGAGAAAACAAGGATTTGATGATGAAAGATTATTCGAGAGAGTTGAAGAGGTGATTGTGAAAACATTGTTAGCTGGTGAAGTTGGTTTCCAGAAACTTTACCAAGAAACTTTCCCTGGGTACATGTGTGAAAATTGCTTTCAACTCCTTGGGGTTGATGTCATCATTGATGAAGATTTGAATCCTAAAGTTATTGAGGTCAATGGCATTCCTTCTATGCAACTATCCCATGATTTAGGTGTGAAACCAGACACCAGTAAACCATACACCGCCACCAAATTTGGCCTCCTAAAGGACACACTTAACATCCTCTACCAACCTAATATCCAACCGTATCGCTTCCAGTATCTCCTTGAAAGGTTGAAAATCGGTTTCTCGCTACCAGCTCACTTATGCAAAGAGGAACATCAACTCTGTCTTACTCAGAAGGAGCTAGCGTTTTTAGTTTCTAGTCAGAGAGAATTCGCTGCGAAAGGACAATACAAACGGATCTACCCTTGCTCCAAGGGATCTGTGTATACGCCTTTTCTGAAGCACACTCAGCGACTTATAAAGCGGACGGCTATCGACAAGAATCAACTCACCACTTACAAACTCCACCACCTGCTCACCCGAATAGAAATCTTTAACACACAACTAAATCCCTCAACTTAATTAACTTCTTTCTTAATTCAAATTATTTTATACCCACACGTATTTATTTTTGCACAACAGACATGCTTCGCTACTTGCCTTTCTAGGTAGCCATTTTGCAGTACAGTCAGGGTCGCTTATTATGAACCCGCTTAATATGAACATTCGTTTATTATGAACTATCCTCCTGATCTCAATTTCATTTTCTAGATAGGATTTGTATTGAACCAAGTTCGCTTAATATGAAATATCTCTATTATGAACATATTTTTGGTCCCCTGGTGGTTCATAATAACCGATCCTAACTATTATTTAATTTAAAAAATGAATAAATTTAAATTTTTAATAACATCAACAGAATTACTGTTTGATGTTACGGCCATTAGCTATTATAGCTTTTTTCAATTTCCGCATATACAGGATGTAACAAAAAAAGTCTTGGGCGGTTACGATTCTTATGAGTATTCAGTATTTACTAGTAACTATAGCATCCAGTATAATTACTACGTCATAGTTAGTTACCATAGATGTAAGTTATTCTAATTTATAACCTCAAAAAAGCATGGACTCCGAGATCCAACCAAGCCTGCTTGAAAAACTAGTCAACAGTATGCCTAGTAGGATGAAATTAGTGATATAAAATAGTGGGAATATACGTATTGGTAAATAATTATAGACAGTTCACACTGATTGAGTTATTGAAATATATCATAATACAACCGGCCAAGACTTTTGTTACACCCTGTATTACAATCTATTTTATTTATTCAATTTAGTATTTATGCTGTATTTCATACATCATTTATTTGCGTTTTCTACATTCCTAGTATCATATCTGAATCATGTACAGACTAATAAGCATCCTATCTACTCTCCTTCTCTGCCAAACTCTTGTCATACCGATATACGCTACTAACTCTTCCATCTCCATTCGAGCATCTCCAATTGTTTACTATGAGATAACAGCTCTCTCTATTCTCTCCGGAGATGTTTTATCGATTAAACTTAGTGATTTCATATCTGTACAGAGACAAATCGTCACTGATGACTCCCCGATCACTTCTCTAATAATCAATTCTAGCACCATACACATTCCTACGTTTAACATATGGAACAGCTTAATGTGTACTTCTAACTCCTTCACTCATCCTGTAAACAAGTTTCAATATTGTTCTGAGCAAAAATTCTTCAATGACCTTGACCTGAATGCATTTTTCATTCTAAAGTTTAACCTTATGGTTTATGAAGTTACTGTGGAGAATGAAGTATTGAAAATCTACAGAGCTGATAATGAACAGAGTTATGGGTTTGTCAATATAGCTCAAAGTACGACACAGAATCCTGATGCTAACCACTTCTCAATCTGGTTCAAGAACAAACCTGGAAATAGTCTGGTGGGATGTCCACTGGAGGTTCATAACGGAGACTTCGTGGACTACGAGATATGTCTCACTGGATCAGAATCTGTGATCAATTTCATCTACACTGGACTAGCTCCAGACCATCACCACGTAACTGTCTCCTATCCAACTGAGGGAGAATTCCGAGTGAATGATTGGAACTTTGTCTCTGTTTCTGTAAGGATGGACTCGATATTCTTTCTCCTGAATGGAAAGCTGCTTGTACCGAGTGAATTCTCATGGCGTGATAGTCAAGGGAATATAAACACGACTGAAATTCCTGTCCACTTATACTCTTCATCATCCAATAGTGTCACTAGTGTGTACATTCTTGGGAGGGTGAGTGGGTTCATCGGAGAAGTGACAGGTGTGATTGTGGATCAGTTCTACATAAGTCCTGTTGAGGCTCACTGCATGTTCTCCTGTGTGGAAGGTTTCTATTTGAATGAAACAATCCTGAACGACTTAGTTCAGTCTGGACTAGAAATCGATTTCGGGAGAGAATCTATTGAAGTTACAGGCACAATCAGTCTAACACAAGTGAATTCTATCCTGGAGAACTTGCACCATTACACTCCAACTCTCAGTTCCAACACCTACCGACTTGTCACTGTCAATGCTTCTGATGCAAACTCTGTAGCCATCTCCACTACCAGAATTTCACACAACTGTTCCGACACGACATGTTTTAATAATTCGTATTGCTTCATCTCTAACATGACAGAAGTATTATGCAATTGTCTTCCTGGATTCTTCGACATCAGTGATAATGGTAACAATTCCGTTTGTAAGCATCCAATGGATTGCAGTTACTTGAATGGAGGTTGTAGTTCCTTAGAGACATGTATACAATCTGGTGAGAATATTCGCGAGTGTGTGGATGCATGTCGTTACTCTCCTTGTCTGAATAACGGTGTGTGTACACCACTTACCCTCACAGAATACAATTGTACCTGTGACACTGGGTTCTATGGAGCTGGTTGTGAATGTAAGAATAGTTGTTTGGTAGAAAACTGTACTGCACTACCTCTCTGTATTGCCTTCACTACTTCAACTCCTACACCGACCATGTTAATCTCCAGCATACCAACTACTATATTTTCTTCTCAGATTTCTTCGGGTACTATGAGCTTTGGAATATCTTCAAGTTCTGAATCCATCTTGATGAGCTCTACTCCTATTAGAACCACTTCTCTCGTTACTTCCTTTTCTGATTCTTTTATGACTCGTACTACTACTGAATTTTCCTCCATCATTCCTCCAACTCCTTCTGCTACATCTCCAATAGTTTCTACAGTCACCCCAATAAGAGCCAACTCTTCCATCTCCATTCGAGCATCTCCAATTGTTTACTATGAGATAACAGCTCTCTTTATCCTCTCCGGAGATGTTTTATCGATTAAACTTAGTGATTTCATTTCTGTACAGAGACAAATCATCACTGATGACTCCCCGATCACTTCTCTAATAATCAATTCTAGCACCATACACATTCCTACGTTTAGCATATGGAACAGCTTAATGTGTACTTCTAACTCCTTCACTCATCCTGTGAACAAGTTTCAATATTGTTCTGAGCAAAAATTCTTCAATGACCTTGACCTGAATGCATTTTTCATTCTAAAGTTTAACCTTATGGTTTATGAAGTTACTGTGGAGAATGAAACATTGAAAATCTACAGAGCTGATGATGAACAGAGTTATGGATTTGTCAATATAGCTCAAAGTACGACACAGAATCCTGATGCTAACCACTTCTCAATCTGGTTCAAGAACAAACCTGGAAATATTCTGGTGGGATGTCCACTAGAGGTTCATAACGGAGACTTCGTGGACTACGAGATATGTCTCACTGGATCAGAATCGGTGATCGATTTCATCTACACTGGACTAGCTCCAGACCATCACCACGTAACTGTCTCCTATCCAACTGAGGGAGAATTCCGAATGAATGATTGGAACTTTGTCTCTGTTTCAGTAAGGATGAACTCGATATTCTTTCTCCTGAATGGAAAGCTGCTTGTACCGAGTGAATTCTCATGGCGTGATAGTCAAGGGAATATAAACACAACCGAAATTCCTGTCCACTTATACTCTTCATCATCCAATAGTGTCACTAGTGTGTACATTCTTGGGAGGGTGAGTGGGTTCATCGGAGAAGTGACAGGTGTGATTGTGGATCAGTTCTACATAAGTCCTGTTGAGGCTCACTGCATGTTCTCCTGTGTAGAAGGTTTGTATATGAATGAAACAATCCTGAATGACTTAGTTCAGTCTGGACTAGAAATCGATTTCGGGAGAGAATCTATTGAAGTTACAGGCACAATAAGTCTAACACAAGTGAATTCTATCCTGGAGAACTTGTACCATTACACTCCAACTCTCAGTTCCAACACCTACCGACTTGTCACTGTCAATGCTTCTGATACAAACTCTGTAGCCATCTCCACTACCAGAATTTCACACAACTGTTCCGACACGACATGTTTTAATAATTCGTATTGCTTCATCTCTAACATGACAGAAGTATTATGCAATTGTCTTCCTGGATTCTTCGACATCAGTGATAGTGGTAACAATTCCGTTTGTAAGCATCCAATGGATTGCAGTTACTTGAATGGAGGTTGTAGTTCCTTAGAGACATGTATACAATTCGGTGAGAATATTCGCGAGTGTGTGGATGCATGTCGTTACTCTCCTTGTCTGAATAATGGTGTGTGTGCGCCACTAACCCTCACAGAATACAATTGTACCTGTGACACTGGGTTCTATGGTTCTTTTTGTGAGTGTAGGAATAGTTGTTTGGGAGAAAACTGTACTGCACTACCTCTCTGTATTGCCTTCACTACTACAACAAGTTCTGAATCCATCTTGATGAGCTCTACTCCTATTAGAACCACTTCTCTCGTTACTTCTATTTCAGATTCTTTTATGACTCGTACAACAGCTGAATTCTCCCCCACCATTCCTCCAACTCCTTCTGCTACATCTCCAATAGTTTCTACAGTCACCCCAATAAGAGCCAACTCTTCCATCTCCATTCGAGCATCTCCAATTGTTTACTATGAGATAACAGCTCTCTCTATCCTCTCCGGAGATATTTTATCGATTAAACTTAGTGATTTCATATCTGTACAGAGACAAATCATCACTGATGACTCCCCGATCACTTCTCTAATAATCAATTCTAGCACCATACACATTCCTACGTTTAACATATGGAACAGCTTAATGTGTACTTCTAACTCCTTCACTCATCCTGTGAACAAGTTTCAATATTGTTCTGAGCAAGAGTTCTTCAATGACCTTGACCTGAATGCATTTTTCATTCTAAAGTTTAACCTTATGGTTTATGAAGTTACTGTGGAGAATGAAGTATTGAAAATCTACAGAGCTGATGATGAACAGAGTTATGGGTTTGTCAATATAGCTCAAAGTGCGACACAGAATCCTGATGCTAACCACTTCTCAATCTGGTTCAAGAACAAACCTGGAAATAGTCTGGTGGGATGTCCACTGGAGGTTCATAACGGAGACTTCGTGGACTACGAAATCTGTCTCACTGGATCAGAATCTGTGATTAATTTCATCTACACTGGACTAGCTCCATACCATCACCACGTAACTGTGTCCTATCCAACTGAGGGAGAATTCCGAGTGAATGATTGGAACTTTGTCTCTGTTTCAGTAAGGATCGACTCGATATTCTTTCTCCTGAATGGAAAGCTGCTTGTACCGAGTGAATTCTCATGGCGTGATAGTCAAGGGAATATAAACACAACTGAAATTCCTGTCCACTTGTACTCTTCATCATCCAATAGTGTCACTAGTGTGTACATTCTTGGGAGGGTGAGTGGGTTCATCGGAGAAGTGACAGGTGTGATTGTGGATCAGTTCTACATAAGTCCTGTTGAGGCTCACTGCATGTTCTCCTGTGTGGAAGGTTTCTATTTGAATGAAACAATCCTGAACGACTTAGTTCAGTCTGGACTAGAAATCGATTTCGGGAGAGAATCTATTGAAGTTACAGGCACAATAAGTCTAACACAAGTGAATTCTATCCTGGAGAACTTGCACCATTACACTCCAACTCTCAGTTCCAACACCTACCGACTTGTCACTGTCAATGCTTCTGATACAAACTCTGTAGCCATCTCCACTACCAGAATTTCACACAACTGTTCCGACACGACATGTTTTAATAATTCGTATTGCTTCATCTCTAACATGACAGAAGTATTATGCAATTGTCTTCCTGGATTCTTCGACATCAGTGATAGTGGTAACAATTCCGTTTGTAAGCATCCAATGGATTGCAGTTACTTGAATGGAGGTTGTAGTTCCTTAGAGACATGTATACAATCTGGTGAGAATATTCGCGAGTGTGTGGATGCATGTCGTTACTCTCCTTGTCTGAATAACGGTGTGTGTACACCACTTACCCTCACAGAATACAATTGTACCTGTGACACTGGGTTCTATGGTTCTTTTTGTGAGTGTAGGAATAGTTGTTTGGTAGAAAACTGTACTGCACTACCTCTCTGTATTGCCTTCACTACTTCAACTCCTACACCGACCATGTTAATCTCCAGCATACCAACTACTATATTTTCTTCTCAGATTTCTTCGGGTGCTATGACTATTGGAATATCTTCAAGTTCTGACTCCATCTTGATGAGTTCTACTTCTATTAGAACCACTTCTCTCGTTACTTCCTTTTCTGATTCTTTGACTCGTACTACTACTGAATTTTCCTCCACCATTTCTCCAACTCCATCTCGACCAGTTTCTACATTCACTCGTACTACTGTGAGCCCTACTACAACTTTACAAACCAGCATTCCTATTTCTTCAAGTGATACGACTTCATCCATTTTACCCAATTCGAGCTCCATGTTACCGTCTCAAACTACTGCAAATATATTACCCCCATCTCTTACCTCTGTCAGTTCTCCAACTACATTTCGAGTAGTTCCTACAGTCACTCGTACTACTGTGAACCCTACTGCAACTTTACAAACCAGCATTCCGACTCCATCCTTCTCGCCCAATTCGAGCTCCATGTTACCGCCTCAAACTACTACGAAGATACTACCTCCATCTGGAACCTCTGTCACTCCTCTAGCTCCTACATTTGGATCAGTTCCTGAAATCACTCCTACTACTGTGAACCTTACTACAACTCCACCAACCAGCATTCCCATTATTTCAAGTGATATAACTTCATCCATTTTATCTGATTCGAACTCCATATTCCAGTCTCAAATTACTACAAAGATATTACTCCCATCTGGTACCTCTGTCATTTCTTCAGCTCCTACATTTCGAATAGTTCCTACAGTCACTCGTACTACTGTGAACCCTACTACAACTTTACGAACCAGCATTCCTATTCTTATGACTTCTACCATTTTACCCAATTCGAGCTCAATGTTCCAGACTCAAACTTTATCACCATCTGTAACTTCTGTCATTTCTTCACCTCCTCTTACCTCATCCTTGTCTAGCTTAGATGAAACTTCATCAGTTCCACCATCCCTCTCCTCTTCTATATCCATCCTTCCATCCTCTAGCCTTATTCAATCCCAACCTACTTCTACATCCCGAATAGTTCCCATACTCACTACTACGATTATAGATATTCCTATTTCAAGTACAGAGACAAGTATTCCGATATCTGCTACTGATATGACTTCGTCTTTTGTAATGACTTCTAGTTCTACAGTTGGTATTGTGATATCCTCAACACCTGATCCGTTATCCTCATCAGATGTATTAACAAGCTCCACACCTCTTACTTCCTCCCTCACATCAACTCCACCTCTGCAACCTTCCACCACTTCTCAAGTGGAACAATCGACCACTTCCTCCATTCCTATAGTAGTCATGAGTAGCTCCGTGACTGTAACAATCAGTTCAACAGAGCCCATTCAATCTACAACTACACTCTTCATAACTGAATCGAGCGTATTATCAGCTGTCTCCCCTTCTCCGGCTACTTCAACCTTCTCTACTCCTTCTCAATCAACACCAGTAGCCACTGTAGTAACGCCAACCTCTACCATCACTATGCCACCATCCTCACCACCAACTACACCCGATCCCAATATTACAGTGATCAAAATCCCATCCAATCCTTTAGGAATTAATGTAGGTATCTCATTAGGAATATTTCTAGCAGTCGTAGGAATGTTACTTACAACGTGTCTTGTCATTGCTCTAATCGTTTTCAGGATGTCTCGAACCAATCCTCGATTCAAGAGAACGAATTGATCTAAAATTATATTTTTATTTTATGTTCATTTAGATACTGACTTTGATAATGTAATTTATTTTTTTATTTTTGTATTATGTATCAACTTCTAATTTTTCAAATTGCATTTGCTATAATCGTAGAGGGGTAGTGCTAGACAGGTTTTGTCATTGAAGTATTTTGCTTTTATTTCTAGATTGTATTTAAATATTAATTGAATGATGACAGCCAAGTTTTCAAGTCATTGCTAAAAGAGCTGGCATCCTCCTATCCTATTTGTGTACAATTCTGAAGCCAATACCGTTTTTAAGCAATTTTACGACGTAATTATGCAAATGGTGTGTATTAGCAAAATTCAATTCCTTCCGCAGCCAAAACATTCACCCTGAAGCGATATTTTCTTATTCTAGAATGTGAACTTTCAACTTTAGTGATGATGTCAATGCATCTGATTGAAGTCATGTTTGAAGTCTTACATATTGAACAATGTATGTATTTTATTTATATAAATACCCTGTAAATGCAAGAATGTTAATTTGTCACAAATTCTTTCTGTGTGAAGATTAATCATTGAAACTTACTTATATATGTCACATTTAGAACGTCAAATCAGTTATTATGTATACTGCCTGAAAAATGAAAATTTTTAACTGTAACATGTATACGTAGAGTAAAATATTGACTTTTGCATTATTTGTTTTATAGCTAGAGCAATGATATCTCAAATTATCCTGTCGATCGCTCTTCTCATTAGCTGCTCTCTTGTCACACTTGCCGAATTGGGTATTGATAAACCTGTTTTATCTACCATAAACCGGTACTCCCCGGTGTACCAACACGACTCGAGACCTGTCCCTTTTCTTTTTGCGTCCAATTTCACACTTACTTCTGAGAGCGGACTTTTCACTTCACTCGTCGTGTGTGTATTCACCATCACAAATCTGGAAACACTATATGTGGATTCCAGTCATCCTCTCATCCAATCTCCTGTCACAATAAATATGATAGATAGCATTTGTAGACAGCTGAACTTCAATCCCTCGATCGATAACACAACTCTCCTGGGTTTGTTTTCAGCATTTCGTTATTCAGAGAATACTGAAACTCTCTCTAACCTGAACAACCGAATAATGAGTGTATCTGTGCACTCAGAAAACGATACAGGTGACCCTTTATTATTCAACATAACCTACCCGGCTATCTCGAACTCTCCCATTTCCATTCAAGCATCTCCAGTTGTATACTACGAGAGAATAGCTTCCTCTATTATATCCGGAAATATTTTATCGACGATAATGAGTAATTTCACTTATGTACAGAGACAATTCGTCTTGGACAACAACCCGATCACTTCTCTAATAATCAATTCTAGCACCATACACATTCCTACGTTTAGCATATGGAACAACTTTATGTGTACTTCTAACTCCTTCACTCATCCTGTAAACAAGTTTCAATATTGTTCTGAGCAAGAGTTCTTCAATGACCTTGACCTAAATTCGTTTTTCATTCTAAAGTTTAACCTTATGGTTTATGAAGTTACTGTGGAGAATGAAGTATTGAAAATCTACAGAGCTGATGATGAACAGAGTTATGGATTTGTCAATATAGCTCAAAGTACGACACAGAATCCTGATGCTAACCACTTCTCAATCTGGTTCAAGAATAAACCTGGAAATAGTCTGGTGGGATGTCCACTGGAGGTTCACAACGGAGACTTCGTGGACTACGAGATATGTCTCACTGGATCAGAATCTGTGATCAATTTCATCTACACTGGACTAGCTCCACACCATCACCACGTAACTGTCTCCTATCCAACTGAGGGAGAATTCCGAGTGAATGACTGGAACTTTGTCTCTGTTTCAGTAAGGATCGACTCGATATTCTTTCTCCTGAATGGAAAGCTGCTTGTACCGAGTGAATTCTCATGGCGTGATAGTCAAGGGAATATAAACACAACTGAAATTCCTGTCCACTTATACTCTTCATCATCCAATAGTGTCACTAGTGTGTACATTCTTGGGAGGGTGAGTGGGTTCATCGGAGAAGTGACAGGTGTGATTGTGGATCAGTTCTACATAAGTCCTGTTGAGGCTCACTGCATGTTCTCCTGTGTGGAAGGTTTCTATTTGAATGAAACAATCCTGAACGACTTAGTTCAGTCTGGACTAGAAATCGATTTCGGGAGAGAATCTATTGAAGTTACAGGCACAATCAGTCTAACACAAGTGAATTCTATCCTGGAGAACTTGTACCATTACACTCCAACTCTCAGTTCCAACACCTACCGACTTGTCACTGTCAATGCTTCTGATGCGAACTCTGTAGCCATCTCCACTACCAGAATTTCGCACGAATGTTCTAGTAATTTGTGTTTTAATAATTCGTATTGCTTCGTCTCTAATGTGACAGACACATGTAGTTGTCTTCCTGGATTCTTCGACATCAGTGATAATGGTAACAATTCCGTTTGTAAACATCCAATGGATTGCAGTTACTTGAATGGAGGTTGTAGTTCCTTAGAGACATGTATACAATTCGGTGAGAATATTCGCGAGTGTGTGGATGCATGTCGTTACTCTCCTTGTCTGAATAACGGTGTGTGTACACCACTAACCCTCACAGAATACAATTGTATCTGTGACACTGGGTTCTATGGAGCTGATTGTGAATGCAGAAATAATTGTTTGACTCAGGGCTGTTCAGTTGGAGAGTGTGTTCCTTTCTGTAATGGAACTTTTCGTTGTATAGCCATTCCTACAGTTTCAACCATTACCACTATGTTATTCTCCACAGCAGGATCTACCATGATATCTTCCCTCGCTACAGCTTTTCAAGTTCCAATTTCTTCTAAGACATCCACTGCATTCATGTTTTCTACGTATCTCACTGAGTTACCTGCACAGACTCAGATTACTTCTGATCTATCTCCATCTGTTGCGTTTACTTCAGCTGCAACTACTTCCGTTCATATTCCCAGTACTTCTGAGCCTTCTGTATTGTTTAGTTCTGCGGTTACTTCCTCACTACTAATGCCTGTTTCTCCTGAAATACCCTTTGTACCTATCTCTTCTACATCTTTTATAGCACCTTCATCCTCTGTATCAGCGAGTCCTGTTATCACATCCGTGATACAAACTCCTGTTACTTCTGAAGTGCCCACTTCTTCTGTAACAGTTATTCCTATAGCCACATCTGTACAAATCTCTTCTGCGTCCCTTAAAGCAGCTACTCCTGCTATTACATCCCCAATACCTGGTGTTTCTGAAGTATCTACATCAGTTGGCATTACTCAACTCGTTAGTACCACTCTTACTTCTTCCTCTTTATCTGCTGCTAGTGTAGATGAGTCCTTCGTGTCACAAACTCGCTTAGATTCACCAAGTACTTCCTCTCTCTTGTCCACTTTTCCGTCTTCTCTTTCAGCTGTATCTTCCAGTTCACAGCTGTTAATCTCGACACAACTAGCTTTAACATCATCCCTTCCGGCTGTTGAAACTACACCCGTCACATCCTCACTCCTATTTCCATCAGTCTCTCCTTCACCGCAATCACAAACAACTTCAACTCCTACCACTGCATCTATTAGCTCCTCAATTACTTCCTCTCCTAATCTGTTGCAGACTCAAACTACTACGAATATATTATCACCATCTGTAGCCTCTGTCATTTCTTCACCTCCTCTTACCTCATCCTTGTCTAGCTTAGATGAAACTTCATCAGTTCCACCACCCCTCTCCTCTTCTATATCCATCCTTCCATCCTCTAGCCTTATTCAATCCCAACCTACTTCTACATCCCGAATAGTTCCCACACTCACTAGTACGATTATAGATATTCCTATTTCAAGTACAGAGACAAGTATTCCGATATCTACTACTGATATGACTTCGTCTTTTGTAATGACTTCTAGTTCTACAGTTGGTATTGTGATATCCTCAACACCTGATCCGTTATCCTCATCAGATGTATTAACAAGCTCCACACCTCTTACTTCTTCCCTCACATCAACTCCACCTCTGGCACCGCTAACCACTTCTCAAATGGAGCAAGTCGCCACTTCTCAAATGGAGCAAGTCGCCACTTCTCAAATGGAGCAAGTAACCACTTCTCAAGTGGAACAAGCAACCACTTCTCAAGTGGAACAAGCAACAACTTCTCAAATGGAACAAGCAACCACTTCTCAAGTGGAACAAGCAACCACTTCTCAAATGGAACAAGCAACCACTTCTCAAATGGAACAAGCAACCACTTCTCAAGTGGAACAAGTAACCACTTCCTCCATTCCTATGGTAATCATGAGTAGCTCCGTTTTAGATGAAACAATGAGTTCAACAGAACCCATTCAATCCACTGCTACAGCACTCTTCAGAACTGAATCTTCTGTATCATCAGCTGTTCCCTCAAGTTCAATATCAGACTTACTCCTACCTTCTCCGGCTACTTCAACCTTCTCTACTCCTTCTCAATCATCACCAGTAACCACTGTAGTGACACCAACCTCTCCCACCACTATGCCACCATCCTTGCCACCAATTACACCCGGTCCCACTATTGGAGTAACTGGGTCTTCTGGGTCGATAGGAATAGGCATAGGGGTTGCTTTCGGGATTTTGCTAGTCATAGTAGTAGTTATTGTTGCTATTGCTATTATCGTGGCGCTATTCTATTTCCGGCGGTCCTTTGTCAGGGAGCATGATCCTATGAAGGATTTTGACGATTCTGAACCCATGTCTCCTGCTAAAATAACTGCTGTGTACAAAAATGAAGGAAGAAGTTTAATCTAATGTTAAACTGTTTTTCAATAGCTCTTGCAGTCTTCCCGTTTTCTTTTCTTTTGCTTGCTTGAATTCCACTTAGTTTACATCTCTTTTTAGTCTTTAGATACTCACTTTATTCTATTTTGTTACTGGATTTATTTACATACAAATATTTTATCTTTTATCTATTATATGCTTTTTTTGCTTAATTTATATTCTATATCGTTCTAATTTATCTACAATTTTCCTCGCTAAGTAGCTCATTGAATAATCTCCTCGATTACTATTCGATCATTTGCAAATGCAGTTGAACCACCATAGTTGTAAAGAGCAGGGATAATTATAGTATTTTAATACTCAAAAAGTTCACTGGTCCTAGGCCAACATACATATACCAACTATTCTGTAATGACAACTGTTGACTTTTGTTGAAAACATTCTTCTCCCATTCTGTACTTAGCAAACAGACTAGACTAGTTAGAACCGTGATATTCGTATGTGAAATTAATAATTACACTTTTGCAACGATTAATATTATGACACAAGTACGTATATATCGTATTCTAGAATACATATCTAGATGTTTAAATTCTTTTTCCTGGTGAACAAACAAGGTCAAACTCGCCTTGCTCAATACTACGACAATACACCTGCTGAAGATAGAGTGGTGTTGGAAGCTGAGATAGTTAGAAAGTGTTTGGGGAGGAATGAGAATAAGTGTTCTTTCTTCGAACTGAAAAACTTCAAAATTGTTTTCCGCAGATATGCTGCTCTCTACTTCATCGCGGGTGTTACAGCTGAAGAGAATGAACTCTCTATTTTAGAATTTATTCACAATCTTGTAGAGACATTTGACAAGTTTTTTGACAGCGTTTGTGAGCTCGACATAATGTTCAACCTAGACAAGGCTTACATGATTCTAGATGAGATGATTTTGGATGGGGAAATTTTTGAGACTAATCGATCTAGAATCCTAGCACCAATTAGACAACTAGAAAGAGACCTTTATAACAAAACTAGTTGAAACAGGATATTTGTCAGAGTAATTGATGTGTTTTATATTGGTTAATAATTGAATATAAACTATTATTTTTCTTATTCGAATTTATACATTAATTAACCCGCGGTTGGCTAGGAATGTTGAAAGTGAAAATGAAAGTACATTGAAAGTGAAAATGAAAGTGGGGTTTTCTCTATTTATACTTTTGAGACGTAGCCAGGCGAGGGTTTTAACAATCACGGAATATCCCAAAATTGTATCCATGACGCCCGGCCTATCACATCCATTCATTGCTGCATCATTCCAAATCTTACAGTCTGATGTATGTATGCATAACTTAACATCCTTATTGGTGCTTTAATGGTACCGCAATATTGGTCTGTCTACCGACACTTATTATTAAAGTTAAGATGTATTTAAGATATAAATGAGATATCAATTACTTCAAGGAAAATATTGATCTCATAACATAAATATCATTATGAATATAATATTACGTATACATATTTCACACCTCGTTTTTCTCAACTTTTTCTCATCATTTTCTCGTCATTTTCTCACCTATTCCGAAGCTTCAATATGTTAAATACAGAATGTATGGTGTACATCTACGTACATAAACGTATTGAGTAACACTGTACTATTAATAATAACAAGCGCGCTTCGCTTGCTTGCGCTGCGCGGCTGGCGGACACTTTGTGTCCGCCAGAGGCTCCCTTCGGTCGCCTGGGGTCACATTGGTTAATTATACGGGAGATAACATCTCTAAATATGTCGGTCCTACTGTTATAATCTATATCGCACGAAAAATCACCAAATTTATCAATTTTTAAAATTTTGATGAGTAATGATGACGTCATAACAAAGTGATGAGTCATCATTTTTTGATGATAGTTGCATTATATGTGAGGTATGTTAGTATACAGATTCTATTAAAATTTCAGCCTTCTATCTCCTATAATGGCTGAGTTATGCTCGAATAACTGTGTTGCTTAACTTTTTAAAATGTGACAATGACGTCATAATTCCATGATGAGTGAACATTTTACTCTGAGCTCAGAACTTACTGGAGCCATAGCCAAAAGACTCCCACATGCCAAAAATTAGCTTTCTATGACCGGCAGTTTCTTCAATCAATTCGTTACAGAGATATATATATATATACACACATATATACTACACACATACACATTAATCGAGTTTTAATAGTAAGGATATACCATTAACTAACATACGAAATTCTAAATATGAAATGGATACAAAAAATAACTAAACTAACATCTGCATTCTAGAGAATGCTGTTCTATCTATTCAAAATATCTTAACGCAGTCCCAGTTAACGTACGCTACTAGGATCTTATCTCGAAACACTGCCACTGAGCTACATCTGCCAACATCTTCCTTGTTTTGATGCTCTTTCCCAATTTCAAAAATCTTTTTACCAGCTGGTGTTATTGTCCATATTCTTGGTTCTTTGGTTGATACAAAGAGAGCATTTTCAAATTGATCGAAGCAAAATGATTCCACAAAATGGGGTGGTTGCCTACCTATAGTCCTATAGTCCCAAATATTTGGCTTGAGAAACTCATAGGCTAAACCCAGATGCTGTCCTGGAATGTTGAACATGTGTAGACTGTACTTTGCATCCAGAACGTATAACCGATCTTGATTGAATCGAATGCACCTCGGATTTTCTAGCTTTCCGAATTCTCTTCTATAGTGTAAATTTAGGTCGAATACGAATATCTTATTGTTACTATTACTTCCCACTATGAATATCTCATCACTGGAAATGGCAAGGCTTATTACAGAATAAGCACTTTTAGATGGAAATATTTCGGATGTCTTGATCAATTGTAATCCCTTCTTATTCAATTGGTTGATACAATTAACCCCAGACTTTCCGTGTTGAAATGCAGTATAAAGGTGATGACTGCTCGATACAATGGCACTTGGCTTTCCCTCAATCTGGATTGTGTTCTTGAAACTCCAATCAGTCACATCGAAAATGTGAATTATCGAATTATTGCTGTCAATAACGTAGAGTTCACTGTCATCAACATGAAGATGCGATGGTGCGGTAACTTCCAATATGTGATTAGCTCTCATTTTCTTTTCGTAATCAATAGTAACTGGTTCTTCATTTGGTGTAATGGTTCCTAGCAAACTGATTTGTTCAGACATTTCCTTGATTTGGCATTCGAACTTAAGGTTAGGAGCTTGTTTTAGGTCAGTGATCTGCTTTTGTATCGGACCCTGAACCAAATTAGCTATATTAATGTTTTCAATCTGTACATGAATCTTCTCCAACTGTCTCAGGTTCTCTTTTTGAGACCTTATTCTCTCTTCAAATTCGACTTTCCTTGCAGCCACATCTGACAAGAGCTGATCTCTTCTATCCGTCAGCTGTTTTATTAGTTCATTGAAGGTGTCGAATATTTGTTGAGATAACTCATCAAATATTGTGTCGCTTGATAATTCAGTGACCATGTCTCCACTAGATCAACCTGAGAAACAATTTAAATAATACAATAAAATGATCTTACAAGTAGAATGCATATAGACCTAGCTAGAAACTTCCTTTCTAGTACTATCAGATTACTCATTAGTTGAAGAAACGTATGTCGTGGACCAGAAGGTAATCGGCCTAGATTATTACAACTCAAAGAATATATTACGAACTATGATTAATATGGAACAATCAGGCGACATATATTGAAAAACTAGGTATAGTAGACCCCCGTATCAACTGCACCAAATCAATACTAGTAATAACTTATGCCCTGTACCTGAAATATAATGTGATACTGATGTCAATAATAGCAATAATGGCAATATATGAAGTACCTAAATATTGATGCTAGGGCGGAGCTGAAACTGTTCTCAACTAACAGCGGCCTCATATAATAAATGATATTCAAGTATTAATTATTTCTATAGCCCGGGTTGGGGTTAATAGTTATCCTCGGTTTATAGGAATAAATATTGGATAAGTTAGGGGAGGTACATATATTGACCCAATTTTTCACATTGTCCCTGGACAACTCTCTTTAGGAGCTGCACTGAAAACAACAAAGTAAACAAATCCATTATTATATTTACGAACTTCAAAATTTAGAAGCAATTTACACATAAACATATTAATTTTAACGTTAATATATACTCATCACCATATTCACACCATTTGCCGCAACTAACACAAGTCTTCCTGTCCCATCAAGAGTGAGGCCGTTTGTAAGGTTATTTGTCACAAAGTGCTCGTCTCTCGCTTGAACTATCTTCTGTATCAAATCACCTTCTTTATTAAGAATGATTATACAATTAGGGAGGATAGCAATAAAAATATTCCCAACTCTATCTACAGCTAGATAGTAAGATGTCTTCAATTTTCTTTTGTCATCGAAATGAATGGTTCTGAGATGTTCACCGCATAAATTATACACTTCAATCGTGATTTCACTACCATCCAACACGAAAATTTCATTCAAGGCTCCTTTGACATCATAAGGACGTGAGTCTTCCCCATTCCGTAAAAGATCTATTCTCTGATCACTGAAAATTTGAACTCGTTGGTTATTGGTATCGCATATATATAATTCATTTCTCGGCATGTCACAAAACATTCCTGAGGGTACCTGAAACGCTCCTTTTTCTTTACCAGAATTTCCAATATATGTGATAAAATGTCCTTCACAGGTGTACACGGTAACTGAACTGGTGAAATAATTCGCGACGAAAACATGACGAGCTGAAACGTGTACATAGACAGGAGAGTGCATTTTGTTGTCAAATTGGAACTGAAATTCCATGTCTTCATTAAAGACCTGAATGCAATGTTTCCCTATATCTGTCACATAAATCATTGAGGGTTCTTCACAGGTAGCAGCTACCCCTTTTGCGTATCTAAATTCTCCTCTTCCATTTCCAAATCCGAATTCTTTCACCAGTGGCTGAGGCATTGGGGGATAACGATTAGATGCTTGTTCAATTAATAATGAGCTTAGACTTGGTTCTGTTTCGGACCTGTGTGAGCTGGCTTTGACTCCCATTTGTCTATCCCTAAATTTAATTGACAAAAAAGAAGTAAGTATTTCCTAAGAGCTGCCCAAGTTTGATTCACTACTGGCTTGAGATTTGCATATAATGTTATGGTTATTACATATAAACTTGATTAGCTTATTGGTAATATGTACATCACATGGTATTTGGAAGTTCTTAGTTCAAAATAGAGGTCTCTATATAGTAGACGTTATCGAATTTTATAGACTTTCTCTTATTTTCATTCGTGACTTTACAAATTATTGTTATAATGGCTGATAAATTAATTTCAGAAAAAACTGAGGAATTACTCTTCGTAAGAAACGAAGCAGGGGAGTATCGGGGATGGAAACTTGAATTATTGGTGGAAACATTAACTAAAGTTGAGGAGAAGTATATACTATGCAGAGTTTGTCAAGGATTACTGAGGAAGGCGTGTCTGTTTGACAATAAAGGTGAGCAAGAGCTCAGATGTCACCTCTGTCTTCCTGAGAACGCAGATGTTGAAGAAGCTAATTTATATCAAGAATCAGTTGATGAGATACACGTACGTATTATTTAATATTTTTAGAAATCACTACCTATTCTGAAATTCTTTATTTCCATTGTAGGTTGAATGTCCGTTGAAAGAGAAAGGCTGTGAATGGACTGACTTAATTACTCAAGTCTTGCCTCATATCGAAGAATGTGGTTTCTTTCCTGTGCAGTGTCCACTAGGATGTGTAAGTGAGAAAGAGGAGACAGGGAGTAAGATTGTAGAAGTAGAGAGAAGATTACTGGAAGAACATCAAAACAATCAATGTCCTATGAGACTAATTAACTGTGAATCTTGTGAAAGTCCAATCAGAGTCTGTGAAATGGAAAAACACATTGAAATGTGCGAAGAATACTCGATTCCCTGTCCTAACTCATGCTGGGAAGAAGATGAGATTAGAAAAGTGAAAAGAAAAGAACTTCCTCTTCATTTAGGAGAAGAGTGTCCTCTTCAAATATGTGACTGTCCTTTTGCTGAGCATGGCTGTACAGAGAAGATGGAGAGAAAGTTCCTGAAAGAACATGAGGAAGATCATTGTCCTATGAGGCTGATTAACTGTGAATCGTGTGACTTTCAAATGAGAGCTTGTGTGGTGAACGAACATCTATCAATTTGTGAGGAATATTTTATTCTCTGTCCTAACTCCTGTATAGAAGGAGAAGATATTCGAAGAGTAAAAAGGAAACATCTCCCTTCTCATTTAGAAGATTGTCCTCTACAAGAAGTAGAGTGTCTTTATGCGGAGTACGGATGTAAAGAGAAGATGGAGAGGAGGTCAGTTGAAGATCATCAGAAGGATCATTGTCTCATGAGACCAGTTCACTGTGAGCTTTGTAACAACGAAATGAAAGCTTGTCTAATGAATGAGCACATTGAAACCTGTGGAGAATACTTGGTCCTATGTCCCAACTCGTGTGCTGAAGAAGTGAGAATGTTGAAGAGGAAAGATCTCCCTTCCCATTTAGAAGAGTGTCCTCTACAGGAAATAGAATGTCCTTATGCTGAATTCGGATGTGAAGAGAAAATGGAGAGGAAACTGTTAGACCAACATGTGAAGGAATCTATTCACACACATTTTAGATTAACAATTGTTAAAATGAAAGAACAATCTTGTAAAATTGAATTATTGGAAAAGGAGAATGCAAAAAAAGATATGAAAATTCTGCGCTTGCAAGAAGATCAATCGAGAGAGATATCAATGCTGAAGACAGAATTAGAATGTCTAGTTCTCAGAGGATCTTTAAAATGGAAGATTACAGGTGTTACGGCCAAGATCCAAAATATGGAAGAATCTTTCAGTGACATCTTCAATGTTGGTCACTATAGATTCCAATGTAGGATTAGATGGGATTGCAAGGGGCGAGGTTTCATGGGCTGCTTTCTCCACATAATAAGGGGTGACTGGGATGCGAGGTTAGCATGGCCCTTCAGTTACAGAAGATGGTTCATTTTGGTCAATCAGAAGGATAACACTGGAAATTATATCAAGTATGGTGAGGTCAGCGGTGAACTTTTACAGAAATTTCCAAGCTCTTTCAGTCAACCGACTGAGCTTAGAAATGATGGATTTGGTGCACCAGATTTTATTTCTCATGATGGAATCTTGGAAGAAAAATATTTTTCAAATGATTTGATTATTCTGAAGGTTTTTGTGGAACGATTACCGCCAAAATCCATCATTACATTCTGTTAATGTTAATAAGAAAATCGACATTTTAGTTAGATTGCATTTTTTCTGCAATCCTATAATATTCTTGTGTGTTGTTAGAATTAATTATTATCTACCCAGGAGAAATATAATCTAGTAAATAACCATCACGTTCCACAGTCAAATGCATGAAAAGTAAAATTTTATTCATTACCTAATTAAATGGGTCCGACCTTGAAGACTCGAATTCCACTCTCGAATAAAATACTCATACACTTTGTAGTGATTGTAGATATTATAAAAAATCAAATATTTAATTTCACAAATGGATATAGTATAAAGTAGAAAAGCAACCTTCGAATGCAAATCGCAGTTAACCAATTAGCTGACAGCATAACATTTGACCACTTCGGTAAAAAACTTTTGGGATTAGTCAAAGATTCAAAAGGTGTCTGTCGGTAGTGAAGCGTCCAAGGGTGCCAACTGATTATAATTCGGACATTATCAGATCTCATAAATAGTGTGTCAGTCATTATAATGCAATTGTATATAGATTCTAATTCCAAAATAATATACAAGCGCGCTTCGCTTGCTTGCGCTGCGCGGCTGGCGGACACAAAGTGTCCGCCGGAGGCTCCCTTCGGTCGCCTGGAAGGTGAGATTGGTTCATTATAAGGGAGATATCATCTCTAAATATGTCCATCTCAGTTTTAAAAGCGATATCACTCGAAAAATCACCAAATTTGTCAATTTTTAAAATTTGATGAGTAATGATGACGTCATAACAAAGTGATGAGTCATCATTTTTTGATGATAGTTGCATCATATGTGAGGCGTGTTAGTATACAGATTCTATTAAAATTTCAGCCTTCTATCTCCTATAATGGCTGAGTTATGCCCGAATAACTGTGTTGCTTAACTTTTTAAAATGTGACAATGACGTCATAATTCCATGATGAGTGAACATTTTACTCTGAGCTCAGAACTTACTGGAGCCATATCCAAAAGACTCCCACATGCCAAAAATTAGCTTTCTGCGCCCGGCAGTTTCTTCAATCAATTCGTTACAGATATATATATATATATATACAGTGGAAGCCGCTTAATCGGGAGACGGATAATCGGGAAATCCGCTTAATCGGGACAAGTTGAAAGGGAACGGATTTTTTACATTATAAATTGATCGGTTAATCGGGACAACAAATCGGTTAATCGGGACAATAATTCCCGATTAAGCGAAGAAAAACTTTATTTTCCTCCGCTTAATCGGGAATTATTGTCCCGATTAAGCGAAGAAAAACTTTCTTCTCCTCCGCTTAATCGGGAATTATTGTCCCGATTAAGCGAAGAAAAACTTTCTTTCTCCTCCGCTTAATCGGGAATTAATATCCCGACTAAGCGAAGGAGGAGCTTGCTGTCATTATCTGATCGTCATGTACTAAAACAAAAGAATTGATTCAAATTAATGGTTGTATATAAATATTCTTTCTTGTCTAAGAATTAACTTCTTAGTACTTTGTACATGTAGTTCTAACTTCTATGTAGTAGAATTTCTTTTATATTTATGTAGGATACGCTTTTGTATGTAGCAGGAATACATTTGTATGTAATTCATCTTATTCAGGGTAATGACACAGTACGCGGATGTAGATTATTATCATAAGTCGGTTAATCGGGACAATCGGTTAATCGGGACAAAAGGCTGACTCCCGAGCTGTCCCGATTAAGCGGCTTCCACTGTATATATATATATATATATATATATATATATATATATATACATATAAATAAATAAATATACATTAATCGAGTTTTAATAGTAAGGATATATATAGGCATATTTTTTAGAAACAGTGTTCATAACTATTTTAAAAGATGGCAGGACAGGCTGAATTAGTTTCAGATAATCGTGAGGAATTGCTATTTGTGAGAAATGAAGCAGGGGAATATAGGGGATGGAAGCGGGAATTATTGGTAGAAAAATTAACTAAAGTTGAGGAGAAGTATCTACTATGCAGAGTTTGTCAAGGATTACTGAGGAAGGCGTGTCTGTTTGAGAATCAAGGTGAGCAAGAAACCAGATGTAATCTCTGTCTTCCTGAGAACACAGCTGTTGATGAGGCTCACATGAATCAAGAATCAGTCAACGAGAGATATGTAAATATTTTAACTTAACAATTAATTAATAATATCTAAATTACTTTTAAAAATGTTTCCTCTTACTATCTATTCTGAAATTCTTTCTTTCCATTGTAGGTTGAATGTCCGTTGAAAGAGAAAGGCTGTGAATGGACGGACTTAATTACTCAAGTCTTGCCTCATATCGAAGAATGTGGTTTCTTTCCTGTGCAGTGTCCACTAGGATGTGTAAGTGAGGAAGAGGAGACATGGAGTAAGATTGTAGAAATAGAGAGAAGATTCTTGGGAGAACATCAAAACAATCAGTGTCCTATGAGACTAATTAACTGTGAGTCTTGTGATAGTTTAATCAGAGTCGGTGAAATGAATAAACACATTGAAATGTGCGGAGAGTGTACTATTCTCTGTCCAAATTCCTGTATAGAAGGAGGAGATATTCGAAGAGTAAAAAGGAAACATCTCCCTTCTCATTTAGAAGAATGTCCTCTACAAGAAGTAGAATGTCCTTATGCAGAGTTCGGATGTATGGATAAGATGGAGAGGAGGTTGGTAGATCAACATGAGAAACGACTATTTCAGAAACATTTAGAATTCTCAATGGTTAACTTTAAAAAACAATCTCAAGGAATAGCATCTCTAGAAAAGGAGAATGGTGACAGAGAGAGAAAAGTTCTGCGAATGGAAGAGGAACAAACTAGGGAAATATCCAGAATGAAGAAGGAATTGAAATGCCTCATATTGGCAGGATCTTTAGAATGGAAGATTGAAGGAGTTAAGTCTAAAATTCAAAAAGATGAAGAAACCTATAGTGATATTTTTTTTGTCGGCCTCTACCAGCTGCAATGCAGGATCAAATGGAATTTCAAGAGCAATGGTTACTTAGGGTGCTTTCTCCACATAAGGAAGGGCGATTGGGATTTTAAGCTAACATGGCCTTTCAGATACTTAAGTCGGTTTGTTTTAGTCGATCAAAAAGATGAAACGCAAAGTTATGTCAAAGTTGTCGAGACTAGTCAAGAGTATGTAGATTTCTATACTGCTTTCGAAAGACCTACTCAATCCAGAAACAATGGTTTTGGTATGCCAAACTTTATTTCCTATAGCGACCTGGTTATTAGAGACATTTATCAAAATGATTCAATTCTACTCAAAATATGTGTGGAGCGATTACCGATGTACTAATTGGAAATAGTCATGTGTCTTCTTTCTGTAGACCAGCGTCTCTCAAACTGTGTTACCCGAGCTCCTTCTAGTGGTACGTGGAGGTACGTGGAGATCTCAGTTTTAGGTTAAAATTTAAATATTATTGTCAGTCATAGTATATTTATTGTAATTTTACATTGTTTATTTTGTGTTTTTCAAATGGTTTAGAGGGAGCGTATGCTGCATTGTTTATAGGTTAGATGTGAACCTCCCTCCCCTCCAATTTTTATTCTCGTGTAAAATTGCAGCACCCATCAGTTTGTGAAACCCACTTTTTTACTTCGGGCTACGCCAATGCCGGAACAATACACCCCTGACAAAAAATAAATTTGGCTCCCATCAGGATTTAAAAACTATATTTTTGAAAAATATTGCATTTATTTTGTCAAAATTTGAGGAATCTGAGCATATTTTGGGATAAATACCGTCAGCTTTCAGGGGCAAAACCCCTGGACCACTAGGGGGCTTATAACGCTCCCCAGACCCCATCTGACTCTTGCGTCCCTACATCATCAAAACAGATTTGTGTTTGCCCCCCTAAAGGAAAAATCCTGATGACGTCGGGTATTCCAAGTTATTTTGTGAGAATGTATTTAAATATTGGTCGTTATGGTTGTTTGCGGTGTAAAAAGTTTGAGAACCACTGCTGTAGACTATTTACTTAACAGCAAACTTCTGTTCGGGTACCTTCAATACTTTATTCACGCTTTTATTTACCCTATTGAACCGATTCTTCAATTAATCAGTTTCATTCACGATATATAATTTACAATTTAATACTAGACATGGCAACAGTTCACCACGAAATCGCCGAAAAAATATTCTTTGGCGGGAACATTTTCACGCTCGAAGAGAGTCAGCCTACTGTAGAGGCACTCGCTGTTTCGAATGGTCGTATCACTGCACTCGGTTCCCTCTCTGATGTAATGCAGTATTCAGGAAAAGGAACAGAAATTGTGTATTTAAACCAGCATTCTCTCTTCCCTGGTTTTATCGAAGCACATCAACACCCTCTTATTCGCATATTCACTTCCTCAATGTGTACAGATGTAGGAGGACTTTATTACCACACAGCTGATGAAGTCAAACAAAGAATTAAAACTGAGATCGATAGAATGCTGCCACGAGCCAATGAGGTACCCATCCCATGGTGCATATTTTGTGGGTGGGATCCAGAATTAGTGCCCAATCTACCGAAATTGAACATTGATTTCATTGAAGCTGAATTTTCATCTTTGATTCCTGTTATCATTGTTGCTCAAAATTTACACTCGAGTTGGGCAAATCACAAAGTTTTTGAAGTGTCTGGTATTGCGACCGATTCTGATGACTTCCCAAAAGATAGTGAGGGGAAGTTAACCGGACAAATAATGAAAGCAACAACTATTTTGAATGTAGTATCTTTTGCGCCCGCTTCAAGTAAAGCAGAACTTCATAAAACACTCCACCAAGTTTTCTCAGACTATTCTTCTCGCGGATTCACAACAATCACGGAATTAGCCTACACTCCCGAGACAGATTTAGATCCATTACTTATCGATTACTTTTCACAAGAAAATTGTCCTGTTCGACTCGCATTATACCAAAAGATGAATGTAACTCCAGAAAACGAAGAACTTTTTCAGCTCCATTCCCCGAATCCTGAAAAGCTGTGGATGGCCGGAATAAAGCTCTGGGCTGATGGATCTCCTCATACCGGTACTATAGCCGTGCGAGAACCGTTGTTGAAGACAGCAATGGCAGAGGAGTTTCTCTCCTTCCCGCCATCGCCCAATTACGGCATCCTTTCTTTCTCAACAGAGCTACTATCTGCCAAGGTAGCACATTACCACAAGAAGGGGGCTCAAATAGCAATTCACGCACAAGGAGACAGAGCTGTAGAACAGGTGTTGAGCATTTACGAGAGTGTCATTCCCGAGAAGAGTGATAGAATTCGGCACCGAATAGAACATCTCGGTTTAGCAACTGATCATCAGCTTGAGACGTGCGCACGGTTAGGGCTAGCTCCTTCCTTTTTCGTTGATCAGCTCCAACTTTATGCAACCAGCTTTTGTGAGAATATTTTAGGTCCTGAAAGAACGAATCGTTGGACTTGTCTCGCTTCCGCAATCAAGTTCGGTTGCACTATTTCCATCCATCAGGACAATCCTGCTTTCCCAGGTCCTCCTCTGCCATTACTCAACATTAAGACAGCAGTGACGCGCACTCAGCGAGACAACGACGATGTGGTATATGGCGAGGATCAGCGCATTTCAGTTCATGAAGCTATAAAGGCTTACACCGTAGGACCAGCCTGGCAATTGTTCCGTGAAGACGAGATAGGGAGCTTGAAAGTTGGCAAATTTGCCGATTTTGTTATTTTATCGGATAATCCGTATCTAGTGAGTCCTGAGAAGCTCGGGGATATCAAAGTGGCAGAGACTTATACAGCCGGTGCATGTAACAATCACAGTAAGAAACGAGAACTGAAACTTCCTACTTTGACGGTATTGGAGCCTCGAAAAGATTCTTAAATCTACTTATTTATTTAAAAAGAAATATTAGTATTAGTTTACTAAATCATAACTATTAGTTATGATATAATTAGTAGTGTGATCTAAAACTTAATAATATTTATTCCAGTAATTTGCTTTATGTAGATTTTATAGCAATAAATTGCTTTTTAGTCGAGTTTCTTAGATACTTATAAAATTCAGGGCTGTATCAACTCATTTTGAGTTTGCAAAAAAAACTTATTTTCTCGGGACCAACTCATCAGTGTAATTACACGTGTAATTACATGTTTGTCCAAAATGACCATACCAATCATTCAAACCTAAAGGCCCCACCCAATCCTCATTCCGAGTCTACGGCCCCTGGAATGGTATCCCCCGATCCTTACAATTCGAAATATTTGGACCCCTCGGAACCAATATTTCAAAGTTATGATCCTTGAGTACGTAGATAATGATTGTTGCATACTTATCTGCGTATAATAAACTAATCTCACGATTTTAAAACCTAATCTCACGATTTCGTAACCTCAGGTTGATAGCCCTGACATGGTAGTACAGTACGTACAAGGTTCTATCTAGGATGTTAAATTGGGGGAAGCTTCCCCCCTGCAGATAGAACCCTGACGTATCCAATAGAGTACTACGTATCAAGAAATACAGTAAATCAGCCAATGTATGGGACATAGCTATGCTATTGAATTTCCTGAATGTACAATTACAACTCTAATAGGATACGTCAGTGCGCGCGATGATTTGCAATGGACAAAGAAGGATAATTCAATCCGGCCTATTTATCTAAAATGGAATGGAGGACACTACATCGACGGAGATTTTATCGATGGAAATTACGTCGAAAAGATATTTCATCTGGTGTGCATTTTGGCAGATATATATTGACACCTTAAAATTTGCTACTGCTCAAAATATAGTTTGTCTTTATGGCTATAGGTCTGGGTTTGGTTGACATGTAATTACACATGTAATTACACATGTAATTACACATGTAATTACATATGTAATTACACGTGTAATTACACATGTAATTACACGTGTAATTACACATGTAATTACACATGTAATTACACATAATTCCGAATATTTTATTTCCGCAACTGAATGAAATGATCGAATCCTCACTTTCATTCTCCCATTCATTCTAACAAATAATAAATGACAATCACCCACCCCCTCACGAAATAGAAATACCACTCTCGCGTGCCATTTGATATTATTTCAAACCCAAAATGCCCACTTTCTCTTTGCTCTTATACATAATACTCTCCAAAATCCTCACTTCATATTAATTCTATTCAGCTTGAGAACCAATTCATGTTTCCCAACAGTTTGTAATTCCATTAGGAGAGATATCAGCGACGAAACATCCGTTTACCGTTAATAACAGGAGTTTCTGTAGATTGTCTTTACCCTCAATTTCAATTTGTTCAAATGACAGGATATACATATATTATGGCTAGCTTAGGTTCAGCTAGTTTGAAACTGGGTGTTAAATTGCTCTGCATGTTGATTGGCATTCCAGCAAGTGGGAAGTCCACTTTCATTCATTATTTCAAGAGCTATCTCGAATCAACTGAGTCTAATTTGAATTTAATTTGTGTTGAGTTTGATGCATTTCTTCCGAGGGATACTAGATGTCAAGCTGGAGGTTCTCCTGATGAAACTTTCATTTGGAAAAAGCATCGAGATTTTTTGCGAGAACAAATTGACAGTTACTTAGGCTATCCTTTTGGAGAGTGCCCTGATAAACAGTTTTCTGATTTGCTATTATCACAATTGCATACAGACTTCAATAATAAAGCCATAATACTTGTCCTCGACGATACATTCCACTACAGGAGCATGCGGTACGAATACTACAGACTTGCTAGGAAGCATAGAACTGGTTTCTTACAGCTTTGCTTTGGAACAAGTCTTGAAGAGTGCATAGTCCGCAACAAGGTAAGAGAACACAACATGAAAATCTGGTGGGCACAAGTGAAGATCTGTGAGGAAAAAGTGAAAATCTAGGGGACTAGAAAAATTTTGGTGGGCCCGGTCCCCCCTGGGTCTATGGGCACGACGCCCCTGCCTATATCGGTTACTCGTTGATTATCTCATTGGCTACCTGGATGGTGAAACTTATTTAAACAAGGAAGATGCCTACACATCTCTCAGGAATACCTCAGACATTCTACCAAGTCATATCGATTCAGATATTCCTTTTGCAGGATTGTCTTAATAGGGGACAATTTGGCAAAAGGAGCATTCGGTGATTGAAGTTACCTCCAAATCGAATTTCAACAGATAAAATAATTCCACTCTGCACTAATCGACTTGCAAAGGGCTTGCCAACTCAGGATAAATTCTATGATGAGGAAATTAGTGTTTTCGCACTCCATACTCCTATATACACGAGATGCCAAGTCAATTTGTAATTGCATATATAGTATGTTACAGTTAAAACGTCAAATCAGTTATCATAATTTCAGCAGATATTACTTAGGGCGGTCAGAAAGTTCTAATCAGTGCTCTCATATACTCTTATTGTACCTTATTGGATCGATATTGAAGCTTGAATTTACTTCTTCACAAGTGATACCAATTTACAGAATCAAAATCTAGAGAAAACTCTTTGTATACCACTTCCTATATATTGTGTCGCTTGAGCCACCGTGTAAAATTATGGCCACAAATCACCCGTTCACCACTCGTCCTTCCCTAAAAAGTAGGCTCCATTATCAGATATTTGAATCTGAGAGAGTATCATTCCCATCAACTTCCTAAGATTGATTTGTATTTGAGCATTCGTATCGCTTAGTAATGCCCTTGTAATGTCGTTACTCTTGAGGGAAGGTCGGGTGGTTTGTGGCCATAATTTTACACGGTGGCTCAAGCGACACAATATATAGGAAGTGGTATACAAAGAGTTTTCTCTAGATTTTGATTTTGTAAATTGGTATCACTTGTGAATGTGTTAAGAAGTAAATTCAAGCTTCAATATCGATCCAATAAGGTACAATAAGAGTATATGATAGCACTGATTAGAACTTTCTGACCGCCCTAAGTATTATGTATAATAGTACCTGAAAATTCCAGGCATTTTCAATCAGTTATTAAGCATACTGCCTGAAATTTTCAGATATTTTACTTTACAAGATTTGACGTTTTAATTAATTGTAAAACATATGTTGATTATTGATTGTTTTGCAGTCGGCAATCAAAACAAGATTAGTCAAAAGTGGGATATAACTCTTCACTTTCCATCGCAATCGCTGCGTTCCACCAACAGAATTTACTAGAATTATGAGGATTAAAAACTACTATTCGCATGCGAACAAGTTACTACTAGTATTTGCATATGCGAATAAATTACAATTATGGATCATATTCAAGGAAATGTCACAAAAATTTTGGACTCCCACAGAATGACATAGGCGTAGGCTCCGGTCGGGTTGGTAGGGCCTTTGCCTTACATGAATTAGCCGAAGGCTATTACCTTCTATTAGCTATGATACAATTTGTCCAAAATAGCCCTACCAATCCTGAGTCCTAGCCCATAGACCCTACCAATCCTCACCCCGAGAATACGGCCCTGACGTAATCATGACTAGAGTCACTATTAGTCACAGAGAGCATTTGTTTACTGTACTAATGACAACTGAAAATCCTTCCATACACGCCACCCATTCCGTTCATGGCGGGACATCCCGATTTTACAATATTATATTGAACAAATTTTTATAGCGGTCACCTGTACATTGCATCCACTTAAAAATTGTCCCGTGGTCGACTTTCCTATTACAATTGACCTTTGTATAATGATGGTCCATATATTTTCGAGGATAACACTGAAATATTAGTTCCGAAGGGGGTCCAAATATTACGAAATATATGGACCTGGGGAACCATTCTGGGGGTGTCTATTTTTCGTGTAACAGTTCCTTGAATCTGATTCGTAATTGTTGCTTATTCGCATGCGAATAGTAATTTTCAATATATGGGAAATAAATGATAACTTGTATTCTAATTGATCAATTCTACTAATACTTTTAATCATCCAGTCAATCTTGCCATTATTTCTGATAGTAAACAGAATAGAATAGGTAGAATTTGATAAATACAATAATAGCAAATGCATGCATCAATGCATTCAATATGATAAAGTATTAGTATTTGCAAAATACACCAAATATGAGTAAATGATCGAGTAAATATTGTATAAAAGTTAACCTATCTAAAATAGAATATCTGATAATTAATAAGTGCGGTTAGTATTTTTGGAAACATTTAGTATATGGAGTGCCGAAGTTAACACAGATAATTGCATTAGTGTCATCCAATGCAATTCCACACAAGAGATGGAGATATCCCTTACCTAATGTTTGTTTGAGATAACCATTAGGTGAGAAGATGCGGATTTCCGAATACTCGGATTCGCACACGAGGAAGTTACCTTTAGAATCAATGGTGAAGAATTCTGCTGCTACCATGGGCACTTTCTGTCCAGTCAGGTGAATTATGTCAATTTTCTGAAAGGTTTTGCTGTAACAGTAAATTTCATTTTGATCCTCAGATAAAATGTAAATTTTGCCAGAATGAAAGCTGATAGCAGTTGGAGTAGTCAGTTCTCCATAACCAAAGACTTGAGAGAGAATAAGATTGGAGTCAAATATTTGGATCATCTGGATACTACTATCGCTTACATAAACAGAACCTTTTTCGAAGCAAATACCGCTAATTGCTGCGAAGCAACCCGGCGCGTTACCTCGCGAACCCGTTTTCTTCGTGAATCTTCCTGACTTGCTAAACTTAAGCAAATAATTTCGTTTATCTGTAAGAAATACATCGTTCTTTGACAAACATATATCGTGAATGGCTAACATGGCTTCATGATGGAATCCCCGAATGAAGTCTCCGTTTGTAGTTAGGACCTGAATACGGTTATTTGACTGATCGGCTATGTAAACTTCGTTCGTATCCCTATCAATAGCGACTCCTCTAGCATTCTCTAGGTTAGAGTCCCCAGGACCTAAAGGACATTTCTCCAGAATCGGTTTCTCTCTCCCTATATACTCAGGTATCAACTCAATCAAATTAGTTTCTTTGATTCCTCTAAGGATCTGATCGGATAAACACCGAAATTCCATTAGACTAACATCTTCACCCGGGACAATGTTCTGTTCTCTTAATCGAATGTTGTACTCAATACCTGCTTTTATCGGCTCTATAACTTCTTCCAAATGAGGGCATTTCATCAAAGTTTCTTTCGCTAATCGTAGTTTTTTGATTGCCTCATCTAACTGTGTATTCGTATCATGTTTTGTCCTCATTGCCGACAGTTGAGATAACAGTTCCTGTTTACGTTTCTCCAAACAATGAAATATTTCATCAAATGTCTCAATTATATCTTTATTCAGAGTTTCAAACTTCGCATCAATTTCATTGGGTTTTGTTCTTGGTTCAGCCATTCCAGAGTTGCAAAGATTCGACTATACCCTAGATAAGTGAGGTATTAAAAAGTCCAGAGAACATGGTCCTATAGTCCAGAGAACATGTTCCTCTAGTCCAGAGAACATGTACCCCCGATGTTTATGTGCCTGCAGACAAGATTTTACGCCTCTAGAGCTAGCCATCCAAAAAAAATATTGGCTCCGGGGGTCCAAATATTTTGAAATATAAGGGCCAGGGGGGACCAATCATTTCAGAGGTGGCCCATATATTTCAGTATAACACTGAAATATTGGTTAAATTTTTCGTGACAGTCCTCTAATCTCCGGGCTGGGACTGTTGGAGATAATTTAACTGTTCCAATTCCGACAGTAGATCATGGGAGGGGGGTTCATCGAAATACCATTGGAAAGACAGCTACTCGAACACAGACAACTATACAATTTGAGTAAAAGCTGGCGTATCAAAAGAATTCACTAGGTTTTAGATATGAATTACATGAATTTCCTAAAATGTTCAGGGATTCCACGTAACACTGATTTCCCATCTTACTGTAACATATACAATCTATATTTACCTTTACTGAAGAGAGTTGAGAAATAGTGAATAGATCAATTTTATTAGTTACTTGAATGTGTTGAGAAAATGTATACATACGCCTACACACGTTTATATAGCAAGAAACATTTTGATCGAAAGATACATCAGTCGATCACATTTGACTAGGATGATATTCCATTCACCATTATCAATTCAGAATTTCATTTTTGTACATTGTAAAAAAAATGTTTTAACGGTAACTAAAAGTTGTTTAATGGTATGCCCAAGATAATTAAATACGTGATAGACAAATGCTCTGTGTTACTAATTGTGCTTGCTAGGCCAAGGCAGTATCAACGTCCCTTCTCCCAAAATCCACTGTGCAAGCAATTCGAAGCACGTATCGAATAAGATCGAATGGATCTGATAGATCTGCAATTTGAATTCACTCATTGATATTTGTATCTAACGATCCTGTATGTCAATCATGCTTTATACTTGTATATATATATATAAATATTATATTTTCACTGCATACTCTTTAGCTGGCAATTCTGAGTCTGGTCTTTTATAACAAGAAAGAATTCTTTACGTACAAATATTTAATTTTATTAATTATTAATTTCATCTTGAGTTAGTTAATCCAGGAGTATTTATACTTGTAGTATGAGCATGGAGAATGGTTCAGACAGTAATGTTCCGACAAGAGAAGAACCCAAATCCGATTTAGTGCTGGAGTACTCCAATCCCAATTCTCCTTCAGGATCTCCTAAAACGACTGCAATTGAAGATATAACCATGGACGAGGCCGAAATTTCACAACAGAGCATTTCAGATGTCGCTTTAGAACTTTGTGAGAATCAGTCTGCACCCCCTCTCTCTACCGACTTCCAGTTTGGACCGGAAATGTTCAATCGAGAGGATGAAGGCACTGAAGAGGCTAAGAAGGAGATCAAATTGGTACTGGAGTTTCTCGATAAGAAAAATCTGAAATCCACATACTCCACCCTGATCAAAGAACTTGATATTGATTCTGGGCGCCAGAACATTAATTCTATGGAAGGAATTAACTCAATCACTCAATCAGTTCTTTTCACATTCGAAGCGCAAGCTGATAAATACTCGAAAAGGTATTCAGACTTTTGTGAATTCATAAATCGATCTCTTGAAACTCATCGTTTCGAACTCTCCCGCATCCTCTATCCCATATTCGTGCATTTCTACATCTACCTCATTCAGGAGGGAAACAACCAAGCCGCTAAGGCATTTTTCAGACAACACTACCTCACGCTAGACGACTTCTATCGAGATGATCTCCGTAAACTTCTCAGTATTTCCCTGAGTCAGCATCTCGAGACGAGCTCGTATGCGATAACCTTTCAGAAAGAACGTTTTTGTGTGCGAATGTCCTCGCAATCTCACCAGCTCCTAATGCGCTACCTCCGCTCTGAAGAATCCAACCCAATCCTCAACTCTCTCAGCCACATCGTCTCCATAGAAAACTACGACGGGCCACCAAGGAGTACGATTGACGCCTCTAAGCACATTGGAGCCTTGATGGGCGAGAGCGCTGCTTCCAGTAACCGTTCTAAAGTCCTGTATGGGATCGCCACTGACCAGGACTTCATCGAGTTCTTGGAGCAGGAAGCTAACGAAGCTGAGAAGAAGAAAAAGCACAAACTCCTGCAGACTCTCTCCCCGCACAAGAAAAACAAACAAGTCTCCATTCCGAACGCTCCCCCCATCGCTCGCATCCCTCTCCCCAAGAAGCAGGAGAGAGAGATCCACTCGAAAGAACCGCTGTTCAAAGCCCTCCTGCAGCAAGCTCACCTCTCCCCTGCAAGCCTCCCCTGCATCTGCTTCTACTCCTTCCTCAACTGCCACGCCACACTGAACACAGTCTCTATCAACAGCAGTGGGACCCTGATGAGTGCTGGCTTCTCAGATTCTAAGGTCAGAATCTGGTCCCTCACTCAGCTGAAGTTGAAGAACCTCAAACCTCCGGACCTCCTGGCCGACCTCCCGTCCACGCCTGAGGATGCGCTAGAGCAAATTCTAGACGATTCCTCGGCTAGAGATGTCCAGGAGCTGATCGGACACACGGGACCCGTGTTCTCCACCTCTTTCAGTCCTGACTCCAGTCTCCTGCTCTCCTCCAGCGAGGACGGAACAGTCCGACTCTGGTCCCTTCACACCTTTTCTCAGCTGGTCTGCTACCGAGGTCACGTCTTCCCTGTGTGGTCTGTTGAATTCTCGCCGCTCGGATTCTACTTTGCCAGTTCATCTAACGACAGCACTCTCCGTCTCTGGAACACAGACCAAATCCTGCCTATTCGGATACTGTCAGGCCACTACAGCGATGTCGACGTATGCAAATTCCATCCCAACGGCAACTACATCGCATCCGGGTCCTCTGACCGCACAGTCAGGATCTGGGATATCTACGACGGGAAATGTGTCCGCGTTTTTACCGGACACAAAGGCACAATCCACTCTCTAGCCTTCACCACAGACGGGCGCTACTTAGCGAGTGCCGGGATGGACTGCCGTATCCTTATTTGGGATATTCCTAATGGTTTGCAAGTCGTGGAGTTGAAAGGCCATCTCGGCTGTATCTACTCCCTCTCATTCAGTCGTGATGACAACTTGTTAGCGTCAGGGGGGATGGATAACTGTGTCAAGGTGTGGGATATGAGACTGATTATCAACAGCTCTGAGAGTGAGAGAAGCATAACTGAATTTTTCATCAAATCTTTCTATACAAAGTCTTCAGCTGTCAATCTTTTGAGTTTCAATCACAGTAACGTGTTAATTGCCGCAGGACACTGTGCAATGTAGCTATTGTGTGTATAGATCACTCTCTTCATTATTAATTTGGACCTCTTTAGAATTTGCTATACCTATACATCATGGTGTGTATTGTTATTAAAGTAGGATTATATGACTAATGAATTAGATGGCAACCCAATCAACTCCCTTTCCTCCTCGCGACAATCTTCCTCTGTCCGCTGAACCAATTCCGGACTGGAAGGCCAATATTCTAGAGAAGAAGCGGCGAGCGAAAGAGATCGAATTGCTCCTGAAGGAGGAAGAGAAACTCAAACTCAAGTCTATCCCTGAATGGAAGCGCGAGCTAATAAAGAAGACGCGCAGTAGTACTGTGAAGGCGCCCGTGTTCAAAACAGCTGCTCCTCCCCTCCCCACCACGCCCCCTCCCACCCTAGTAGAGGCCCCAGGCCTCCCCCCGCCCAGCTCCCAACCCGACCTCCTCCCTCTACCACCGTGGATAAGAATGAAGCTGTCTCAGGTCGCTAACCAGATCAAGTCGGACCAGAAACCGCAGGAGAGAGAAGAGGAGACTCGATCGGAAGAAGAGTCCCAACCCATTCAACCCAACCTCCCACGCATGGTACAAAATATTGTACACAAGTTCTCCCACAAGCCCCCCACTCCTCCTTCTTCTTCTCTCCCTCTCCTCTACCTCCCTGAAACCCCAGCGGACACCAATCTCATCGACGACCCTGCTCTAGACAGACTTCCCGACTGGAAGCGGAGCATCATCGTCCGCAGGAAGAGGGGACAGGTCCTGAAGAGACTGTCTCTCACCAAGGACGACCTCTTCATGGACCTGCCTTCTCAGGACACGGCGCAGAGCAAGTCTACACCGGACAGTGTGGACATCCAACTGCAGAACATGTCCACGCGAGTGGAGAACGCTGCGGTAGAGGTAGAAATCCGGAGACGAGAACCGACCAGTCCCCCTCCTACCGGGAAGAGGATCTCCATCGAGAGTCCTAGGAGTCTGTTCATCACGCAAGAACCGCAGAAGAAGGTGAGAGATCTTCTAGACAAGTTCGCCCCTCCCTTACCTCACCCCATCTCAGCTACAGCACCTCCCTCCTTGCCTACGAGTATGAAAATCGCAAAGCGAGATTTCGACCCAATCCCTGTACCCCCACACCTCCTAGTTAAACCCCCTCCGCCTCCTATCAAGAAGGAACCTACCCTACCCCATGTTCCCCATGTACCCCTCCCCCTGTCCCCAGAACGTGTCCTCACCGTAGAGGAGTACACCAGACACCATGCGCTGCTGGTGCAGGCCGTGGCCAGACAGCAGAACTCTCCTCTCCTCGACAGGAGCGAGCACCTGTTCAGTTTCATCGTGCCGGAGAACACGGCCATGAAGAGACCGAGGAGCCGGTCCCTCGACTCTCCGGTTTCCAGCGTGGACCATGTCAAGCTGGTGACAGAGATCCCGCAGCCCGTGTTCCCCGGTCTCCTGGCGCCAGCTCAGGAGGATGCGAGTGCTGAGGTGAGTGACTCCGGTCTGGAGGAGGTGACGCTGAGCTACATCGATGAGGTGACAGATGACTCAGTTGTACCCATCCACCGCCCCAACTCTCAGGAACAAGTCATCTCCGTTCCTTGGAAGGACGCCCTGGACAAGATCAAGCTGAGGAGACAGGAGAAATCGGACGGAGTGGAGACCTTTGAGAAAGAGATCGTCATCATATCCTCCCATGAGGGTCTCAGTCTTAAGTCCTCTCTGAAGGGGGCAGGAGCCCGGTCTAAGCGGAGGCGTGTCTACTTCTCGGAGAAGAAGCCGTCCGTGTTCCAGTACCCGAAGATGGAGCATGAAGATCGGATCAGTGGGTATGGGATGTACTCGTACGCCGACAACCAAGAAGACCTCTCCCATCGTCTGCACCCGTCCATCTTCTCTGCCAGACAGCCGTACCAGTCGGACAAACTCCAGAACTACACCCCCGCAATCCTGGACTACTTCGACTCGCTGGTCTCCCCTCCTTCTCAGAACATGTGGGTACAGGGGGAGGACACGGAGACAACTGGTCCCACCAGGGATGAAGTGGATGAGGTGGTAGAGACACTCACGGCCGTTCCAATGGACGCGGAAGAAGAGCTGGACATGAGTAACCTTTCCGATCGAGCGGCCGCTATGATCTGGTGACATGATGTCATCACGCTTCCGTCATGTCCCTGCTGTTTCGTACAGTTTTAATTTAATATATATTCTCTATTTATTTCATAATTAAAATTTTCATAAATTAACTCTTGCTTTGAGAATTTATTTTATGTGATTTCCTATCGTGATAAATTGCAAGCTAGATGGCTTCAAGTGTGTTCGCACGGCAATCTATCTCTGAGATAGCAGAAACACTGATGTATGTGGAGAAGTCAGGAGGAGGATATGGTGGTTGGAGGGTAGAGCTGCTGAGTGAGAGAGTACTGAGCAAGTCGGAAGAGACATGGATGCTGTGTGCTAGTTGCAGAGGACTTTTGAGAGAAGCTAATCTGTGGAAGAGAGGAGAGAAACAGGAGTTAAGATGTTCTGTATGTCTGCCTGAGGGAAACATACTCACTGTTTCGCATATAGCGCAAATCAATGGAGAAGCTATCGATTATCTACAGGTGAGTAAGTTATAGTGATTTGCTACATACAATAAATATAAAGTAATATATTCATTCAACTAGGTTGACTGTCCGCTAGAGAAATGTGAATGGGTAGGTAGCATGGATCTATTACGTCATCATCTAGAAGAGAAGTGTCCTTTCCTTCCTATTCCCTGTCCATGGAGATGTCTCCCTCCTGTAACAGAGAGGGGGTGGAGTGTTAATCGAGTTGAGAGGAGACTGATGGACATACACAAGAAAGAGATTTGTTTGAGGAGGCTGATTAGGTGCGAATATTGTGATAGAGTTGTTGAAAGATGTCAGATGATTGCTCATCGAGAAGAGTGCTCATTCTTTCGTATTCCCTACTCAATGAGACGTCTTCTTCTTGGTGTAGAGAGGGATTGGAGTGTTAACCGAGTTGAGAGGAGACCGATGGATATACCCAAGAAAGAGATTTGTCCGAGGAGGCTGATTAAGTGTATATTTTGTGGTATAAAAGTTGAAAGCTGTCATGTGAATGCTCATCTAAAGGTGTGTGAAGATCGTTTCATTCCTTGTCCGAATGCTTGCCAAATAAAGGAGAATAAAAAAAGACTGGTGAAGAGGCGAGATATGGTACGTCACGTGACAGAGGAGTGCTCCTTACAGAAAGTGGAGTGTAAGGAGTGTAAGGCTGAGTTTGAGAGATTTATGCTTGAAAAACATAATATAGAGTGTCCCATGAGAGTGATTGAGATAAACAATTCTTTGCTACAAGTAGAAAGGAATCAAATTATAGAAAAATCTATTGAATTCAGACAAAGCGAAAAGTCTGGTCAAATGAGATGGATAATAGTAGATGCTAAGAAGAGTATTGAGAATGGTGCTGTGAGGAATAGTCTATCATTTGATGCTTCACATTACAAGTTTCAAAGTAGAATATACTTCAACGACAGGAATTCTGGTTACGTTGGATGTTATATTCGCATTTTGAGAGGAAATTCAGATTCTTTTCTCAACTGGCCATTCAGAGGCAGATACACGTTTACTCTGATTAATCATGAAAATAAAGATAAAAATCATTCAAAATGTATCCTTGCTGGGAGAGATGAAGATCCTATCCAACATTTCTCAAAACCTATCTCTCATTCAAATGGTCTGAGGGGGCTCACAAAATTCATCCTAAGTAGCAAGTTATTGACTAAACAATATCTTCAAAATGACTCCATTACCCTTGATATACGTGTAGATGCTATCTGTTAATATCATTACTATGCACGGTATTATACATAGGATATGCAAATACGTGTTAGATATTCCGCTGTTTTAAAGAATTTCCTTTTGTTTTTATTTTGATTTGTGTTTGAAACTTTTCTTAGAATATTGCTCTATCTGAGAATATTTTTTTTTAATATTTATGCATATTAAGAATGGAATGCCATAATTGTACCGCGAGGTGTTGGATTAAAAAATTATAAAATGCTCTCCACATGAGAGGTTACCGCGTTGTTTAATTGTATTTGTAATTGATTTTAAAACCGTATTTGGCCCAAGCCTGCATCTTGGGTCCAAATTTCATTACTCGCACATGTTGTATTTAAGAGACGTACCCATTTAGCCACTATAGTAGTGTATAATCGGTTTATTAGAAACCTACGAAAGATTTTGAAATTGAGTATCCTAATGGCGATGGCTATCTTTTGATTAAATTGTTAGTTAATTAACAGTATTTCTATTTTATTAGGCGCCCGCAGGGGTCCGATGCGGACAAATGTTCGCCAGTCCAGGCGAGAGAAATCCCATTTATTGTTTATTAATTAAACTCTCAAATATTGCATTAATTGATGATGACACAACACATTTATTAATCTCCATTCTATCGCTTTTGACTAGCACACAATGCCTTCAGTATTCCGCTCTTTCGCATGGGATCCCATCCTAATCCTCGCTCAGATCGTAACACTACAGTCCCTGTTCTACCTATCATACGGCTTTCTAGTCTATCTCTTCGAATCAGCATGGATAGGAAACTTAGTGACGCTCTCCCTCATATTCGACCATCAGCGCTTCAACTCATCACACTGGTACTTGCTAGGAGCGATGCTGGTCAACTCTCTATTTATATCCCTCGCTGTGTGGAAGATTGTGCAGAGAGCTAAACTGTGTATTGACTTCGCTGCCACCTGTCACATAGTACATCTCATCTTCTGTTCCCTTTACGCTGGATTTCCTCTCTCGTGGTTGTGGTGGACGGGCAACCTGATCGGATTCAGCATCACAGCCATTCTAGGCGAGTACCTCTGCATGAAGACAGATCTAGCTCCTGTAGCTATCCACCTCACCAGGAGCAATTAACCTCACCACTCACCAGCTCTGCTATTGCAATCATTGAAATATAATTTGATTGCGTATTTGTGCTATTTGATGATGTAACACATTCTACCTATCCTTCTTACTAATTCTTTAATTAATGATATCATCACTGTAGTTTAGTAATAGTTTAGTTTCTGGTATTTATACTGATCATTAACTGTACTTCTTCTATATCTCAGCATGTCCAATGACACTGCCCCTGCTCTCCCACAGAGAAGCGATTCCATCTATGGATCTGTCTCCAGCATTTCAGTTGAGCTCCACTTCATGCTCCCATCAGGCATGTACCTCTCCATGAAGTCGCTACTCTCTGCCACTCTGGCCGAGGTGAAAGAGAAACTATTCGAAGAAGCAGTTAAGCATCCGATCAACAGAATTTTGAAACACAAAAATTTCTATTTGTTTATTGCCATCAGTAACTATGCGAAGAGAATCGAGTGTGGAGATGAGAGCAAAAGACTTTCAGAGTTGGAACTTTATAGGTTCTACTTCAAGGTACAGGAGCGGATCGGCAAAGTCGAAGATAAGATTATGGATGGCACAATCGGCCTTTTAATCTCTAAAACTCTCTCCGAGTTCAATCTAATGGGAGGAGAGGTACAGGATTGTAGGCGCCATTTCGTCAACACAGTCGAGACCGTGCTACGACAGAGAAGCTCGGATTCACACCTCTTAGCCAGGTACTACTACCCGCCTAAAATACTATCCGGGGAGATCCTGCCGGATCATCTCATCGAGACCCTGACAGACGATGGGAAGTTCAGTGCTGTGTTCTACATTTCACAAGATGGAGTGAATTGCACCACTGAGATGAGTATAATGGTGCCAGCTCGTGCCACCGTCAACCAGGTGGTGTTCAACGTGTTGAACCCGACACTGCCTGTGCAACTGGAACACGAGATGGACCATGTGATTAAAGTGGTGGGCGAATCCTCCTATTTCCTTGATGGACATGTTGAGATCGTACGCTACAAACATGTCCGCGATTCCCTGATAAAAGGAGACACACTTCGCTTTATGATTCTTTCCCTTAAAGTCCTGTACGATTCTCTCACTAAGGCCAAATACATCCGTCCCGTGTATGCAGACACTCTATCCCCGATTGAGAAATCCGCAGTCTCACTTTGGTCCTTGAATCCTGGCATCTTGTACCAACTCACCATCACAAACATATCCAATGCAAACGTTCCTGATGGTCATAAGCTGCAGGTACAAGCTTGTCTATACCATGGAGACAAAGTCATCTCTGAGATCGTGAGCTCTCCCGAGTACAGACAAGATGAAAAGGAGTTTGATTTTTTTATGGAATTCCCAGTTGCTGCCAGTGGCCTTCCACGGGCGACCAAACTCTGCTTCAGTCTAATAGCGAGTACTGATATCGGTAAAGGGTTCACTATGAAGCGATTCAAGAAGCCGATTTTCATTGGACTGGCCTGGGCTAACATTATGGTGATGGACTACCGCGGTTACATGCATTTTGGTCCTAAAACACTCTACATGCGTAGATATGAAGAGGAGCCCGAAGACTTCTTCAACTATATCGGAACGACTGACTCGCACATCACCGGCACGACTGTGAATAAGATCTTGCTGGATATCGATATTCAGCAATTCGACCGCAGTAAAGTGAAGTATCCTGAACTTAATGAGATGAAAGATTTCGGACATCAGATAAACCCAGAGCTGTCCAAAGGGACGCTGGAGCTAGCGCGCACCATCCAACGCACGGATATGGAGAGATTGGATAGGATACTGGCGATAGACCGCTTGGTCCAGTTGGGGGAGGATGACACCAAGTACATCTGGGAGATGCGACTGATTTGCTCGAGCCGCGAGCAGTCCCTGCCCAAACTGCTGTCATCCTGTGACTGGAGCCTCAAGGAGGATGTTGCAGAGATGAGAGTGATTCTGGACAGATGGCCCGAGATCCCCATCAACACGGCTCTAGAACTGCTCGACTACAGCTATGCAGACCCATCAGTCAGAGAGTTCGCAGTCAAGAATCTATCACGGCAACTAGCTGACGACCACTTCGCACAGTATCTACTGCAACTGGTCCAGGTGCTGAAGTATGAGCCTTATCTGGACTGCAGTCTAGCTCTAATGCTGCTTGAGAAAGCGCTTTGGAATGCATACATTGGCCATTTCCTGTTCTGGCATTTGAGAGCTGAAATGCACTTGCCGGAACTTTCTGTCAGGTTCGGCCTCCTCCTAGAAGCGTATTGCAGAGGAGCTGGCGCTTACACCAAACAGCTGGACCTACAGATACGAGCCCTGAGGAAGTTGGAATCTATCACGGATAATTTGCAAAGTCAGAGTGGGTACACACAGGAGAAACTGAGAGAGAAGCTGGGGGAGTATTCGGAAGGCGGAATCTTCACACTGGCTTCTCCTCTCCAGCCGAACTTCCTAGTGAAAGGCATAAAGCCTGAGAAATGCAAATACATGGACAGCAAAATGAAGCCCCTTTGGATGGTGTTCAATAATCAAGAAGAGTTGGGCTCATCCATTTATCAGATTTTCAAGAACGGAGATGATCTGCGACAAGACATGTTAACGATGCAACTTTTCCGTATCATGGATTCACTGTGGCAAGAGCAGGGGTTGGACCTCAGGCTGTCTCCCTACTCTTGCCTCTCCACGGGTAACATGGTGGGGATGATAGAGATTGTGTTGAACGCGTTCACTCTAGCTAAGATACACAAGAAGTATGGCGGCGGAGCCAAAGGCGCATTTACAAGCAATGCCCTGTACAACTACCTCCTGGATGTGAATAAGGACAGACGGGATTTGGATAACGCGATCAAGAACTTCACGCTCTCTTGTGCTGGATACTGTGTCGCCACGTTCGTACTCGGGATCGGAGATAGGCATTCCGATAACATCATGATGAAAGAGAATGGCCAGCTATTTCACATTGATTTCGGGCATTTTCTTGGGAATTTCAAGTCTAAATTCGGAATAAAACGTGAGAGAGTCCCTTTTGTGTTGACTCGCGACTTTCTATACATCATAAGCAGGGGACGCGAACATACCGAACCAGGGGCAATCCCACATATGACCGCATTTCGGAATCTCTGTGAGAGAGGCTACCTCATTCTACGACAGAAGGCGAGCTTGTTCATCAACTTACTGTCTATGATGCTAAGCACTGGCATCCCGGAACTGAGATCCATTGAGGATATTGCGTACATGCGAGACGCACTCTGTCTCAATCAGAGCGAGAGTGCAGCGAGGGACTTCTTCAGAGGGAAGTTTGCCGAGGCAATTAATAATAGTATCACCGTCAGTATTAACTGGTACCTCCATGGAATTGCTAGGAAGAGTTAGCTCTCCATCCCCATTCACACGAACCTGCGCATGTACATTTCGACATTTTCTTTTAGAACTTTTAGGTTTTCCACTTTTGTAAATATTTATTTTGATATTTTGTATATATTTGTAATGTCTATTTTAGTCCATAAAATTGAGACATTGAAAATGCAAATGAGCTAGTTTCATATTTTCAATGTACTAGTATATGTATGTACTATGTCTGAATTAAATACGATTTCAGTCGAGACTCCTATGAGGTAAGCGGATCCCTCAAAAGTTATTAGGGGAACAACGAAAATTTTCAATTGCAAAGGTATTGAAATATACTCATATTAGTTCAAGGACTTCCTCATAATGTGGACTGGATTATAACCTAATTCTTTCTACTTCTACGCTTGTACAGAGTAAGAATGCTAACTTCATCATGACAGACTATGACAGCGATTCGTACTACTTCTCTGCAGAGAGGGCTCCATCTTCTCAGACGCACATCTCAATCCTTCCAAACGAAGCTCTCATCGAAGCCACGGCTTCCTTCGACCTCCGCACGGTCCTCAAACTGCTCGAGTCCGGGATAGACCCTAACGAGCCGCTGGAAGACGGCATCACGGCTCTGCACATTGCGGCTAACGCGGACAGAGAGAGAGTCTACATCATGCAGGCCCTCCTAGACTACGACGCTGATCCTAACATACAGTCGCTGGAAGGGATGACTCCATTGCACGTAGCCGCTACCTGGGGCAAGATAGACTCGATAAAGCTACTCCTAGCCAACAATGCCGATCCCCGAGTTAGAGATTTATCCGGCAAAACCCCACTTGACTGCTCGAATGAATTGCGGCATAAAGAATGCACTTCCTACCTGAGGGAGATTCTTCAGGGACGCTCTATTCCCAGGTCTGTGGCTGATGTGTTTGATGAGTTGGATTTTGAGAGTTTTCACACACAGCTTCTAACCCAGTCAGAGCCAGTGCTAGACGACTACCTCTCTGACTTCATCTCGGCCCCTAGGTCCAGAGATAGTAAGGGTGGAAGGGGAAAGCACAGTCATAAGAATAAGCCTAAGAAAACGAACAGGGACACCATGGCTGATCTTGACACCTCGGATGAACAATTCCTTACTGAATTGAATCAGGTTTTAGGATCGGATTTAGTCGCTGACAGAGATTTGATGGAATTTGAACAGAAAACGATAGAACAGCGACAAAACACGAAAACTGTTAAGAATCCACTGAAGAAGAAGTCTCAACATGACAACGGACATAAACGCACTCATTCCTCTCCTGCGGTTGTCACACACCCAAACACCGCTGTCCAACCCCCTCGGAAGCCCTTGGACATGCCCCCAGTCAGGGAGTACACTCAGCAGACGAGTGAAGAGGAGATTGACTTACAAAACCATACTTTCACCAAGAAAGAACTTAGTGTGCCCAACAGAAATAACCTGAATGACACTTTCGAAGTGTTTCGAGAAGAGAGCTCTGTACTGCCGTTGGATGGAATGAACACTGGATTCTCTGACGATTCTAGGCCCGAATCGCCCTCGCTTGCTAACATGGACCTAGCGGATAGCGATGCTACACTCACCTTATACGGCAGTGACGATTCTGACTTCTTTAAAGGCAGATGTAGCACTCTCCAAAGTTCTCGATCCAAACCTGCTGCCAAGTCTTCTATTTATACTAAAGTAGATGGAACTTGTGACGCAGCTATGAAGTCGGCGGGTAGGAGAGCGAATAGTGTAGACGTAGTGAGTAATTTCGTTAAAGCAGATGAACTGATTGCAAGAAATCACAGAAATAGAGTTACATTTCCTTATGAACAGCAGACAAATATGCCTGAGGTTGTAGCTAAGAGTGAAAGGCATGAGTTCGCATACAATAGACCAGTTGATAAGCCGACAGAAACCGCGAGAATGTCAGATAAACTATCTGATACACCTCACAACAGATTCATGCTCCCCACTAACCCTCCCGAAACTGCGAATTCTACCTATAATAGGGAGAATACACACAAAATAGATTTCGCGAGCAGTCAACCTTATTCTTACGATGTGTCTCCTGACATAGACGACAATACGGAAGTGGATGGCTCTCCTCTAGATGGAGAGGAAGGTGATGAAAACCGCAGAAGAATGCTCAACTACTCACAGAGAGAATCCTACATCCAACCTCCGGAGAATAAGAAGAAACCAATCGCAAAGAAAATTGGAGAAATCGTCTCGAAAAGTAAAAGTATCACTGCTAAATCCAAACTGTCATTCTCCAAGCCTAACTTTATGAAAAATAAAGATAACAAACAAACTACGAATAAAACCCAAGAAAATATTCCTGGTCTGGACTTCCAGCTCTCTGACGTCACCTCTATCACTCCCACAGCCCAGCAAGACCAGTTCTTGAATATGAGAATGGGGTATAGTCCAGTGTCACCCTCCACTTTTCACACCTCTGAAACTACTGTAGCGCGAGCTTGTAAAGCCTCGACTGGTACACAGACCTTCACAGACACTCCCTCCCCATCTTCTGTCAGATCTGCAGAGCACGCCAAGCCCAACAAACAAGTGAACAAAACAAAAACTAGAACACAGGCCACACCTCCAGATATCCAGGCTATAAGCGCCATGTTGGACAGAGAATGCATGTACAACGGCTCCAGCAGCTCTGTCATGTACCCACAGCTATCTGATTGTACAGAGCAGACACTGGTTGATGATGAGTCGCATAGGGACACTCCTCCTTACTCTACACTCCCCCTTACTCAATCCCCTGCTTACACTCCAGATAACCCGTCACCCTATCAGGGTAAAAAAACGCAAGACTTCCCACGAAGCCCCCACACGAATACAGACACTCCGAGTAAGCCGAATATCTTCTCCAATCCTTACCTTGACACAACATCCAATCCTTACCTTGACACAACATCCACTTCTCCTCACACACCTCTCCAGTCTACCTACACACCTCCTCAATCTACCTACACACCTCCTCAATCTACCTACACACCACCTCCTCAATCTACCTACACACCTCCTCTGTCTACTTATACCCTTCCTCAATCTACCTCGAAAACTAACTCTACAATTCCTCAATCATATATCCAGACAGAACCAAGCGCGGTTTCTAACATACCCACCCCTACCACCCCTCACTCCCATACAGCCACACCTCAGCCCATCCCCACCAGTTCTGTCTCCAGTCCATCTCCTAGCTCCTTCAGTACCCTTCTTGAGGAGGTGAACAGAAGTCTCCCTTATGAGCTAAAACTCAATGAGACTCCAACCCCCACCACTCCCATGTCCCCTAACACCCCCACGCTACCCTCTAGCCTCAAGTACGCCGGACAACCCACCCCCTTCACACAGGTAGGGTTCAGTCCAGAGAAACCGTCCCCAGCCCTCTCCTCCAAATCGCTGACACCTCGTTCTAAGCGCCGTGTGAAAATAGACCCCGTTCCCACCGATGTACAGTTTTGTGACGAGTACGATCGCACTCCGGTCATGCCCTCGCTTGATCCTCATTTCAGCGACGACTCTAGTGACGCCAGAGAGGAGTTACAGTTACATCAGCTGACTTCACACCCTGGGGCACAGGCAGGGGGTGCATATGTTCCTCCGCCTCCCTACCAAGGTACCTCTCCTACCCCTGTACAACCACAAGTATCAGAATTTCTTGACACGACGTTCGAACTGGACCCCTCAAATTGGAAAGAGTCCCCTGACTACATTGGTCTAGACGAATATCTCAAACAGAATTCACAGGAGCTGCCTCCAAGGCCATCTCAAGCCACAAGTCCATCTGGCGCCATCCCGCCTCAATTGACGCTCCTTAGTGACAAACAACTGAGAGAGGAATTAATCAAGATTGGCGAGCAGCCGGGGCCCATCACACCCATCACACGTCCTCTCTACGTTCGCTACCTGTCCAAGGTTGGACAGGACCCATCTCTCCAGGCGTCCAACTGCTTCCAGGGGTATTTATACGAACTGGCTCAGGTGTTCATGACCACTAGGCCTATCCCAGATGAACAAGAGATTGAGACCGAAATGTGCCACTTTTTTGACAACCCTCCTCAAAATTGCACATGGCGAGAGGGTATTACTAAAGAATCGTTCAACTACATTCTTATCGATCCAAGAATCAGTCAGAATCTTCCTTCGCAGATCGCGGAGCTGTCAGAGCTAGATCGATTTAGAATATTCGTCGAGTCTATTTTCTACATAGGAAAAGGGAAGCGCTCCCGGACATACTCACACCTCTATGAAGCAATGAACTGTGAGAAAAGCGATGCGCGGCCCAACTCAAAACACCAGCGCATCCTGGACATCTGGGCTAGCGGCCAAGGTGTGGTGTCGTTGCACTGTTTCCAAGGCATAATCGCCGTGGAGGCATTCACTCGAGAAGCCTGCCTGATTGAAGCGATTGGGATACACAAACTGACTAACGCGAAGAAAGGGGAATACTACGGGGTGGTTAGTGGGTGGGACGGATCAAGGAAGAGGAGACTAGGTGTTTATCTGTTACACAGGGCAATGCATATTCTCATTGCTGAGGGGGAGCGACAGATTTGTAAAGAGAATCTCACTAGTAAGAAATATTAGCATATTGTCATAACTGTGTGCCAACCTGATCACCTAGACTCACTACTCACTACCATTTTTAACTATTCTTGTTTATTTCAAGAAACACTGATACTTCGCATTTCTCCGTTTATTTCGAGTGTTTTCGGATATCATTGAGTTTGAACTAAAATGACGATGCGAAAGTTTAGTAATTAATTGTCCTTATTCGAATCAACAAGTTGATTCCATATATATTTAAACTCGTTTGATAAAAACGACACTTTTTACATTTCCTAAGTTCGAATTTTTACCATTTCCAAAATAAATATGTCAACCAAAAGTTGAAATTGATTCTTTATAAAAATCATGATTTAGCGATTTATATTGGAATTGAAATGCCTGGTAATAAAAAGAATAAGAGGGGAGGTAGTCATGGCGGTCATGGGAAACGAGGGAATCAGCAAAAAACTGCAAAAGATCCGAAATCATCTAAACCCCCCACTAAAGAGCCTTTAGAGCGAGAAGATAGTGACAGTCCAGATGAATGTGAGTCTCAGATACCTAGCAACAACGACAGAGAAGAATATGAAACGAGTGGAGCAAATAAATTCTCAATGTTAGCTCTCTCAGATTCAGATAATAGCGGAGGAGAAGAAATTGATATAAAAGACCCTCATACAGATAAGCTAGAGCCTCATGATGGCTTTGAACAGAATATTGATGAGAAAGTTGAGATTGAAGACACTGCTACGGGAAACAGCGATGAAGTTCTCGTGAAGAGCAAATTTCCCGAAAAGAACAACAGCCCAGTGCTGACGCGTAGAGAACGCAAGGAGTTGGAGAAAGAGAGAGAAATGCAAGCTAGAGAGGAAGCTCAGGCTAAGTTAGACGGAGAGGTGTTAAGTCAGTATAACGTCACTCAGCAAGGTGTGAAGGGCGCATTATTGGACACACAGTCCGATATATGCATTGATAAGTTCAGTTTATCTGCGAGAGGGAAAGACCTGTTCGTGAACGCTTCCCTCAAAATAACCGCCAGTCGAAGATACGGACTAGTTGGACCGAATGGACACGGAAAAACCACACTTCTCGTTCACCTCTCGCATCGAAAGTTATCCGGTATCCCTGGTAACATCGACATACTGTACTGTGAGCAGGAAGTGCAGGCTAGCGAGATGTCGGCCGCCAACACGGTTCTAGCCTCTGACGTGAAGAGAACTCAGCTGTTGCAGGAAGAAACGAGGCTGAAAGAACTCTTAGAGACGGAAGGAGGTGAAGAAGTAATCGCGAAACTTCAAGCTGTATCAGACGAGCTGATCGCTGTTGGAGCTGAAGCGGCCGAGGCTCGAGCCAGACGCATTCTCCACGGGCTCGGCTTCACTAAGGAAATGCAGAATCGAGCGACGCTCAAGTTCTCAGGGGGTTGGCGCATGCGTGTGTCGCTAGCTCGAGCTCTCTTCATGGAGCCAACTCTCCTCCTGCTAGACGAACCCACCAACCACCTGGACCTGAACGCAGTCATCTGGCTGGACTCGTACCTGCAGAAGTGGAAGAAAACGCTACTCGTCGTCTCCCACGACCAGGATTTCCTGAATAACGTCTGCTCTGACATCATACACCTGGATCAGCAGAAGCTGTTCTACTATCAGGGGAACTACAACAAGTTCAAGTTGATGTACTTCCAAAAGTTCAAGCAGCAGGATAAGGAGTACACTGAACAGCAACGGAGGATTAAGCGGGAAAAAGCGAAAGGACAGTCGAAGGCGAAGGCTGAAGCCAAGGAAATCCAGACGGGGAAAAAGAAAAAAGATGCCAAAAGGAAAGCTCTGGATTCTGATGAAGAAGCAGCTACCAATGAATTGATTGAGAAACCGAGAGAGTACAAAGTGAAATTCTCTTTCCCTAATCCCCCTTCAATCTCGCCTCCGATCCTGGGCCTGTATGACGTGACGTTCCGCTACGAGGGACAGCCGTACTTGTTCAAGAACCTCAACTTCGGTATTGACATGAGTTCGCGTATCGCTGTGGTTGGACCGAATGGAGTGGGGAAGAGTACATTCCTAAACCTCCTCACAGGCTCCCTTACTCCCATTGAGGGAGAGCAGAGGATCAATCACAAAGTCAGAATAGGGGTCTACAACCAGCATGCGTCCGATCAACTCAACCTGCACAAAACCGCAGTCGAGTACCTCCATGATAAATTCAATGCTGATTTACAGTTTGCAAGGGCTACTCTCGGACGCTACGGTTTGCCAGGACACGCCCACATAATCCAAATAAAAGACCTCTCTGGAGGACAGAAGGCCAGGGTCGTGTTTGCAGAGTTGGCGCTGATGCAGCCGGATGTGCTCATCCTAGACGAACCGACGAATAACTTGGACATTGAGAGTATCGATGCGTTGGCCGTGGCTCTGAACAAGTTCGAAGGAGGCGTGATAATGGTGAGTCATGACGCCAGACTGATCGAGGAGACAGCGTGCGTCCTGTGGGTGGTGGAAGAGCAGACGATCAATGAGATTGATGGTGTGTTTGATGACTATAGAATGGAGATACTGAAATCTCTGGGAGAAGATGTTGCTTAGTCCTCAGAGGCTGTACTAGGATAATTGCTGTACAGTTATTTACTATTTCAGTGCTAGAATAATTCCATTGAGAACAATTGATTTGCCTATTAGTTTATAATTCATTTTATTAATGCATGATATAATGGTTTGTTTCATTAACTAAGATGTATTGTGTTTTGTTGGGTCCCATTCGCATTGATAGTTTTCTTCATACAGAGTACATACTATTTTTGTTAGTTGTTACTATCATAGTCTATGGCTGAGAAATGGGGAGGTTTTGATGTTGAGAAAATAGCAGGACACTTGATATACGTGGAGAAAGCAGGGCGTGGGAATGCTATGTCGTATGGAGGTTGGAAGAGAGAACTTTTGGTTGACGAAATAGTTTCAGCTGGCGAGGAACAACTCTTAATTTGCACTCTCTGTGAGGGAGTGTTACGAGATGCAATGGCTGTTAATATTTCACAGAAAAAACTCCCTCGCTGTAATGCATGTTGTCCTAGCACTAATTCCTATTCTGCTGAGCGAGCTGAACTAATTAGAACTGTGATTAATGATCGCACGGTAAGTACTAATAGATATCCCAACAGAAGGGTGCCTCTCTCTTCAAAATTTTGCTGATAAATACCCCCAGATTACTTGTCTTCCAGTTTTTTATGAATCCTGGATAAGATCAACAGAGAAAGATTTCTAATTTGATTCTTTTATTTTGTTTAGGTTCACTGCCCATTGATCAAAGAGAATTGTAAATGGAGAGGTCCTATTACCAAGTTGTTACCACATCTGAAGAACTGTGAATTCCTACCCATTCCTTGTCCGCAAGGTTGTTTAGCTTCAGCTGTCTACAGAAATTCGGGATTCAAAGCTGAATATGTTATATCCAACATTATTCAGAAAATTCCACGAAATAAGTTAGAAGATCATTTAGCGAATATTTGTTCGATGAGAATAATACAGTGCGAATTTTGCCTTTCAAAGACTCAGGCTTGTCAGATCAACTCTCATATCCTAACTTGCGAAGAGTATCCCATTGAATGTCCCAATAATTGCTTTCTACCCTCGAAAAGCAATGTTAGTGAAACGTATACAAATAAGAGAAAACATATGCCAAATCACCTGCATACTGACTGTCCTCTTCAACAGATCCTTTGCCCTTACTCCATATATGGATGTGAAGCTTTAGTATGCAGAAAAGATTTGGAACAACATAAACTCGCTCAGGCTTCCATGCAACAACATCTTTCAATGGTAGAAGATAGGTTGAAGGAATATACAACGGTGGACCCAGAGGACATAGTAACACCTTTCTCTCGTCCTACGTCACCAGACCCGATCAACTCCAAAACACTTGGCGGGATTGAATGGAAAATTTTTGATTACAGAATGAGAATGTACAGAAATGTTGAATCCAGAAGCCCACCCTTCTATTCGTCAGGATACAAGTTGCGTTTTTACTTAACTCTTGTTCATGAAGATACAGTAGTAATCTATTTTGAGGTGTTAGCTGGGGATCATGATTCTCAACTCGAGTGGCCACTCTCTTGTGAGATAACGATCAAGATAGTTAATCCAAAATCTGGAGACAAGGATCTGGTTAAGGTCGTTGGATCTGACTATTTTCGAGATCAAAATGCTTTTGTTCGACCTAAACCCCATCGACCGAATGTGCCGTTCTGCTGTGAACTCATCCCGATGGACCAGATTAAGCCCAGGAGATTGTCTCATAATGGTGCGCTCTTAATTCGTGTTTTCGTTAGATGCTTCTGAGCACCGAAGTAATTATTCTCAGAACAAATCACTTACAATTTAAAATCCCCGATTTTATTGATTGATACTTCTATATCTCTTAACTCCCTCATTTACCACTTCCTTTTATCCTTTTTACTTAGTAATGTAATAAATATGTTTCTTATCTAATATTTACTAATATAAGTCGGTTGTTTTAATCTTATTATACTACTACATATGCACGCTTATCAGAAGCAAGCGTATAATATATTAGCTACTTGTGTAGTTATCTGACCATATACTAATCAAGGTATTATACAGCCCTCCAGAGATACACTCCTAGTCTCAAAGTGATAAAGGAGCGTCTCGCGCTCCTAGATAATATCTTGTATTACTAACAGATATACATTTTCTTTCTTACACTTAGATTTCATCTTTTTCTTTAATTATATGCTTTAATATAACTTCATGTTACTTGATAGAGTTTCTAATAGCTTTATATTCATAGCGTTTTATAAAGAGGCACACATGCGTGAATGGCAGGAAGTAATGAACCCTTTAATACTGAGAAACTAGCAGAAGATTTGGTATTTGTGAAAAAAGAGGGAAGTAAAGGAACCTCCTATGGAGGTTGGAAAAGAGATCTTTTCGTTACGCGGATTGATTCTCCCACTGAAGAGAAGCTGCTCATCTGCACTCTCTGTCACGGAGTGTTAAGAGACCCTTACGCCGTGACTGTGTCACAGGACAAGGAACCGCGGTGCAGCGTATGTCTTCCCAAGAAGAAAGCTTTAATAACTATTGCAGACCTTATCAGATCCGCTATCAATGAGTTAGATGTAAGTATTTCTATCACAAATTTTGTTAGAAAAAGTGGGTATGTCTCTTTTTACATTATTTTTAAAGTTATTAGTTTTAATATTTTATCATTTATTTTATGAAATTATTCTAGATGTATTGTCCTCTGAGAGATTCTGGTTGTCAGTGGAATGGTACTACCAAAGAGGTTCTATATCACTTGAAAGATTGTGCTTTCTTCACGATTCCATGTCCACTCGGATGTACGGAAAGAATAGGAGTATCAGAAAAAGTTGAAGTACTGAACATTCGCAGATCTAAGTTAGACTTTCATTTGAATAATGTTTGCTCAATGCGGCTTGTTTTATGTAATTATTGCCATTCAGAAATGATCGCTTTTCAGATGAATTCTCACTTATCAAATTGTGAAGAATTCCCTGTTGAATGTCCTAATCGCTGTTCCCAGTCTCTTAATGCTGGTGGGTCTTTTCATACAGAAATTTACAAAATTAGGAGAGAAAATATACCAATCCACTTGAATACCGTGTGTCCTTTGCAGGAAATAAGCTGTCCATACGCGAAATATGGATGTAAGGTAGTATTTCTGAGGAAAGATTTGGAAGAGCATAAACAGGATAAGGACTGCATGCAGCAACATTTTGACTTGTTAGAAGCGAAGCTAGGAGAAGTCCTAGCCATAGACGCAGAAAGAACCGCTCTCTCACATCCTATTTCATCAAACCAAGCAGTTCAACCTACATACTCAAGCAAATATCATGCACTTGGTGGTATTGAGTGGAAGCTTTTTGGATACAAGAAAACCTTAGCCAAAGGGGAAGGATGCCTGAGTCCTCCATTCTATTCTTCAGCATACAAATTCCGCTTTATCTTGTACTTGGAGAGGGATTATCTGCATATTTATTTTGAGGTGTTAAAAGGAAGTTACGATTCTGAACTCACGTGGCCTCTAAACTGCGAGGCCATTGCGGTTCTGGTTAACAAAGCTGGAAATAAGGACCTGCAGAAGGTGTTTAGGTCTGACGAATTTCAAAACAAGGAAGCTTTCAAGAAACCGAGTAAGTATACGCCAAATATACAGTTTGGTGGTAGGTTAATCTCAATGGATGAAATAAAATTTCAAAAATTTTCCCCCGATGGTTTCCTCTTAATTCGAGTCTTTATTCAATGCTTTTGAATCTGCAATTCATTTCACTAATTTGATTCGGAATTAGGCATGTTTACATCAGATAATTACTGACAAGCTACTGATCCTTCTTTATACTTTTAAGTATGATTATTTCTAATCACTTACAATACTTGCACATTTGAACTATTTGTGTGAGATTACCATTATTATGTGTCTAGCTCACTTATTTCAACATTATTTGAATTATTGTTTGAATTCAATTGTTCAATTATATTTAATAATATTGGTTTAATATCTCTATGAGTAGTTTGTTTTACACAATATCTGAAGTTTTAACTTAGATCTGAGAAAGTTAGCAACTTTTAATACCCTGTCTTTACTATATAAGTGTATATTCCTATAAATTAACTCGCCATCATATTATACAATGAATGCATACATTATGAAGTAAATGTTTTAATAAAACTAGAGTCGATGGCAATGAGAGGGAAAGCACTTGATGTCGAGAAGATTGCGAGGGAACTTATTTATGTAGAGAAGGAAAAGAAAGGAGATGCCATTTCATATGGAGGTTGGAAAAGAGAGCTTTTAATTGACAAATCAATTACTAAAAGTGAGGAGAAACTGTTAATCTGTACTCTCTGTAAAGGAGTACTAAGAGATGCCTTGGTTGTGGATGTATTTGGAAAGAAAGAGCCTCGTTGTTGCGTTTGTCTCCCTCCGAACCATGGATTTTTGAATACTCACGATATTATAAGGTCTGTGGTCGACGAACGAAAGGTGAGTTTTATTAGAAATTTTGATTATAATATATAGCATCATATGTACTAATATGGTGCACCCCACCCCAAATTATATATAAATTATTTATACCCAATATTCTGTATAGGTTCATTGTCCTGTAATCCAAGATGGTTGCAGATGGGAGGGTCCTATTAGCAATTTGTTAGCTCATCTCAACGAATGTGTCGTTCTTGCCATACCATGTCCTCTTGGTTGTCTAATTGATAGCGAAAATAGTTTAGCTACCAATTCATCCGGTCATGTTCGGAAAATTCGGAGGAACAAGTTAGAAAATCATCTAATGAGCGCCTGTCCTATGCGGATAATATCGTGTGAATATTGTCATTCTCAAACAGAAGCGTGCAATATCAATTCTCATCTCTCTAATTGCGAAGAATTTCCTATTGAATGTCATAACCGCTGCACTACCACTGATAGCGGTGAGATTGACGAGGAACAAGTTTATAAAGACAACAGGAAAAACATTCTAAATCATATGTACACGGACTGTCCTCTCCAAGAAATACTCTGCCCTTACTCTCTATACGGGTGTGAAACGGTCGTATTAAGGAAAGATTTGGAGATGCATAGTTTCGACAAATTTTTCATGCAACAACATCTTGAAATGGTAGAAGCTAGGTTGAAGGAAGTCACGACTGTAGAAGCTGGGAATAACATAGCACTTATGTCTTCCATTTCACTTTCGGATGTAGACTCAAATGAACTTCATGGATTTGGTGGTATTGAATGGAGAGTCTTTGATTACAGAAAGAAAGTAACAAAGAATTTTGAATGTAGAAGTCCTCCCTTCTATTCATCAGGGTACAAGTTCCGTTTTTACTTGACTTTACTTGAAAAAAGTTGTATTGGTTTTTACATTGAGGTGCTAGAAGGAGAATACGATTCCAAACTTATCTGGCCTCTGTCTTGTGAATTTACTCTGAAACTAATGAACAAATCAGGGAATGGAGATCTGGTGCATGAATTTAGATCTGATACATTTCATGATCAGAGAGCATTCAATCGGCCAAAACCTACAACATCCAATATACAATTTGGTTATGAGCTCATCTCGATGGCTGATATTAAATCTCGAAGATTTTCTCTTGACGGCTCCCTTTTATTTCGATTATTCATAAAATGCTTCTGAATTGATCAATTACTTACTTTTGTAACTTGTTTGTAGTATCACTTACTTGTAGTTGTAAGCCTTAGGACCCTAACCTTCATAGCTATTCTTTCTACCATATCCATTGCTCACTTAGATTATTCTTTTCTTTCAATTTATTTCACGATCGACTTATTTGAGACAATACTTAACAGCAAAATAGCTCTACAATAAGATGTATTAATATACAAAGTTATATTTATACTTCTAGACTACACAGCATAATTTTGCTCATATTTTGAACAATTCTTAATTTAGAGATATATCCATACTGGCAGTAAAATGCCGGAAAGTAGGAGTGGAAGCTCGAATCGGTGCTGTTCCTCTGTACTTTGAGAACAGGCGAGTCCATTGACTGCAGAATTCTTTAGTAGTGATTATCACGATTAGGAGTACGCTCCAGCCCCCGAGACAGAAATCAGCTAGGATTGTTAGCACAGGGAAAACGAATGGATCATACTCTCTGTTACATTTGATCGTCTCATTTTGAAATGACGTCATATTGAATTGCTCCTGTAGGGATCTGAGAGTGAGACAGGACCAATAGTTTTTGAAGAGCTTATCAGTGATGGGTTTATTCACAAGTTGAATACTCAAATCGATTGTAATTATTGACACTGAAATGCTCGTTAGTATCGCGAAAATGATCATGCGAATTTCAAAACTTTTCAATTTAATTATCTCATTATCTTTGCGAACTGAAAAGCGTTGTGTTTGAATTTTGTATAAAAGCAGAGAAATGATGGTGAGAGTAGCAATGCTACTGGCGACCAATGGGAGTGTGATTGTCAGAAGGGTCGCAATATCATCTGGGGGTCTTGGTAACTGGGGCAATCTTAGGAATGTGTAATAGTTGAATACTGCGAGCATCAGTATCGGAACCAGGAGTGGTACACACCAATTTACAACATTTTCAATGGTAAATATAGTCCAACGAGAAGTCTTGTATTTGAAAAGTCGATAAGTTGCGAAATATACTCCGAGGAAGATGTTGAAAACCGATGTTACGAACCAAAAGTTGAATGCAATGAATAAATAGTGCATAATGGCGCCTAGAATCGTGACACGTAAGGGAGGCTTGTCAGACACAATTCTGTAGTCTGCGCTAGAATCACAGAAAAATAACGCCGGACCTGGGAATGCCCCCACCGCGAGTCCGATGTTGAAAAGAAGAGCGATTGAGAAGAGGTAGAGGTAGATTATATGATGGACCTTCATCTTATTCCAGAATAGGAGTAGTGTTGTGCAGCCGATGAGAGCGACTAGTATACTCACGAAACTGAATACTGCCGATAGTGAACGGCACACGAGGAAATATGCGAGGCCAAACGGATGCCAATTCCCACACTCAGGTACACACGATCTGCCATTGAATCTATACAAGCTGGGACAAGATAGAGAAATGTTAGCAGCTAGGATTCTACTGATTTTAGTATTGTTTAACTCGTGTACGTAATCATAGGATAAGTTAACATTACGAGGAGGAGTCAGGAAATATCCGATTAAGAGTGGTAGCGAGAAGATTGTCCATATTCCTATTATTGATAAAACGAGTACTGCCAGTGCACCATATTTCATATGCTTATAATACGGGATCTTGTTCTTAGCTGTCAGCGATTGAACGGCATCTTCGACGCTCATTTGAAATCCTTTCTGGTGGGAGAGTTTTCTGTTTCCTAAAATGGTAGCCATTTTTAACATTTGTAGTGTGCATAATTCTTTTTTTCTTACTTTTATATTATATCTATGTATTATGTAATAGATACTACCCTTTAATGTGTTTAATGTGTGGTGATGCAATTCATTAATGATATTAAGAATATAATTTGTACTTAGTATTTTTAAAAATAACTCGTATTGATAATATGAGCCATCATAGAATATTTTGTCATATAAGCGAATTTATTCTCTGCCTACGTTGTCTGGTTGGGTCAAAGTTTTCTCAATGCAATCAGCTACAAATTTATTTACGTGTTTACAGTAGACACTTTTTTAGACATCCGAACTTTGTGATTAGTACAGTGAATTTAAGATTTAATATTATACGTATTAACTGCTGCAGATTTTGTAAGAAAATACTGCAGATTTGAATGACGTACTTTCTAATAATTCTACTCTCCCGATTAATTCCTAGCTGCTACAACGTTTAGTAAATGTATGGAGGCAGATAAACGAATAAATTGGATCGAAGCCAGAATATTATATTCCCTCAAGCCATTCACTTCTAACATCAACAGTCAGATCAACCTCCCTAACAACCGCCCCTTCCTCACTGCATTCCTTAGAAGGAGCTCGAGACGAATTCTAGAGATTTCATCTTCCTCTTTAGGCGATGTTTCGTTCTCTCACAGCACTACTTCCAGGAACATAATAAAATCCCAATACTTCATCAAGTACCCACACATCAATATTGTGCAGCGGAAAGATCTCCACGAGTCTATCTTGTCTCTTGACATCACTTCTTCCTCGATTCAGGATATAGATTGGATCATTCTTAATCTTTTTGTTCCTTATCTACTCGGAGGTGATCAAAATAAAGTCCTTTTATCTCTAGGAAATGTATTCGATCTAACGAGGGCTTTTATCAACACCTTGGCACCAGACTTCACACTCCCTCAGATCATTATTCCGCGGCAATTTCATCAATCAACACCAAACTTGTCATCTCTCTTTGAAGATTTGGCCTCATCATGGCTCTGTGGCATTAGACACGCGTTGGTGTCTCCAGCGGATAACTTTTTGGTTTCGAAAAATAACCATTCATCTCCCATTCATGAGATCAAATTCCTCAAACAGAAAGTTGAAACTTACACTAAAATTTGTAGGCTATTTCGATCGGAAATATTTGTGTATGTTTACCAGCTTTTGAAGTGTAATAAGTCATGGATAATCAAGACGATTCAGGATCTGTTTGAGAGCACAAATGAACTCCTAAACGAATCTAAAGGATTGTTGGTTTATCTCTATCCTCTCGAGAAGTGGCTACACATGTGTTTGGACCATACCCCTAGCTTGCGTCATAAGTACATCAAACCAATTTGTAGAATAGTCTACCTTGTCTGGACAGAATGCGCTTTTTACCAAGATCAATCTCACTTCAACAGTTTATTGTCTGGTGTGATTGGATTTGTGTTAGAACTGGTGCAGGGATATTTTCCTGAAGATTTGTTTTCTGATCCTTTACAGAGTATTGATAAAATCCAATCAGCACTATTCCTGTGCTATGCATTCCAGGGTAGCTATATTGACGCTAAAATCGAAGCAGATCATCGTCTAGACAGATTTCGAGACGATATGAGGTTAGAAGTTGATGCTTTACCAGAGGCTCTCCGCTCCAAACATGAACTAGACAAAATCAGGAAATCCCTTCCGTGTAAATGGCCTTCTAGGAAAGATAAAATTTATCAGAAATTCGCGAAAACTGTCAACCGATTACAAGATTTGTTAGAGATCGTCAAAACTTTGTTCGATTTTGAGGATATCAAAGTGATCGTTCAGAATGGAAAAGATTTCTCTGAGACTTTTAAAGAATATTTAGGAGACATTCACTCGAAGTTCCTAGCTTGCATGAAGCCGATTCTCAAGATCGAAACAAACCTGTTTGATTTAGACCAAAATGAAAATTTTGAGCGTGTTTTCTTCGCATTTCGCAATCAGATTGAAGAATTGGAAAGTCGAATTATCACCATTCTCAAATCCTACCTCGTCCCAAGCTGTGACCTGCTCAATCTGAGGAGAATGCTTCTGTTTGAGAGTTTACTCAGTCGCACTAAAATTCGAATTTCAATGCTTGAATTTTTCTCAAAATTGATTCAAAATTTACGGGCTCATATTTCAGATGTACAATCGCTAGTTTCAGAGCATAAAGATTCTCGCGGTTTTCATCACTTCATTCCTAATCCCATTTCTATATTCCTATACTTCCAAGCATTAGAACATCGCCTCGAAACACCTTACAAATTATTGCTTCAAATTTCTCCAGATCTCTTCAACGTTTCTGAATCCCATCCTGCCTTTGAGGAATACAACTCTGTCAAGAAACGATTGGAAAAATTGTCAGATGATTTTCAGTTCATACAGCCTGATATATCTGAGGATTTGCACCATCTACTTCGTAGTCCTATACTCATTTCAACCGGTGACAACCAGACACCTGCTCCTAGTTTTCAACCATGGATATTACACGATATCTACATTGCTGAGTATATTGTGAAGTTAGGACACTCTACCTCGATGATTCCTAACTCGATCCTAACGCTACTTGACCGAACAACTAACATGGAACTCTACCCTCAGATTTCTAAACTCTTCCACGCAATTCACAAATTCGACAAAATTTGGAACAGCCGCACCTCCCCAAAATACCGACTATTCACACAGCAGATACAGGATTGCAAACAGTTGGTGGAACGTGGCTTAACTGAGGTGACATGGGAGAGTGTTGTCTTGAAAGATTTCCTTCAACAATTTATATCTGCAGTTTTCACTAACTTAGATCACTCACTGAACCAAACTGAACAAGCTCTAAACTCGATTAAGAGCACCGTTCACTCGTGGCGTTCCCAGTCCAATGATCTGTTCGGTACTGCTCCTCCCTACACTGTCCAACCGCTAAACGAACTCTCTCAAAAGTTGAAAGTTAACAGCGCGGAATACGATAACTTCATAATCCGCTCACAGGAGAAAATACTCCAAATACTGACCAACCTCTCGAATTCTTTCTACATAAGCACTAACAGTGCGCAATGGAAGCAATTCCTTCAATACATTGATCAGATGGTGTACCGTGGAATCACCTCACAAACCTCAAAATCTTTCAGCTCCATTCAGCTCTACCTGTCTCCACTACAAAGTGGAAGCGAATCCACTTCAATGCGCGGGCTTTTCTCCGTAGACTTAAAGATAACAGGTGACACTCTATCTTTCCATCCGTCCCTCTATCCTAAAGGGCAGTCCTCTTCTCTCGTTGAACATATTAAACTATGGGTCACCGGAGTTTACAAACGGAACATCAATATCCATCCGTTCGCACTCCCGAAGCATACTTTCATTGAATCTCTCAAAAATGATTCTTTTTTTACAAACCTGATCAACGATTTTGATTTCATTCTACTCGACGATCTCAGGAATTGCCACGTTATTTTGCATAAATTTTCTCAATATGCTTTTCTTTGGAACAACGATTGCAATTCTTATTTCCGATCTTTCATCTCTCCCAGAGCCAACTCCCCAGATAATCCTACGCTATCAGGAAGTATCGATATGCCACTTGACACCTCTCAAGGCTCTCCCAATTCCAGCGCGAGACTCAATGAATACGCTTTCCTCTATCCGAACTTATACGCACAAACACAGGGAAATTTTAAAGGGAAACTTCCAATGTTGGACGATTTCGAGAAAGAAATTTCGATTTATTCTTCTCTGAAACAAGAATTATTAGAAATGCCGCAGTACATTAATATAGGAGCTGTTGTTATAGACGCTAAATCTATTCGTTCATTCCTGCTTTCTCTCTGCGCCAATTGGATCTACACGTTCTGCGATTATTTGCAAGATAAAGTTATTCTTGTATTAGAAGATATTAACTTTCTCGTTGAAAAAATCGAACCTGAAGTTTGTAAAATAGGACAGTGCACGACGGATATGTCACAGCTGATCACTAATATGAGAATTTTTCACAATTTGCGGAATAAAAAATCAGACATAAAGCAAAAATTCAGCACCCTGCAAAGAGCTAATCATATCCTGGAAAGGTTTGAATTCACCCTGCGTCCTGATATTCATGAATTTTACCTAACAACCCCGCGAAAATTGGATCGCCTTAAAACAGCTTTTGAGATGGCAATGCAGAAGATTCGTCCTTCCATTACCTCGCATAAGAGTTCTATTATCGAAGAATTACGCGCTTTTCAGGAGGAAATACTGACGATTAACGCTCAGTTCCATCGATCTGATTTATTCAATTCCGACTGTCCATCAAAGGATGCACGTGAATTGATTGAAGAGTTTGGCCACAAAATCTCAGATCTTCAAGAGAAATCTAAAGACCTTTGCGAACTGCAAAGTTTCCTAGACACTCCACTCGTTAACCTGACATCTCTTCAAAAGCTACTTGATTCCTATAGGACAATACGCAAGGTTTGGTTATTAGTTGAAGAAGTGACACACACGACAAAACTCTTGAAGCGTGACATGTGGAGGAAACAGGTTCCGGAGGAAATTCTTCAGAAATTGCAAGAACTGATGGCTAAGGTAGATAAGATACCGAGTGAAGCAATGCAATGGGATATCACTGTGAGCATAATTGATTACTTAGATGAGCTGAAAAGCATTTATCCTCTTCTGAAACTGTTGCAGACTTCAACGATACGGGATCGACACTGGAAACTCATCCTCAAACTCTCCCCAAACCCTAGAGTTGGGTCTGGAACAATTACAGACGCATCCATCCTAATAAAACTTTCTTTCGGGAAGTTAATCGATTTAGGAATACACCATTGCCTGCAGCAAGTTGAAGCTATCGTTGAAAAATCGAAGACAGAAGTGACAAGTGAATCTATTATAAGTAAGTTTGAGGAATTTTGGTTTGGGTATATTTTTAAACTTGAAGATTACGTCCGACCAGTACCAAATCAGCCCAATTTAGCACACGAGTCTGATCTCTCCATTCCTTCTTCCAACTCCAGTAACGAGAATCTTTTCCACACGCCCTCTGGTACTATAAGGCGCCCTTCAAAAGGACTGCATAACACCTCGAAATTAAGCGGGATAAACTCCATCGGACTCCCAGAAGCACCTGCTACAGATCCTATCGTGAAGCTAGCCAATGTTAGTGAGGTCTTCGAGACGCTGGACTCTCACATTACAGAATTGGAGTCTGTTCTGAATTCGCCGACTTCCCTCGCGTTCCTAAGCGATCTCAAGCCTTGGCAGCTGAAATTCCACAGGATAGAGACAGTTCTGAAGATGTGGGTAGAAACCCAGGAGAATTGGATGCTAGCGGACAATTTCTTCAGCTGGAGTGACATTCGACAGCAATTAAGCCAGGAGGTAATTGGGTTTATTGTTGTTGATAAGCAGTGGAGAAAATTGATGAAAGAGTTACAGGCCGACCCACACGTAATGCGGGCTTGTTATATGGAAGGAAGACTGGCTCTGTTGGAAGAGATCAACCAATGCCTTGAACAGACACGCTCTGCCATCTACAGATACTTTGAGAATTTCAAAGTAATCTACCCCAGGTTTTATTTCATTTCTAGCGCGCATATACAAACTTATATCGCTAACTTGAATGATCTGAAATTGTTAAGCCGAAGTATTCACATGCTGTTCCCTGGGGTGCGTGAGTTGGACATTAGCACTCCTCAAGGTGGAACTAATCCTACGATAGCTGGCGTGATCACTACTCATGGCAGTTCTATGCAGCTCAACTCTCCCATACACCTCAAGCATTTCGACAAAGCGACCTCTTTTCTGAACGAATTTTCTAACAATCTCCATGATACACTCCGAGATTATTTTTCCGCCTCCATTGACAAGGTTACTTCAGAAAAACCCTTTGAACAACTTGATATAAGTCAAATGACACATTTTCTTCTTTCAGAAATGTCTCACGCTAAGTCGAGTGAAATATTCCTCCTCCTTATAAGGGTATTATTTTCATCACTTCTCCAGCGTTTAGTATCCAGCAATGACGTATCCCAACTCAAGTATACTCTATCCAGTCTCGAGAAGTTAAATATTCTTGTGTATCGATTCATGACTGATGATTCTTTTGATGATATGAGCTGGTTTAGTGAAAATATTGCTGGAGGCCCATCAGATGGTGCAGATCCCGATGAGGCCAGCTTTCAACAAGAGGCAATCACTATGCCTATATACTTGCGAATTCAAAACTTTCTGATGACTTTGTTCTATTTCAAAGGAGTCACTCAATCTTTGCTCGCAATTGAAGGTGATTTGGGGGCCAGTTTTGACTGGCAAAGTAGTGTGAAACATTTCATTCAGGAGGATAGGCTGTCTTGTACCATGTCTATAGGTAGGACCGCGGTACCGTATGGGTTTGAGTTCCAAGGGGATTTCAAGGAAATTGTTTTGACTCCTAACACTGACAGATGCTATTCACACCTGCTACAGGCAGTGGGCACTAACTATGGAGGATTATTGGTAGGCAAACAAGGTTCGGGTAAGATCTCCACCATCAAACAGTTCTGCTATCTCATGGGTCGGAGTCTGTTCGAGTATTCCTGTTCAACTCACAGTTCTATCGAATACCTCAAAGACTTTATAATCGGAGCCAACTGCAGTAAGGCCATAGTGTGTTTCCGTTGTATTGATAACCTCGCACCGAATCTCCTCAGTATTTTTGTAGAAACGATCCGTGCTTCTTTCTCTGGAAGTCTAACGACGAACAGAATCGATTCGCTCAGTCCCAATGACTCGTCTAGTTTCTCTCGTGGTACAGTACTAGCTACAGCACAACAGTACAACGTCACAAGTGGAGATGATTCTATTTCAGGGAATGTATTTATACCGCATATCCTCATGCCGGATATCCGTGCGATTACTAACTTTCTACTCTACGTCTCTGGGTTTCAGTTCTCTCATGATCTCTCACTGAGACTACTCCAATTCTATGAAATGTATTCCGTGTTAGTCGACTCCATGTCACTCTCTTATCTCTCCCTATTCAAGTTACGTCATCTCTTAATTATCGCCTCGAATAAGCTGGATAATAATCCGTTCAACTATGTTCCAAGTTATAAACTAGACTTGAGGTCAACTAGTCTGACACAGCATCGATCTTTTACAGAAACACAATTAGAAGAAATTTCACAAAGACCGAAAAGTACTCAACGCTTAATATCGAATGATTTAGGTTCTAATCAAGATGATGATGACGATGCGAAAGAGAGAGAGGAACTGAAGAGGCATGAATTTGAGATTTTTCGCGATTCTCTGACTGATTACATTCCTATCTTAGCATGTTTTTTGCAAGAAACACAAATTTCTAAACTGAACGAAATCACTTTGAAACTATTTTCAACTGAAACTAAGGAAAAAATATATCTCAATCTAAGCCTTCCAACAGAAAACGAGTTTTTTACTCAAAATGTATCTCTTCAAAAAGTTCTAAAAAATTTGAGATTAGAACCAGATGAACGATTCACTGCTAAAGTTGGAGAGGTTTGGAAAGCACTGAAACTGCATCACATGGTGTGTCTGCTCGGCCCATCTTCCAGTGGTAAAACTTCCGCTATAAATGTGTGTTCTAGTCTCTTCAAAGACTTAAATCACTCTGCGGTTGTTCACACTATCCTACCTCAAGCCATTGGTAATGATAAACTTTTTGGTACATATGATGTACAACAGCAAACCTGGACGAAAGGCCTCCTTACTTCTTTGTTTGCCAACTGTTTCTTTTCCAGTGTCAAAAACGAGCTAGACACACGCACACACTACTGGTTCCACCTTGATGGGACTCTGGACAGACTGCATTGTGATATCCTCTCAACTTTTAACTTTGAAGATTATACTCTGACTCTACCTTCAAAGCAGAAGATGCCTCTCTTACCCAATGCTAGGATCATTATTGAATGTGATAATTCCGAGTTTTTGACTCCTTCTATGATTGCGAAATTAGGAATAATATCTTTTAACTCAGTTCTCTCTTGGGAGACAATTCTTCTCTCTTGGCTTGCAACTCAAACTGAAGCTGACTCATTTGAGTGGAAATATTTATTTGAAAAGTACATCGATGTGATTATGACGTGTTTATTTCCTAACACACAAAACACAGAGCAACATGCTCTGAGAAAATTATCCAGTAAGACTAGAAAAAATCTCAACAGGACTCAATTTACTTTTGCAGTAAATTTGAGTCAAGTCAGTTTAATATCTTCTTTCATATCTCTTTTGAATTCGCTTATCATTTCGTCTCCTAACCCTTCAAAAAGCTTCAAGGAAGTGTTGCTCAACTTCGCTGCTGTTTGGGCTATTGGAAGTTGTCTCAACGAACAATCTAGAGCATTCTTCAATACTGTTTGGCTGGAGTTATTCCAAGGCCCGAATACATTTCCTCTGGGTTCCAATATATGGTCTTATATCCCTAGTCCAGAGAGCCAAACTTTTGTCAACCCGAGATTCATTCCTTTCACTTACTCCAAGGAGAATCTCTTTAAACGGATGCCATTCATATCAAACCCTGAGTCTGAGACGATATTTTGTTTGCTTGAACACTTATCTGCTAATAATATCCCAATACTCATTTCTGGTGATTTAGGCTCAGGCAAGTCACTTCTAGTTGAACGCCTCTTCAAATCTCTCGAAGGCTCTGACTTCGATCAGAGGTACACACTCACATTTAGATGTAACGCTCTCTCAACAAGCTCAAATTTATGGAGCGACCTTAGGTCAGAATTAGTTTGGAATTCTAGCAATGACATTTATGTACCTGACAACAAAATGAAGCTACATTACCTGATAGAAGATGTTCACTTAATCGATGTTCCGAATCAAGAATCGAATTCAGTGACTGAAATGCTCCGTTGGATTGCTTCTGGTACGGAGCTCTTCGATTTTGAAACTTTTTTAAGAAAAAGAGTCGATTTAATTAATTTTGTTGTTACCTGTAACTCTCAGCTAACAAGTCGAAACAGTCGCTTCACAAAACATTTTTTCATTCATCACTACCAATATCCCAGTTTTGACTCACAAGTATCCATTTTTGGACGGCTACTTAGCTGGCATTTCAACTGTTCCCCGAGTGTTAGCAAATCTGGTACGGCGTCTATAAACCATAACTTCATCAAATCAATCGTTTCACTGAGCGTAGAACTACAGAGTTCTCTCAAACACTTATTCGTCCAGACACAGGAACGAATTCTCTACATATTCACTCTCAGAGACATCGGCAACATATTCCGATCAATGTGCTTGATCCTCGATGTTAACTGCTCGATTAAGGATTTCATCCAATTATGGAATCATGAGGTTTACTGGACGTATGAACAGAGGCTAGTGAATAGCAACGATATCGCACAGTTCACTCAGCTTAAAAGGAGGCTAATCCCGAAATACTTTGATAGTTGTGCCATTAAGAATTATCTTGGACAACCACTTGAACACTTTACGTTTGTTAAAAGTGCCCTTGGGCACATAACTATCCCTCACGCGCACTCCCTGCTATCTGAATACAGAGTCTTAAAGGATAAAGATAAGTTACAAGAGCTAGTGAACAGACCCTTTATGAAGCATAGTATTAAGAACTGGTTCGCGCTTCCTTTCACGTTAGACCTATTAAATCGCATTTCTTTACATCTTTTCAATTCACCTGATGCCTCGAATCTTTTAATAATTGGGAAATCTCAGATAGCTTCTACAGTATCGTTGGTCGCTTCAACTTTTCATTTCAATCTCGAGAGAATTTCTTATCACTTTGCTTCTCACTCAGATGAAACGAAGTCGTCAGAAGACCATTGTACATATCTACGTACTAGTGCCTATAACCGAGAAGTTTTTGACAGTTTTATGAAAGATCTTTACACACGAGCCGGGGTCAACATGGAGAAAATACTTTTACTTCTTGATTACAGAGAGATGAAAAACAGAGATTTTTTCCTGAGAATCTTGGAGTTCGTAGATAATTGCCAGCTATCGCACCTATTTAGTTTGGAACAGAGGGGAAACATTGTTAATGCTCTTAGAACTCATGTGTTGCGAACTTCTGGAGTATTCAGTGAGTCACTCGCTTGGCGTATTTTCTTAGACAACGTGAAGAATAACTTGAAGATAATTATAAACGTCAAAAGATTAGATATTCAGTTTTATCACATAGTCTATTCAATGCCTTCCCTTTTCAACCGTTTAAAATGTATTCGGTGTTCGCAATGGAACAATGCAGAACTCGGTGTCCTCTGTGAATATTCACTAAAACACTATTTTCCTAGTCAAGTAGATCTAAAACCAAAGTTGCGGAATATTATTATTGATTTGTTGCCAATTCTTATGACTGATTTGTGTAATAATCTCAATTACAGTCATATCAACATTCCTGGGAATGATAGTTTCCACAGTTTTACGATCAAATTCTGTAAAAGTTTCGGTTCGATTTACTTGAAAAGATTGGCGCAGCAGAGAATATTACAATGTGCGATTCAGAATTTAGAATCTATCGAGAAAGGTAAAGAAAAAATTGAGTCAGAATGCCCAAATCGTGAGTTTGTACTCACTGATAAAAAGGCTTCTTGTACTGATCTCATCAGACTCATTGGTCAACAGAGTATCAGTATATCTGAAAGTGCTACCTCTCTTCAGAGGCTAGGGCAGCATATCGACTATTTGATAAATATTCAACCAAAATTGTCTGATGCTTTGCAATTAGCTGAGCTTGAAAGCAAGAACAAAATTGAGGCCATCGTTAACTCAACCAAAGGAATCAATCACGAGAATATTGAATGGCTCAAAGCACATAGCAAAGACCACGAAGTCTCCAATATTTTGATCGTTTTCGTTTCTCTTTTCAAGTTGAGTCAAGATACGCTCCCTTTCAGTCGCACTATCCGTAGACTCCTGTCGAACTCGGAGAGATTTATTTCACAAATTGTGGATTTTCATGAATCCAACAAAACTTTATCTGAAAGCAATCTCATTTCAATTCAGGAGGTTTTGACTCAGGACATTTCGACTGAATATGATTCAGGAGCTGTTCTGACAAAGATCACTCAATGGTTACGTGCCATAGCTGAGTATTACGATGTAGTCATGCATAAACTTTGTCCTTTGGAAAAACGAATCGAACTTAATTGGTCATCAATTGAACAACTTAAATATGCAAAAGAGGCACTCGAAATTAAAATATCTACTTCGAACGAAAGTATATTTAATCTCCACTCGTCTCTCTTCCAATCATCCCTGTCTCTCACTCACTTTGTGAATATGTATAAGGAACAAAATGAGGATTTAGAAAACAGAGCCATTCTCATTGGAGACCTTGGTACGCTACCTGAAGTTTGGCAGAAGTGTTCACAGATTTCAGATGAAAATGCCATCTCCCTTATTATCGCGACTGCTTTTTCTTATGGTTATGTTCTGTTCCTATCTGCATTTCCGGTTGAAGATCAAATGAACATACTTCTACGTGTCTGGCCTAAATCCCTCGCTAAGCTCAACCTAAACTGTATTTGGACTGATGCTCTGAACAGTCGGTTCAACAACCTTCTGAGTTTAGATAATCTTGCTCATGTTATGACGTCATGCAAATCTGAAGATTCGAATAGCTTCCTACAAATTATCAATGCTTTATGTTATTTTATTTACAATGATGATACCAAAGAATACCTCACACCTTTAAAGCCTGTAATATACACTCTTGCGAAGAAATTTCTGAAATCTTCTTTCGCCAATTGGTTCAGCATCTCCTCCTCTTCTCCATATTCCATTTCAGATCTGACGAACATTCCAACTCATTCAGAAATCGATCTGATCAGCTATAACACACATCTGTATGACAGCCTTAGAGATGCAATCGTCAAGGGACAGCCTCTACTCGTGAAACATTTGAACACACTAATAGATCCCGTTTTGAATCCACTCTTTGCGCTAGCTTTTTTCCTCTCTCAAGAACGTAATGCGAATACTCCAACACATCTGGCAGGCAGGACAATAATCCCTCAGAAAAATTTCAAGATTTTCTTCTCACGAAACACACCCAGTTTCTGTAACCCCTTGATTTTCTCCAACTCCACGTATCATATTAATTTATCTGCTAGTCATCTTCTCTGCCATGAAGTATGTCTACAGAATTTGCTTACAAATCACTCTCTTTACCAATCCTGGACTGACATATTTTCATTTGTAACTGGAAAAGAGTCAAAAATCCAATCGATACTGTGTACCATAACTTCAAACTTAGCAGAATCTTTTAGATGTGATATTAAAACTGGAACTTCTTACTTGACTCCTGATTTCGATTTTTCAAATGTAGCTTATCAGTCCACTCAAGAATTAGTTACTTTAATGCGGTTGCGACCATACATTCAACAGTTACGCGATTACGCGGAGAATTCAGTAAAGTCAGTCTATTCACAGTTCTCTTGTATTCCTGATTCTCTCGCGAAATTTGCCTGCTCTCTCTGTTGCATCCGAGAGATGCAGCCTTATTACTTTTTCGATATAAATCTTCTCTATGATGTAATGAAATACTTATTCCTAGAGAATAAACTCGATCAAGTCAAGCCTTCCAATCTATCTCAACGTCCTAATCTAGTGCTAGAAGAGTTGACTGAAATTCTGAATCCTGATTCACGAGATTCTATCTTAGAGGAGTATCAAACGGGGATCAATTGGCCTGACAGCAAACATTTTGATGAGTCTAGGCAGCTAACTCAATCACTCAACGAAACTTTACTCCTAATCGTGAGAATGTTTGTCAAGAAAGCTATTGGACTATATTTACCATTCCTCAATCAGCATGATCGATTTGTATTCTTAATCATCTCTTCCCTCATCGCAAGTTCGTCAGCTGCTGAAGAGGAGTATTCGAGTTCTCTGATTTATTCGATCATCCGAAACCTCTCCAAATCTCCTCTCCAGACTAATAATGCCCTGACAAAGGTGTTAAAACCTGATTGGATTGAAGAGGTTCAATGGCGACACCTCATTAACACCCCTTTGAGTGCAAACTGCGTCAATTCACTCTTAAAATCCTTCTCTGATCGGCACACGGAATGGGAGACTTGGGTTGATAACAATTCTCTCCATTCATTCAGAAATATGCCAATTCAGGTATCAGCACTTGGAGAAGCGAACTGTATTCTCCACGCTGAAGCTGTGCTCATCTCACAAGCTCTCTTCCCCTTAGCCTCAAATGAGATTTATATCGATTTAATTGATGATACCCTGGGTTATGATTTCTTCTCGTCATGTACACATCCTATTTCCCTATTCTTGACACCTCCAGAAGCAGACGCTAATATATTTCGGTCGAATATATTCTATTTCGTGACTCCACAAAATTCTGATATTAAATCCTTAACTCTTCAAAACGAATTGATTTCCTTTTCTGCATCTCAGGCGTGGGAAGTTAAAATATTCACTCACTTAGAAATATCGAATTTCCTCCATAATTTTGATGACGATGCGAATACGAACTTGTTTTTTATAAAAGATTTCCACCTCGTCAAAGGAAGATTCCGCGAAAATTTCTTCACCAAAGCTTTCAATGCTTCAAATAAATTAATCAAAATTGTTTTGTGTGGAATATGGTCTGATGATTTCCCAGAATCTCTGCCTGAAATTATAAATATAATCCCCATCGAAAATATTGATTTTCATCTATTTTCAAACGTATCTACTGCAGAACAAATCTATCCGAATTTACACCATCTTTTTGAGTGTATTTTTAACAAAATTCCTAAGGAAATGAGACTGAAGATAGCTCATCATCCTTTTGAACAAACATGTTATCTAATTGTCCTGTTCCATTGCTCTCTGATAACTAGACGTAACTGCTACTTCCAGTGTTCTCACACAAACATTTCCATAACTATCCTCTGTGGAGTTTTAGAAGATTTTATTCAACTGAAAACAAATGAATCTGATAATCATTTGAATTTTCCACGAGACAGTGAGATGTTACTGATCCTATCGAAGGGATACGCACTAACCAACTTATCACCATTATGCCATTACGGACTCTTTTCAGAGCAAGTTCTGGGCATTTCTCATCTAGTTATTGATAACTATTTGAAGAAGCATAGTCAGCATTTACTCCCGACAACGAATTATTTCACAAAACTTGGCAATTTGATTAAAAAGAAATTTTCTATTACAACTGACATTCCACTAACATTGTACACTCCTCCACTACCCCTCGAGACTTTCCCAAAGGTGAAGTCGCTACCTTTCCATATCCCGACTCTTTTTGTAGAATTAGAAAAGGCAATGAAACTATTAGCCCCAATCCCAAATGAATTGACAGTAGCAGTAGAGAAGGGGTCTCCACTCTTCTATTACGTCATAGCGAACGAGTTAAGAAGTGCACACAAACTCCTCTTAGACGTGTCTCGACACTGCACTTCTCTTCAACACCACTTAAAAACTGGTGTAGCATTCATACCCAGAAAACTGATACAGATCGCAGATTCCTTGTCAGAACAGCGTGTATATCACGAGTTTTCTGATGCATACAATCCAACAGGCAAAGCATTGCATTTCCATTCTTGGCTGAGTAGATTGATCGATCACTTCAATCAATTGAAAAGATGGTCTCTTTATCCATTGGATATTTCGTCCGCTCTTGATTTGAGCTGTTTCAAACAGATTACACTTCTCATCGATTCAATGTTAAAAGAAACTCAGTTTTCTGACATTTCTTCTGATATTATCATTGCACGATGGCACTCAGATATGAAACTCAAGACTCCTATAAATAAGAAATATATTCTTAACGTTAGAGGATGTATTGACACCTTCTCAAATTGTATTTACACTGAAATTACTTCAGAATCAGGAACTAGTGTTAACATACCTCTGCTAGCGTTTCCACGTCAATTTCTTGACTCAAGTTACGTAAACGGCGAAGAAGAGATACTGAATCTGAAGTTGGATTCTAAGAGCACATCAATCCTCTGTTCTGTTTCCTGTCCAGCTGGCCTTACCTCCAGCTAGCTCACACGTAGGTAACCTTGTCACTTTATTTTTCTAATTGATTCGTTCACTTGACGAATTCTCAATATTTATTATTTGTTATTTTATCCCTAATGTCATATATTATTCGAAATTGTAGTGTGTTTTCATGTTCCTATGTTTTGTTCGAAATAATGGGCAGGGTCTCATCCAGGAAAATGAGTGACAATGTGAGCTTAATTCTTATTCAGATTATAATTATTACTCAAGGATGTCCCTCCTGCGTGCAAATCCTATATGGACACTGATAGGGTATGGTGTTGCCTCATGGAAATAGAGCACTCTTATTCTTGGGCCATTTCGAATCTTAACAATCCAACAATGGATAATGTAGATCAATACTAACAACCTTAAGTTTAATTATACTATATACAGTAGAACTCGGTTAGTACGTACCCCTCCGGGAAGCGGAAAAAAGTACGTACTATCCGTAAGTACGTACTAACCGAGTTGATATTACATAGGAATCTATATAATAAATGAATTTTGGTTCAGAGAAATGAGTACGTACTAAGCCGAAGTACGTCTTATCCCGAGTACGTACTAACCGAGTTCTACTGTACTTAGTAATATTGGCTATTAAAATTTTCATTGTGCAATGGGGGTTTCCCCTTCTTTTATACCTTACATCCCTGGTTAAGACGAGTCTTCTTCCTAATCAAGTCTAATTCTCCATTAATCTGCATCCAATGCTGTGGAGAACCTCACAAACTCTCCTACTACATTATATATGCGGTTATAATCAATTTATTTTATTCCGAGTATTTCAAGGTAGCACGTATCTACATTTCATTTCAGATGAAATGTCTGATATCAACAAAAAGTAAACTAAAATTAACAATGCATTCTTGATTTACTATCATTAGTAGTGCATTCAATTTATCTCAAGAAGCAGACAGAGAATCGATGGTGCCGAAGGAGGTAGCGGGCCTCCTCACCCTTATAATCCTAGCCTTGTTGAAGGGACTGGTGAGTGGAATGGATGAAGAGACTTGTCAATCCATGGGCTTCTTTCCAGATAAGCTCATGTGCTCGACTTGTGAAGAAATGCTGAAGTTTGATTTAGAAAAGGTAAGAGAAGTTTGCATACAATGTTGCCAGGAAGATGAAGAAAGGCAGACCGTCAAGTATACAAAGGCGATTTTGGAGGTGTGCAAATGAAAATTGGGAGCTTTTCCCCAGATACAAGCTTTTGTTAATGGGGACAAAGCTCGCAAGTTTCCGAACCTCTCGATTAAATACCCGAGGGGAGCCAGCCCCTCCCTCAAAATGGTTGATGGAAATGAAGTCGTCAAGGTTATGAATATTGAAAGCTGGTCAACTGACACAGTAGAAGAATACCTCCTGGAGTATTTGTAATGGTTCAATGGTGTGATGATATCTGGACTGAAGTGTGATGGCATAAAGGAAAAGAGATCCCATTATGCTTGATTTTTTCACCTTGTATCAAAATATTTTGAACCAATGCTTGATAATATTGATTAAATTGTTAATATAATAATTCAGGATATATGATATTTCTTAAGTTGCTTCTATTTTTTTATCGCAGTAAAGGAATATGTTTTATGTGTACTATCACAATCATGAGAGAACCAATATATTAATGGAAGTGAATAGAAATGGGTATTTGAAAGTAATCATTAGGCTCATTACATAATACATTCAATCATCACGTAATTTGTAATATTGTCTAAGCATCGGGGTGTGAGGTGAATTAACATCTCTTCTAGGTCGTTCCACCTGTACATTTATTCGCAGATAATTAAAGTAAGTAATAGCCGCAGTCAGAAGCCCGATAAGCATTCCAGCAAGAATGTCGTGGAAGTGATGCTTGAAATCGTCGAGTCGAGACAGAGAGACCAATAATGCGCTGAGAGCAAAGAGAAGACTGAGCATTGAGCGTATGCCCCTAGGAATGTATAGTTTCGTTTCCAAGTAGAGTATAAGATAGGTCATGCTGTAGGTGATGGAAGAGGAATGGCCAGATGGGAATGAGAGTCTCGCGCTCCTAACTAGACCAGGGGATCCCGTACAGGTGTAGTTGGTCACGTATATGTAATAACCCGTCATGCTTTTGCATGGGAATTGGGAGAAGTCAGCCTTGCACACGGCATGGAAATGTGGACGTAGTTCTCCAACTGATACTTTGAACGTTAATGTTATTACCATAGTTATCAGGTAACCGACGATGAAGGCGTATAAGATATAGGCGAATTTCCATATCCAATAAGGGATTTCTATCTGACGGCATGTGCAATTAAATTTAACTACGAGCGTTTTAGCCTTCGCCAAAGTCTGTAGGCGTTTCCTGTCATATCTGTGTGAGTTGTGTTCAAGGGCACTCAGGAAAATGAAAATAGAGATGTTTAGTATTATAAAAAAATACAGATCGAAATAAGGGATTGTGGAATCGCGGTAAGGGTAACGGATGTTGGTGTCGTCGCAAAAAAATCCGAGTTGGTTGACTGGAAAATCTTCTCTTGTCAAAATTCCGAGCGCGACCGCTAGAATGATAGGAAGTGCAGAATCAATTACGAACTGTAAAATGGAATATACTGTCTTGAAGTGATGGTTCGAATACCTGTTGTTTCCAAGGCGATCGATGTCTACGTGAAGTATGTGATTTTCCATTCTGAATTGTACCTCTAGGAAATCTGAATAGAATAATTGAAGAGTTAGTAGAAGAGTGAAATTCGTTAGTGAATGATACTATTTATAGACTCGTTAGTTCGTTCAGGTGATTGTCCTTCATTAGTGATGTTATGAATCAGAAACCTAACAAATTGAGATTTATTCATTAATAACATTAATTTATTGAATTAACATTTTATTTTGATCTCATGGTTAATAATTTTGTTTCACAAGTTCAACTAAATATTAGTCTTATAAATGGCCTCAGCCTACAATCAGAATTTTGAAAATGTCCAGAACTTATTGGGGTCGCTTGTACTGGATGAAGAAGAAGGAATTCGATACTCGGCAGGAGAACTTGAGAATCAACAGAACATTGCTGATGTCATGTGTCACATTCTCAGATCTTGTCAACGCTTTCTGACTTCTGCCGACACCAGTTCGGACGTTATCTACAGACTCATCGTTAGCTACCCCTCATTTTCATATATTGTCACTTTTGACAATAAGAAAAAAATGATTTATATTGCTAAGGTTGGATTATGCGACTAATTAAATTGCTTTTGTTATAAAATCTATTCGAAGGTATGTACGTATATTTATAATTATTATTACAAAGTTTTCTACTCTACGTATTTGCTCTCTACTTGGAACAGATAATCCAACGCAAGGATAGGAATCAATTTGTGATGCTAAACTGTTTTCCTTGACATAGAGGATATACTATGAACTCATACGTACAATCAGCGACTCCAATGTCTATTAATGGATATATTTAGGCTTCCACTTTATGTGAGAGACCATATACGATCGATTTCAATACGTACTTGACCCAACTATGATAGTGTAACCAGCCTCCTGATACTTGATATGAATGGTGGAGGGTGTCTTAAATTTCTATAATGACTAACTCCTACGTAATCTATTCTCGCCTCTCCTCCCTAATAGGCGGTAATCATTTCGATTATGCTTATCTGAATTCATTTGTAATTCTAATAAATTGAGATTAGTGTCTAGTCCTGACTGAACAACTTCACTAGAGTATATCTATTAGCGTGATGTTATGAATCATCTTACGCACGTACAATTCCTGTATGCACATATTAGCTATCATAAAGAACGACCATGATTCACTAGAAAATGTTTCAAGTTCAAGGAACCGATTATTGTAAGAACAGCGTTCAATTATATATACTACTCGTATATATATGTCGTATCATTGTTTGAAAGCACATATGAAAACTTACTCTTAGAATATGACTTCGTTGTAATAGACCCACAAAACCCCGCAAAGCTACTCGATAAATTTTCGGAAGCTTTAAGATAATTAAGTTAATTGGTTCTTAATTAAAAGATATGGGCACAATCCAGTTGATTTCGCGACCTTGTCCCTATAAGGTTTATTTCCTTTTCATTGTTCCTATTAATATTCCTATACTTCCATAGTGTATACCTTGCAGCCATTCATTTTAGTTTCAAATCTGTTCTTTCACGAATTCTATTATGTCTCCTAGTAAAAATACCTTCCAACGTATTCAGGTTTCCATGCATGCATCGTACTACGTACGTCCATAATAGAACTGATCCTACATATACCAGCTTATCTTCGTAATAGTTAAAAGTGAAGTTCTGTGGCGATGTCTGACTAAATCTGATTCACTTTTATCCACTCTTGGACAATAAGCAAGATGATGTATATTCAGTTTTTATTCCATAATTGCCATTCTATATAGAGAATGATTGATAATCAGTTGCCATAAAATATTGAAATTGGACATTATATCTTTGGCAAATCCTATAAATTATTTGTTTTCGTTGGCTCTTCTCAGAATATTCGTTAATTTTATTGATTCATTCCATAAAATTGGCAGCTTATCGTCATGTTATCCTTTTCCTTCTCAGTTAAATTGGTGAAAACTTTGGTGAACACTTCCGTCATATCAAACATATTTTTGGTATGATTGTAGTATTTATTATTTCAATTAAGTTGTCTCGGTTTTAATCGAATCGAAATCGAGCTACTGTGAGTATTTCATTAATATTATTACGAGAGTTAACTATACGAAATTAACCGCCGTGTTTTTAAATACACGTATATTGAAATGGTTTACTACCCAATACTGCTGGACTAGTCAAATAATTTCATTTTTTTCACACTCTTAGATTCAATTAATTATAATCTCCACTTTATGGACCCAGACGGAACCCCGCCCAAGGAATTTTTATACCAAGCATTTTGGTATGTCTTCAGTATTTCCGGATTTTCCACTATCATCAGTTACATCATAATTGGCGTACTCTTATTCCTCTACTTGTCACATCTCATCACAATATTATATGCGAAAAAGTTCCTAAACAGCTTTAACCGCGATATATTCTTACAGCTACACCCCCCAGAAACTCTGCCCAGCGTATCCATCATCAAACCTTTGAAAGGATCAGACTGTAATCTCTACAACAATTTAGAAACATACTTAAAGCAGGACTACCCGGAATACGAAGTGTTATTTTGTATAGAAAATGATCAGGATCCATCGCATCAAGTAGCTGACAAACTAATTCGAGACTATCCTTCTTTAAATATTAAAAAAGTCAAAGGTGTCGCGCCTCGTTCCTTTGAGAATCCGAAGGTTAGCAACATGGTTCCCGGGATGAGGCAAGCTCAACACGACTTACTATGGATGGCGGATGCGAACGTTTTCGTTCAGCCTACAACCCTCCTTGAAATGGTCTCGCATATAGTGAATGGGGTGGGGCTGGTGCACCAACTTCCTCTCTCTACTTCAGGTAACAGCACGCTCGCAGAATGCCTTGAAGTGGTTTATTTCTGTACCAGCCACGCGCGCATGTACCTACTCACCTACTGCCTAGGAATCAATACTGCCAATGGAATGTCCATGCTATTCCAGAAGGAACATCTAAAAGATTTTTCTGGTGGGATGAAAAGCTATTTTATGTCCTCCATGGAAGACAACCGCATCGGAAAGGATATAAGGAACTCGAATCACATTGTCAGACTCTCTACGATCCCTCTCTATCAAAATTTCGGTTCTCGTTCAGTTGATGCTTTCAGAAAGAGAATGGTCAGATGGAGTCGTGTCCGCTTCTATTTCCTTCCCATCACAGCTTTAGAACCGTTTATTGAGTGCTTTCCCATAGGTATCTTGGCATCAGTCGCTTTATTCTACCTCTACCGTGTGAATCCCATTCTCTTCTTCATAATCCACATCCTTGTTTGGCTGTCACTCGATGTAGGCCTATCCTGTGTTATCATGTCAAAGCCACTGGGCGGATTCGGGTTGAACTACTTGCTAGCTTGGTTTCTCCGAGAGGGGATGGTCATCACGAACTGGTTTCAAGCCATTGCCTCGAAGAAGATCAACTGGGGCGGGCATGTACGAACACTCCAGTGTTGCACAGATGAGTATTCAAGTGCAAACTAGTGGACAGCCTTTCTCCTGGGTTATTAGTGGATCCTATCTCCTATTTTATAATCAATATTTGTTGTATATACATACATACACCGGTTTTCAATAGCTGATTAGATATTAGGCTCTATTAATAACATTAATAACATAGGTTCTATAAATTTATTAGAATGTTGTTAACTCTTTACTCATCATGGGGTAACCCTTAAATACTATATTATACTTCGTTATTTGTTAATCATTATTTCTTGATCTTGCAATTATTTCAATTTAATTACTCTAAAAGAATTATTACAATAAAGGGATATTAAACGAGACCCACCTAGTCCTCAATCTCCAAACCGAAATTGTTGAGATCATAGCATCAATAAGACCACCTTTTTAGGACGAATTATCCCGAGATTCGCTAAAAAAAGTGTAATTTACTTCTTAAATCTTGAAAATATTCGTCTTAGAAATTGGCAGCAAATGACTACTGCTATTATGATGAAGAAATTACTACACAATTATGTCTGAAATAAGTACATGAAAATGTCCACATGAATAAATGGCTACATAAACATATAATAGGGATAGTCAATACATAGATGTGTGCAAACGTGTTTAAATTGCGCACCTATACAATATATTTTATTTTATATAAAAATTATCTAAAAATACAATTTTTAAATTTTACAGTTACACGATGAGTCAAGACGATGAAGGCGAGATGACGAGCATCCCTGATGATGATGATGATTATGACCCTTACGATCCTGGCCTCTCCGGAGAAGAAATTGATTCGCCACCTCAATCTGCTACTAACCTTGACGCTCAAGATCCTGAAGCTTACAGCTACCACTGTCTGTCATTTGCTGATGCTAAGAAAAGCTTAGAATCAGATGCTATCGAACTATCGGAGAAATTAAAGCTGTCCTTGGAACATACACAGTATCTAATGCAGTGCTTTTCTTATGATATAACTAAACTTACAGATACGTATTTTGAAAATCGAGAAAAGCTTTTAGAAGAAAAGAATTTGGAACCTAAAATAAACGCTCAAGTAAGTCCCTCTTCAGAGTTTTGTCCCATTTGTTATGAAAAGTCAGATTTGGTAAAATTACGTTGCTTACACGCATTTTGTCAATCTTGCATTTGTATTCACTTAAAAACAAACATCACCGATGGAAACGCACTCAAGATCGAATGCTTGGATTGCAATGTCTTGCTGGAGAGAGACTTCGTAGTTGGTTCGATTAAAGAAGTCCAGCTGATCGACAAGTATGATAAATTTCTTTTAAGAAATTTGGTCGAAACTCATCCTCTCTATACCTGTTGCCCAGGTCCAGACTGTACTTGTATCGTGAAAGTTGAATTCTCGGCTTCCAAACCTATAACATGCAAATTCTGCCGCGTCACATTCTGCTATGCGTGCAAAGATAGCTACCACGCACCTTCACCCTGCGACCAATTCAGATCTTGGCTCAAAAAGTGCCAAGATGACTCCGAGACTATGAACTACATCTGTGCCAACACCAAGGATTGTCCACACTGTAAAGTTAGTATTGAGAAGAGTGGCGGTTGTAATCACATGTGCTGTCGACATTGTCACTACGATTTTTGTTGGATGTGTCTCGGCAGTTGGAAAACGCATGCTAGCGAGTATTATGAATGCAGCAAGTACAGAGCTGACCCAACTTTAGGAGAGAACCACAATTCAGCTAGAGAATCCCTTAACAAATACCTCCACTACTATTCCCGGTGGAAAAATCACATACAAAGTCTTGCTTTGGAAGAACAGACACGTAATCAAATCAACACACACATACATGAACAGATCAAACAAAATAAAGGCACTTGGATTGACTGGCAGTACCTCCTAGATGCAGTGGACCTTCTCCTCAAATGTAGGTACACACTAAAATTTACTTATGCGTATGCTTACTTCCTTGAAGGTCCATGGAAAGAAGTGTTTGAGCATCACCAAGGACAGTTGGAGCGAGAGATAGAGAACCTCTCTTGGAAAGTGGAGCATTCGAAACAGGCAGACACAGTTGACATTGTTCAACAAATGAATATCACCAAACAGAAACGCTTAACTCTTCTTCACCAATACATCCCTGAAAGCCAAGCTGAAGCTACCAGCAACGAGGATTAATTGAGCTTTGGAGTTGCAATACGTAGCTTATTTTGACAGCATACGTGACATTAAGTTTGTAGAATAATGCGTATGGATTGTTTAATATTAAGTGATAGTATCGTATGTACGTATTGATTTTTACAAAATTTGATGTTGTGGGATATGAATTAGGAATGTCATCTGTCTAATTTCGATGTGCATCTATCTCAAGTGTCATAAATTATTTTATCCTCCCGGCTAACGCGGATAAGAAGTTGGCAGGGTTTTTTGTTCATTTAATTAGCGAAAATATACAATATTGAGAGCAAATATAAACTAAAAAAATGTACATACACAATTAAACTGATGCATAATTCGTAGGATCTCTGAGCCCATTTCGAATCAAGAATTCTCTCTCAGATGAATGATTGAATCTTGTGGCTTGTTTTCTAGATCTGTATCTTTTAATAATGGGCATCGCTAACATGGATAAAGAAAGGACCCATAATGGCAGGCCGATAGAGATTGAAATGAGCTGACTTATGATGTCATTACTTATTAATCCTAGGTATAGACATATACTATCTATAATGTTTTGGATAGGCAAGTTGACGAATGGCTTGAAATTGAACTTTTTTGAATAAAGACATGAAGCAAACGATACGTAAAAGAGCGTTGATATGATACTAGAAATGACAGAGAGTGTGTTCATAAAAAAATATGTCACAAGTAGCGACACTCGAAACAATTTGAACCAATCGTAGGCATCATTTTGTTCTTCAAAAAAATGCCTATCCCAATGATATTTTTTTATCTCTTCAAGTTTTGAACGGAGAACTGAAGAGAGAAATCCTGTGTATGTCTTCAGGTTTATCCAATTAACGATATTTATTATAGGAATCGCTAAGAAAGATAGCGGAATTGTGTAAATTGTAGATGAGATTGCTATGATAAAACTCTGGAATAATAATAATACGATGATTTGATTGAATACAACTCTCCAGTAAGGATATCCTTGATACCTCGCAATGAGATAACGGGTTAAGATCAAGAGAATTGATTGCTCTACGCATATCAAGACCCAAATGGAATTTAAAGAGACGATTAGAGAGGGGAAATAATAATAGTAGGTGAAGATGGTAGGACATATTAAGTGTATATTTGAACGCTGGACCTGTCGCCTTGATAACATCAATACAATGTAGTATATTCCGATGCATAAAAAGTAGATAATTTCCAGACAGCACACTAAAACGAGTAGGATATTCTTAACAAAACGTGTTTGAAGATTGTATATCGTCCTATCCTTACTAATTATTTCAACTCCTCTATGAATCGGATGATGATTCTTTTGCATTACAGATGCAGATGTAGATTAGCCAAACTGACCATATCACGTTCAGAACAGTCGTAATGGCATTCATGGTTATGAGAGAAATGTAAGAGTATTTGTCTTCAAGGACTACTTGATCTGTCGAGTTATCCATTTCGGTATTTTCTGTTTATTTCTTCCTGCTCTCTCTCTCTCTCTCTCTCTCTCTCTCTCTCTCTCTCTCTCTCTCTCTCTCATATTTATATTTGATTATTTCTTGTATAAATCCCCTTTTTCCTACTGACATATTACTAAATAGTAGTTTAATAGCCTAGGTAACATTAACATTCAAGGCATAGGTTATCCCGCTTTTTAATATTTGTAATAAATTAATCTATACTATTAGGTTGTAGAAATAGAAACCCTTCCAAAATTTTTGGTAATTTTGGTATGATATCATTTGAAAGGTGACAATAATATCATACCAAATCATTTGGAAGGGTTTCTACGGGGTTTTTTAACGTATAACGTGATATATAATTTAATGTATTACAAATATCAATATGATGATTTGAATGCTGCCTAGGATAGTATGAGTGGGGATATAATTTTGCTATATATGTTGTATTTATCCCCAACTACTAGTCAATAACAAATTGCACAATATACATTCAAACATTTTACATTTTAGGTTTCAAATTAATTATTTTATTACAAAACACTACAACACAGTATGTATTGGTCAGTTCATTCTCTCTATTGGTGCCTTGAGGAAGTATTTTAGTTTGGAAAAAGCATATGCATATTTACGCGTATTATTTTCAGCATTGTTATCGGTTTGCTTCATCTCGATTCTCTTTAGTTTCTTTAGATCTTTCGGAATATCACAGTCATCCAGATGGATTAATATCAGAAAGTTGTCAAATGTTCTCATAGCCTTTTCAAAACACATATCTTTTTCAGATTTGCAGTGTTCACTCATGAGAAAGTTCTGACTTAGACAGAGTATAGTTTTCCCTAGGATCAATAACAGAGTAAAAATAATAATTTTTAGATTTATCTTTCACATATCTTAGTAACTTACTGGATTTCCAAATACTTTTCAAAGCTTCTTCTAAAATATTCCCACCGAATTCGAAATCATCTGGGTACCATATTACTTTATATCCTGCCCTCTGTATTGGATCATGTATCTAAAAGTTATAAAATTATGGTTGAGAACATATAGTATACTATAGAACAACTTTTTTTAAAATCAAAAGTTCCCGTATTTACATGATAAATAACGTTAAAATGTGAGAAATGAGAGTGAATTTGCAATAATTTACCAATTGGCCCAAATTGTTAAATGCATTCAAAATTTGCTCAATGATAAACAACTTCGGTGTCAAACTCGCTTACCTTTTCCTTTACAAAGGTAATATCCTTAGACGCGAAACTTATGAACACATCAGCTTTAAGGTTTTTCGTATATGGAGGCTCTTTAGCTAGTCTGTAATATAAGAACAGCGTAATTTTCTTTTTGTAAACTACAAGAATAGATATTGTCACTATTGCCGCTCCCACTAAGAGAATAAAGATGACAGCTGTTGGTACTACGAAAGGTATTATGACTTCAGTTTGGAAATTCTTTGGTCTTTTCTGGATTGTCGCGTTGTATACAAGTGAAGTCACAAAGGATCCATGTGGTTCAATCTCACACGTAAAAACTTTATTAAAATCTGAATCTTGGAGGTTATGTATCGTCTTTGTCTTCCAAACTAAAAGGTTTAATATAGTAACAGATCTTTCGTACTAATATTAATCATTATCACTAGCATAGTATATCATTTAATTAAGACAATATTAATTTGCGCCTAATACCTGTGCAGGAAGAACACCGATAGCCTTCACCTTCTGTCGTCCTATTGACCGGAAACGTATCCCACCAATAAAAAACCTTTAAACATGTTTGCGTATATGCACATGTGAATCTCAGGCTGCAGTTCATTGTCACGTTCTCTCCGATATCAGCATAATAGGTCTCAGTCAAACTTGCAGAACGATATTGGGCATAGCCACTGCAGTCTGAGGGGACTATTATACTAATAGCGTAATCACCTCCATTTTTTTTCCCATAGGTATTTTCAGCCATGCATACATAGATGCCTCCTATTTCAGGATAAAACTTATCCACATGTATGACAGGTTTGTGAATCTGATCTTGTATTAGATCAGGAAATTCTAGATAATCAAAAAATTGATTAGATTGGCAGTGTTAAACTAATTTCAGACAAGATGGCACTTACCCTTCTTACGCCATATGTTACTATAATGCTGCCATGTGATATTCGGTTTCGGGTTCCCAGAAAGAGGACATATGATATCCATTGGTTTGTCACAGTGCGTATGGAGATCTTGGTTTACATAAAAAACCTTATAGGGAGGACCAAGCACCCTCACAGTTACACATGATACAGAAAAATCTAAAAAAAAGAGAATAATGTTGATTTAAAAATGCAATACCGATTTTCAGAACTATATACCTTCAGCTGATCTACAACAATAGCACCCATCATTTTCATGGGTGATATTCTTAATTCTTAAAGTTACGTTTGAATTTTTGTACATGTAATATTTTATTTTTGAGTCTGTAGTGTTACGATGAATCCATTCAATTGGTTTGTTGGGACATCGCAGAATTAGTGTCGTATCACTTAATACGGATAATGCATCTGATTGACAATTGGGACCTACAAAAACAGTTTATAAAACGATTAAATGTACATTGGATTGCCTTGTTCCCTGGGGACGGGACTGGTTAAGATTTTCCGTTCCAGAGATTAGGCATCTAGATTATTTGATTGTCCCGTCCCATCCCAGGAATTAAGCATGCCCGCAATATCAATTATTTTACCTTTCAACTTCTTTATATTGATTCCATTTATTGTCGCTACGACTTCAGATCCAATAATAGTGAACAGAATTGCTACAAAAATAGAGAAGATACTAGCCCTCATCTTGATAGACACTTCCCAGCAATTATCACGAACAGTGAATTTAGATAGAGTTGGACTAGTACCTTAACCAGTAGAGACTATACATATATTGATATGAGAATGATATCCAGTTTCTTTAAAAATAGCACACGTTACACTAGGTGCGTAAGATTTTCTTATAATATAATATAAATGTTAGAGACCTCATTTTATAGCTTATTGAAAACTGTTAATAGCACTTCATCCAATTTTTAAAAAAATAACTGAAATAACTGTGAATACTACCAGAACAACAAGATCACGGGTGAGTGATTTCTTAAGTAATGTAGTTCATTATTCTAGAATCATGCATATATACATACTCAAGTTGGGTAGAAACAATTGACTGAATTTAAAAGACCAAGAAAAAGTGTTGCCTTCCCCAAATTTAGTAAATGCAATCCTCGTTACTACAAAAACGTGGGCATAAATACCTTTTTTTAAATTCGGACAAGTGCAATTTAACTAAACGTGCTCCAAATTAACATCGGGACATTTCGCCTTTCCAACCTAACAAGCCTGCTGGTTGTCAGGTTGGAAAGGCGAAATGTAATTTTGGCCCTTAAGATTTTCTATTAGTCAACTTCAGCCGGACTGTTAGCTTATATGATGGATAAGAACAGTGTAGACCAGAACTAAACTGTTGAGTTCTTGAAATTCGTTAATGATGTTTAGGAAATGTTTAATGTGAATTGGGTAGGGAAGAATAGTCGTTTAACGACGATCATAGGCGTAACTATTTTGATTTTTTCATGGTTAGCTGGGGTGGCGAGATTTGTAAACATATATCAAACTAATGTGGCATGTCACCCCAAGTCAACATAACATTTAGGTCTGTGGTGGCACGCTATCCCTGCCACCCCTGGAGTTACACCTATGACGACGATGTATCTGCACCCTCAGCAGAAATTTAAAACATTTATTCTGGCTCTTCCCGTACTAATATTATTCATTTGGCATGTGCTACTATGGAACTAAAACATTGTATACACTTCTAATAAAGTTAAGACCTATATATAATGCACTAGTATTGAAACAAGAGAATAGTAAACTGGCTAAATTCAAGAACTAATTTAATATATTCTTTGTTTATTTGTCAAGTCAAAGTCAAGTCAAGTCAAGTCAAGTCAAGTCAAGTCAAGTCAAGTCAAGTCAAGTCATGTCATGTCATGTCATGTAATGTCATGTCATGTCATGTCATGTCATGTCATGTCATGTCATGTCATGTCAAGTCATGTCATGTCATGTCAAGTCATGTCATGTCAAGTCATGTCATGTCAAGTCAAGTCATGTCAAGTCATGTCAAGTCTGTCCCTCAAGCTAAGTCAAGTCTGTCCCTCAAGTCTCAATATTGTGATTAACTATTCTTTTGATATTTTGTATGTATTAAGTATTAAATAATTCGACTATGTGCATTAAAAACCAAATAATATATCTCATTTCAATTGTTCTGAAATAATAGTTAGTTTGTCAGGGGGGTGAATGCCTAAATTGATGGAAAATTGAAATACGTATCTACAATATCAAAATTATTGGTTTTGAAGTATTTAACCAATCCATGGTACTAATTTTTTGGTGAGTGCCATTGCCTTAGTATATAGAATGCTATGCCCTAGGGCAGTGTTTCTCAACCTTTTTCTTCTCGCGGCACCCTTTCTAAACTTATACCTTTCAGCGGCACCCCTTAATTTGACTTGGGCAGGGCAATGAACAAATGATAGTAAAAGTGGAGATTGATTTGAATTATTACGACTTTATTATTAGTGATGCGGCATTGCATGATATTTATAACAATTGTGCATTTTGTGATAAAAGCACCAAAATTGGTACACATGTACTTTGATATACTATGAACATTTTTGGATATTGGGACACCTGAAACGATGCCTATGTCAGCCATGACAGCTGGCCCCAAATTACCACGTCCGATAGTATTGCTGGAATGGTCCCCTATCAATAACTTCTTTTAATTAATTAATCACAACAGATCATATTTTGATTGTTAAATTCGTGTCCAGCACGAAATTTCCAGCAATTTGATATATATTGACCATATTTGGAGAATTATTTTGGTTGCCTGTCCCTAGCAATGGCCAGGAATGGGCAACCAAAAAGATTCTCCAAATATGGTCAATATATATATCAAATTGCTGGAAATTTCGTGCTGGACACGAATTTAACAATCAAAATATGATATGGTGTGATTAAAAGAAGTTATTGATAGAGGACAATTCCGGCAATACTATCGGACGTGATAATTTGGGGCCAACTGTCATGGCTGACATAGGCATCGTTTCAGGTGGCCCAATATCCAAAAATGTTCATAGTATATCAATGTACATGTGTACCAATTTTGGTGCTTTTATCACAAAATGCACAATTGTTTTGCTATGCCGCACCACTATATAGAATAACTAATTAATAAACTAGGAAATTATTGTGAATATTGTGTAATAAATTATTCCAGAGGATTGTCAGAGGACAATCATCAAATTCAACATTGACAATGGTATCAATAGAAAATAAAATAAAGCAGTATGTAAGTGTGGTAAGGCCTGCGGCACCCCTAGAGGAAGCAAATGGCACCCCAGGGTGCCGCGGCACCCCGGTTGAGAACCACTGCCCTAGGGTATTAATTGATCTAATATGTAGTAAGTAATGACATTATTATATACTTAAATAAAGTTATTTAGTCGTTCATATATTGGTAGAAGGGGGGTAAGACTCCTTAATTCAACCCAGCCTATGTGCCTAGAGAACCGTGATCCGGCCCAGGACCTTCGGGATTATCTAATTCTAAGATATATAAAAAATACATTGACCTCACATGATCATGCTTTGTGATTACATTCTGTAAGACTGACTTGAAAATATGTCATTTGAATCTAAGTTGACTGAAGTAAAATAATTAAAAAAATATTTGATATTTCGCTTAGGGACTGAGCAATGTTAGAGGTATATAACATGAGCAACCTTTTAACCACTTTTGGGCATATAATCTGCACTAATGTTTGAGATTTTGAATAAATCATAATTCTTCATCATTTTTCAATGAATTAGTCAACTTGAATATCTCTGAAATAGATTGAAGATGTGTGTAACTATCCATGACAATCTTTAAAACCCTACTTTGGCTAGGAATGTTGAATTGAAAGTGAAAGTGAATTGAAATTGAAAATGAAAGTGGGGTCTTTTCTATGTATACCTTTGACCCCAAGTCATCTTCGGGTTTTAATAGTATATTTTAAAATCTATCACTTATTCACTTATATTTGAAGATGGAATTAATTGATATTTTGTCTTTAGTTTCTATTCTTCAGCTGGGCTGACACCGCTTATGACGTGTAACAACACAGTCCGGTTGGTGGCGGAGTTTGATGATATCTCCACCAGTCTGGTCGTCGATACACTCATGGGGGTTACCACTCATAAAATGAACTCAAAATTTCGTCAAATACGGGGTAAAACCATTGATATCAGAAAGAACCTCGACAAATTCCGCAGTGACCTGGATTTTGAAGGGGCATACAGAGTCTTGGTTTCAGATAATATTTGGGCACAGCACTATTTCGTCACGAAGAGCAAGCTCCAAGAAGAAATGTTCAAGGAACATATTTTCAGATATCTAGCAGTGTTGCTACCCGACTCAGGTTACGAATATTCCCTCTGCGACCGATATTCACAGGATACGAGTGGACAGGGGGCGAGAATAACCGCGACCAAGGGGTGGATACCAGGTGAGTCCATCTCACATCTTAGTGGATTCATCGTCGAGATGAATGCTGAAGAAGAGCTAACTTTTATCAAGCCTGGAGAAAACGACTACAGTATTATGTATTCTACGAGGAAACAGTGCTCCCAGTTATGGCTGGGGCCTGCTGCCTATATTAATCATGACTGTAAGCCAAACTGTAAGTTTTGGCCGACTGGTCGAGATACCGCCTGTGTGGTCTGCATCCGTCCAATCGCCGCTGGAGAAGAGGTCACGTGTTTCTATGGTGAGAACTTCTTTGGTTCTAGGAATGAGAAATGTGAATGTGTGACATGTGAACGACTTGGTAAGGGCGCATTTCAATCCCTCAAAAAAACTTCAATTTTAGATTCTATAAAGAAAAAATATAGTTTAAGGTCGACTAATGCTCGACTCATTTCCCCGACTGAATCAATAATACCTCACCAACAATCGATCTGCAGTTCCCCCTTATCTGTTAGTGTGTCCACTGTCTCATGTTTCTCTAAATTATTCTCTAACTCTGAGCCGAAATCGCCTACCAACAGACCCATTTTAGAACTCAAAAAGATCGTCATCTCAGATAGACTGCGTAAACTACAGAACCATGATGCCGCATTTGATCGTGAACTAGAGAAACGATTTTCTATAAAGAAAAGAAAACACCTAACATCTGATATTCAACACAATACTAAATTGGAAGAAACGACAGCGAAAAGAACAAGATATATTCAAACTAGAGGATCACAAAGGAAGTTTTTTAATCATCAATAAAATAACTTTACAGCTCAACCCAGGAATGCAAGATCCCCATAGCTTCTACTACCATTACTAACTCTCTTATTAGAGTCTGTAAATTTCTATTAGAAGTGTTACAACTTTCGCTTATTCTAGATTTTCTAAATTAATCTTATTAATGAGTGTGATTCTGAATATTTGTTTCAGTTTCCTTCACATAAGGGGGATCAACTTTAATTATTTATCTTAATTCTAACTAACAAGATCCTAGTTTACATTCAAATGAGACAACATATCAATTACAAGCAGCTTGCTGACACTATGTGTCGCTCTTATGTCTCGATATATTAATTTTGTTTTTTAATGTATAAGTATTCGTCCCTGAGGTTTCGATAACGTTAGCCTGTGACCTTTATTAATAGATAGTCTCAGGCATGGCAGAATGGCGAAATTTGTTCATTTTTGCATATACAGTAGGCTCCCTTCCTACGCTTAACAGAGCCACTGGTTAATCGGTGACGGGTCGGTATCAACTATTATATTATGGTCCTAATTGTCACCGACCAATTGGACAAATAGGTATCTTAATATGAATATTTCATAAAATATCCACATTAACGAGATTTATAAGTAGTAAAATTGGAATCTCCTATAAACAATTCTAACTTGTAAGTATAAGCAATTATAACTTGAAATATGCTAGAGTTTCGTAGGAAAGATGTAACAATGCTATGCATTCATACTTAAAAGTTATTTTATAATCAAACTGATTGATTATTGCACATAACACATACTTTGATTGTTGTTAAATGTTACTCACTGAAGTTGTTTCGACTTGAGTCGTTCAAATATAACAAGCGCGCTTCGCTTGCTAGGACACTGCGTATCCGCAGAGTTGTCCATTGAGCGCTTGGGGATATTAGAGAAATAATACGTCGCTTTATTGTTCTCTACTAAGTATGCTGAAGGGTTGACTGAATAAGGCCGAATTTTCAAACTGGAATAAGGCCGAAAATGAGACTGGAATAAGGCCGAATTGTCAATCCGGAATAAGGCCGAATGATATTCATGACTGGAATAAGGCCGAATGATATTCAAGACTGGAATAAGGCCGAATTGTCAATCCGGAATAAGGCCGAATGATATTCAAGACTGGAATAAGGCCGAATTGTCAATCCGGAATTAGGCCGAATGATATTCATGACTGGAATAAGGCCGAATTATAATCAAGACTGGAATAAGGCTGCATTTTCACAACTGTTTGAGTCGAGTGATATATGCGTAATACTGAAATAAATAAGTGACAAACAAGTTGTGTATACATTTTGCTTAAAAACACCTCACCAGGCGAATTTTCAAAATATTCCATGCCAAAACCCCTTAAAATCTCCCTGTTTCCCAACAAACCAAGTGATGCTCCCAATCGACCCTCCATTCTTTAGTTCACAAATTAAAAACCATTCTTCCTCTAGATCCAAAATGAAAATTCGACCTTATTCCAGTTTTGAAAATTCGACCTTATTCCAGTGTTGAATATTCGAACTTATTCCAGTCATGAATTTAATTCGGCCTTATTCCGGATTGACAATTCGGCCTTATTCCAGTTTTGAAAATTATTCGGCCTTATTCCAATTTGCAGTTCGGCCTTATTCCAGTTTTGAAAATTATTCGGCCTTATTCCAATTTTGCAGTTCGGCTTTATTCCAGTTTTGAAAATAATTCGGCCTTATTCCAATTTTTGCAATTCGGCCTTATTCCATTCGGCCTTATTCAGCTTTCCCATGCTGAATTACCATTTGTCTGCAGTGACATTAATGAAATCAGAACTGTAGCAGAAATTTAGGTCCGTGATAAATATAATTTACTTCGTATTAAGTAAACTAAAAAAATAAGAATGTAAGGTCAATTTGAATCCACAAAGTTCACATTACTAAAGATGATCATACGTGATTAATCAACCAATTTCAGTCCATGTCATTAACAACAATTAAGGTGTGTTATATGCTATGATCAATCAATTCGATCACAAAATAACTTTTAACAATCAAATTATAGACTCAAAATAACTATATTCAATCATTTATATGAAATAGAATCGTGTGAGTCGCATTATAAAAGTCTGATAATTGATTGGTTCTCACATGAACTAATGAATTCCAATCACAAATAGTCCTTTTGATTGTATGCATAAGTCACTACTATTTGATCCTTATTGTATTTTCATTATAAAATGATCGAATTTCATTGATTAGCACATTTTGTCACCAGCGAGGTGTGAACATTTTGCTTAGATCTTCGAACTCCCTTCTAATATGCTCAAAATATGCTCAAAATATGCTCAAAATATGCTCAGAATATGCTCAAAATATGCTCAGAATATGCTCAAATTATGCTCAAATTATGCTCAAAATATGCTCAAATAATGCTCAAATAATGCTCAAAATATGCTCAAATTATGCTCAAAATATGCTCAAATTATGCTCAAAATATGCTCAAATTATGCTCAGAATATGCTCAAGTTATGCTCAAAATATGCTCAAAATATGCTCAAAATATGCTCAAATTATGCTCAAAATATGCTCAAATTATGCTCAAATTATGCTCAAAATATGCTCAAATTATGCTCAAATTATGCTCAAGTTATGCTCAAATTATGCTCAGAATATGCTCAAATTATACTCAAATTATTTATGACGGGAAATTAACATTATGCTCAAATTATTTATGACGGGAAATTAACATTATGCTCAAATTTTTTTATGATGGGAAATTATATCATTACAAACGCGCTTCGCTTGCTACAAAAAACCCCAAAAAAACCAAAACATTGCGTTTTAATATATAAGATAATCGTTGTAAATGTGAACTTACTATGTGGTTTCAAATTGACATTATATTCAGGATTAGTTAGCTTAATATTTAGCAAATTCCTTTCATCATGAACATAATTTTTCTTCTCCAGTTTTGAATTCATAAGTATATCAGTAGACAAAAAATTAAAGTCATTTTACGTATAATTATTATATCCTTACTATTAAAACTCGATTAATGTGTATATATATATACAGTAGAACTCGGTTAGTACGTACTCGGGATAAGACGTACTTCGGCTTAGTACGTACTCCTTTCTCTGAACCAAAATTCATTTATTATATAGATTCCTATGTAATATCAACTCGGTTAGTACGTACTTACGGATAGTACGTACTTTTTTCCGCTTCCCGGAGGGGTACGTACTAACCGAGTTCTACTGTATATACAAGCGCGCTTCGCTTGATTGCGCTCCGCGGCTTGCGGACACTGTTTATCCGCAGAGTCGCCTTGCGGGCTATCAAAGAGACGGTTGGTTGTTTTATAATTCTCTATTAAAAAACGTCATTCATCTATGATAATCATGAATTCAGAACTCCAGCGACTCAGTGAACACAAAGTGTATGCTAGCTGTGCTGTGCAAGTGCACGAAGTGCTTATGATAAATTATTTGTTTAGTTTTGTTTACACAAGATACATAAAGTGAACAAATCTCAAAAAATTGCTACAAACTTGCTTTCAAGCTGTCATCCAGGGCCTGTCACCAGGTCCCACCGCAAACTGTGAATAATTTACCTGTCTGATTACTGGACTATAATATTTCCGTTAGCAACGGAGAGTAAAGGTATATTCCAGAATTATAACAATCATTTTCCATGTCTATGTTAATAGTTTCTATTAGGATAATTATTAAAATTCTTGAATACTTAATTTTGTGGTGATAATATAATATATTTGCTATTATACTTAGACTAAATGGCTTGTCAAAAAGTCCACGAATCAAGTTTGGCAGTTGACAACTGGATTGAGTTCCCTCTCCAATTTAGTAATTGGGAATTGCCGAGTAGATTTATAAATGTGAAGGCGATCGGGTCAGGAGCGTTTGGATCTGTTTGTTCTGCATTTGACATCAAATCTAAGAGAACTGTTGCAATTAAACGTTGCACCATGATTTTCTTGTATCACGACAAGGCCCTCTCAGTTTACAGAGAGCTCTCAATTCTATTCCGTTTGAAGAATGATCGAATCATTAAATTGTTTGATGCAATGATCCCACCATCTTCTACAACTGATAAATCTGATAGCTTGACGAGTTTATATCTTGTAATGGAGTTTTCTGGTACCAATCTTGATCAAGTAATGAAATCGCTAAATTTAGACGATTTTCAACTATGTTCCATCCTTGGACAGATCCTTCAAGGCTTGATGTTCATCCATTCAGCTGGTATAGTGCACCGAGATATTAAAACGCATAATATTTTGATAAATGATTCAGGGAGATTAGCCATTATCAATTTCGGACTTGCTTGCAAAATCGAAGAAGTATCACTAGGCTATGTCTCAACATGGTGGAATACTGCTCCGGAGATATTGCTATCTTTTCAAGCTGATATGAAAGTTGATATCTGGTCTGTTGGCTGTGTTCTAGCTGAATTAATGACAGGCTCACCACTCTTCACGACTACAGACAAATGCAATCTGCTGAAACGTATGGGAGAACTATTGAATATTGCGCATTGGGATTGGATTGATAGGATTACAGATGAACGGTTATATGAAACAGCTCAATCTAGTAAGGAGTTGGTTACAAGTAGGGGTCTGGCAGAAATGATCTCTGCTTCTAACGAATATTTGTTTAGTTGTTTGGAAATGTTACTCCAGTTTGATTCTAACCAGCGTCCATCGGCTGAAGAAGCTTTGAAGCATTCCCTTTTTAACTTTCAACAGATCTCACATGACAAATATACCGATGCATCCTGTCCAGTCTTAGATCATGATACCATCATGCAGTCGCAAAATTCGATCCAATATTTGAGAGAGTTGATTATGGAGAATGTTGAACTAATTCAGTCGAACTGGACCTAACTATGTACAAACAAGTATATGTAAATAGATGTACGAATATTAGCATTTTCTATCATGGCTTTAACGACGTTTTTCGCTGCCTTTTAGTACAATTCTATAGAGGTACCCTTATGATATTATGGTGTGGACGGTGGTGTATTAAGTTCTGCGAAATACAACACCGATTTATACCAAATTTGGTTTGTAGCTATCCTTTTATTGTGTAGTTTAAGCTTTTACCTCGAAAATGCATTACTATCGGATTTAAAGTAAAATTAAGATTACAACAGTTCAACAATTTCACAGAATCTAGAATCCCGAGTGGGCAGATCCCATTTGATAAGTAACACATTTCCTTTATCGATTAACTCCGGCAATAGAAAATGCGTTGATGCAATAGGAACCTAATTAGTAGTAATTGAATTTACTTTATAAGAGATTAGATGAGTCACGCTTACCAGTCTAAGCCTAGCAGAGCTCCTAAACTAGCCATCGTCTCTTCTCACAAGACCAGCGCCCCTGTCAGCTTCAGTCAGAGAGCCAAGTTCGCTCTCCCTAAACTCCCAACAGATGTGAAGTCCGAAAAGCCGAGTAGCATCGACCTGAACTTAGAAATTCCTAGCCTCTCCCTCCCTCTTTCTAGCTCAGATGCGATCGTACCAGTGGACAGTACGGACCCTCTCTCCCAAGAGTATCCTAGCTTAGAATCGGATGTCCCTGCTACCCTCCTACCTCTGTCCATCTGGGACCCTTTTTCAGACGGAGACCCCATACACAGCCAGTCAGAGGTGTTCGTCCTGCCCCATAACCTCCTAGCAGAGACGGCTAGCTTTGAGATAATACCTGAGAGCTCCTACTCACAATTTTCTTCTTCTTCTTCCGATTTTGATGGAGCCACGAGGAATTTCCCTCCGCTACTTCTTCCGTTTCCCACCGACTCACGACGCCGGTTAGGAAACGATTCCTTCTCGAGTTCATCTAAACTCCCCGCCCAAACCCTTTCGAACCTCAACCTTGACGGATCCTGTGGCAGTGAGGGGGACTTCGAGGTTCCTTCAGATAACTTCACTTCGTCCCACCTCATCGTCTCACAAACGCATCGAATGCCTTCCAAACGCAGTTCATCTCTCTCACTACTGCAGCCAACTCTCTCCACATCCGTGGAGAACTTCTTCCCTGCAGATAGGAGCAGTCTAGACGCGACTCAGAGTGGGTTGGAGCCTCAGTTAAGAAGAGAGTTGGCCTCTAAAAGCACGCAAAACCTGTTCAGGCATTCTCAGTCTATGCCACTCAAGAGAAGATTCTCCAGTTATGATGTAAAGCCTGGTGATGAGTTGACTGCTGTGTGGAAACCGCAGTTAGAAAGGTCAAAGTTAGCAATGGGTTCCGAACCGTCGGATGAAATCCCGGAAGAAGAGATAGAATTAACTCAGGAGAGAGAGAACATACCCGATCACTTACCCCCTCAGCAAGCTGAATTCAGCGTAGAGATCCCCGAGACAGATATTGAATGCGATGTACCATTGCTAGTGCAAGGAATCAAAATTCCTGTGATTCGAGTTTTGAAACCGAAACTAAAATTCACCTCACCTCCTCACCTTACAGAAACTGAAGATCCGAGCATCCATCACTTTTGTCTTTCAACTAACAATGACTTGTCACGCGATTCCCTGTTCCCCCCGGAGGAGGCAGATTTACCTTCACACCTTGAAGGTATCAGATACCATCGTAGACCGAAATTCCTTTACCCACTCTGGTTACCATCTTCTCCTAAATACTCTGTCAATAGAGCCAAGCTCAAAGATAAACTTTGTCCCCTCTACGATCCTAGTTCTAGTCAGAATAACACATTGGACCAGGGATATTTTCAGAATAATTTGTTTCCTTTCACTAAGACAAAGAAAGAAAATCGTTTGTTCGATGCGTCTCTTGATCGTGCAGTGAAGCATGAATTTTCCTCTCTCAATGACCTCCCATCCGCTCTGGAGGGAGAAACAAGCAATTTGAGAAGAGTTCTTAGCCAATCGAAATTGGAATTTTTAGATCAAGATGACTTTATTTTCCCTCAAACAGAATCTGTAATGCAGGATTTCGATCAAATCGAAGAGCAGAAAGATTTTATCCATCAATTCTTGATAGACAAATCAGCCTCTAACTCTAAGAATTCAGAGGTACTTCCTCGCCATCATTCGGTGTCTTATTCTAACCCTCTGACTTCACACCTCTATCCAATAATCGATAGGAGACACAGCATCCCGCTAGGAACCATGAAAAAACACGAATCATTGAAGGACAATTCCACTATCACCAATACGCTGCCTCTCATTGACTCAGATAAGATTAAGACTTGCACAAATGCGATTTACAAAATCGAAAAAAAGTTATTAGGAAACAGTTCGAATTCAACTCGCACTGCTCTGCTTGAATGCCAGAGAGGAATACTGCTGAGACTGACTGGGTGTCTAACACGAGCGCACGAGAGCCTCACTCTAGCCATAGAGTTGGAGCCTGGGTATGGAGAGCCGTATTGGCACCGCTCTCTCACCTACTACGTCAACGGAATGGACAAGTTGGCTCTGATGGACCTGCAGACACTCCTGATTCTCAACCCAAAGCACGCGCAAGCATACAAACTCCGTGGGGAGATATACAGCGCGTTAGATCTGTGTAAAATTGCGATGCAGGATTACTCCGAAGCCATTTCTCTGAATCCTAAGGACACACACGCTCTCCTCATGCGGTCTGAACTCTACCAGAGAAGCGGGGACCCTGCGCTAGCAATGGAAGACCTGAGGCGCATTGTGACACTGGACAAGTCTAACGTCGATGTTCTATTCAGAACAGCTCACTACCAGTTCGGTAAGGAGATGTATCAGAGTTCTCTTGAGAACGTCTCCACGATTCTACAGATACAGTCAGATAACGTGGACGCTCTCTGTTTGAGAGGGAAATGTTTCTTAATGCTGCAAGCTTTTCAAGAATCTCTCAAAGACTTTTCTGCCGCGATTCATTTCGATCCTTCTTCTTTTCTCGCATTCTTCTATAGAGGCTGCATCCTGCGGAAATGTAACGCTTGGCAAGCTGTGCGAGACTTCAGCAATGCGATCGTCCTGGATGTGAATAACGAGAACACTCAGAGCTTGTTGCATCGCGCTATCGTCTATCGGAGTCTCAAACTTTATGAAGAGGCGTTTTTCGACTTTTTAACATACGTGAAACTGAACCCCACCCTCTCAATCGGTCACACCCTCCTCGGACTAATGTACCTGAAACACCAAAAAGACTATCACAGAGCTGTGCACCACTTCACACTCTCAATCGGGTTAGAACCGACGAATGCCAAGACGTACGCTTGTAGAGGAGATACGTACTTCATCCTGTCCGACCTGAAGCTAGCCTTGCTCGATTACAGTCGCGCTTCCCATTTATCTCCGGAAAATCTAAACTACCATATTCTCCGAGGAAGAGTGCTACTCAACATGGATAACCTCGCATTAGCTAAGAAACACCTCCACTACTCGAAGACCCCCCAGTCCCGAGTCTCCTCCCCCGCCAAGCCCCCTGCTCGTGCCTCTCTCCTGCTCCAGCACGTGGTGGTGGAGAACTTCCTGGGGAACCACGAGGATGCGCTAGCACTGCTGGAGCAGTCGCGTAGTGCTCCGACCTACACCACTTGGATGTTATTCGGGAAAACGCATATGAAACTGAAGAATTATCAGAGCGCGTTGGAGAATTTTGACATTGCTAGACGGATCCTCCAGAGCGGCTCTGATGCGGAAAGTGACAGCAAGAAGATCGCTAATATTTTCTATTTGCAGGGTTTATGTGAATACTCGTTAGGGAGGAACCTGAAAGCAATCGACACTCTCACCGAATCTCTCCTTCTAAACCCCCATTCTCATGAAGCTTATTACTTCCGAGGTCTAGCTTCCATTAAGAGTCCGTACAACAACAGGGGAATTCTAGACCTGAATAAATCTCTCGCGATTAATGCAAAGTTCTTCCAAGCTTACCTTGCACGCGCTTCTTACTACTTCATGGAAAGAAGGATTTCAAAGGCTATTCTGAACTGCAACGAAGCGATTGACCTGGAAAGCAAGAGCATTCGTGCCTACTTCTACCGAGGCACACTGAAATATTTCATCGAACTATACCCCTCTGCCCTCCAAGACCTCTCTCATGCCATAGAGCTAGATCCCTGCTGCTACCTTGCTTACTACAGCAGGGCCGCTTGCTACAACGCGATTGGGAGCTACTACGACGCGATCAAGGATTACACTATAGCGCTTATACTATTCCATTCTTACAGTGGCAATCTTGGTTCGGATTTTCATAATATAATCGATGCTAAGATCGTACAGAATAGAGGTTTGATCTATTTTCACTTGGAAGATTATTTCAATGCACTCTGTGATTTCAAGCATGTGTCGGCTCAGCTAGCGAGTAGACGCAAACTGACGAAATCTCTCGCTTTTCCTCTCCACCAGGCGATCTCCATTTCTCTACACAGACTCGGGCAAGTGAACCAAGCTGTGAACTCGATGAACTTAGCTCTGGAGCTTGACATCACCTCAATCAACGGATTCATTGGCAGAGGCAACATCTACATGGATTACATGAACCTAGCGGGACTGCAGTTAGCGAAGAATGACTATTGCAGAGCTCTGCACTTAGACCCAACTAGTTCTATCGCGCGCATTAACATTGCATTCCTGCTGCAGTTTGAAGGGAAATACGCACAGGCTTGGCGCCATCTTACCAACGCACTTGAAACTGATCCGTACAACCCACACGCACTCGAGGCTAGAGCCATTATCTGCCTGCAAATGCAGGACATGCTAGCTGCGACTTTGGACATAGACCGAGCTCTTAAAGTGGAGAAGACGCCTCAACTGCTTAATTCCGCTGGGATAATATACTTCTATAGTAAATTCCCGAAGCAAGCAATGGAACTGTTCACTGCTGCTACGAAACTAGATCCTTCCTACCAGCTCGCTTTCTTTAACGCTGGAACGTTGCTGTTAATCAATCGGCTATACATTGAGAGCGAGCAAACATTCAGTAAGGGAGAATCTCCGGAAATGAAATTAGACGAACACATCCTGATTAACAGGAGTGTGGCTAGGCTTCTACTTGGAAGGAAGGATGAGAGCTTAGAAGATTTGAGATTAGCCGAAGAGATGAATCCTAACTACTCCCATATCCACGTGAACAAGGCATACCACCATGTGCTATCCAAGCAGACTGAGATTGCAACAGAGTGCTACCAACAAGCCTTGTCCATTGGCAGTAACAATCCAGACATTCTGCACCAGATGGTAGAAACTCTCCAAGAAAGCTAACCCTACTTCTTGTGTTTTATACTTATAGCTACTTTGCTGTTATGATATTATTCACTTATAGTTAAGATTTCAAATATTCACACGAAATTCTGCTAGCAAGCCTTTCAAATATATTTAGTTAGAGAAAGGGGCAATTATTATGTATGGTATTCTTTGTAAAATTAGTCATTTGCTCCCCAAGTTTCATCCACCCACCTCACAAGATGAAACTCGCATTCATTGTCTCCTGGTTAATTTTGAACCTTCTTTGCTCGTCTATCCACACCTCCCCTAAGAATATCGTGGGAGTGCCTCAGTCTAAGAAAACACGCTACAGCCCTTCTTCCGGAGAGTTCGATTGCATCGACTTATCCGATTCGATCCCTTTCTCTCAGGTTAATGACGATTTCTGTGATTGCGATGATGGTTCAGATGAGCCTGGGACTTCTGCCTGTCCAAATACACAGTTTCACTGCATTAATATCGGATATCGACCGACGAATATTCCTTCTCGATTCGTGAATGATGGATTCTGTGACTGTTGTGATGGTGCTGATGAGTACAAGTCTCCTTCTGGATTGCTGTGCCCTGACACTTGTCTCGAAATGGGCCGCGATGAGAGGGAAAGAGTGGAGAGAGACTCGCGAATTCATCAGGAGGGGTACCAGACTAAACTTGTGCTTGTCCAGGTAGCTGCTCAGAAGCGCGAAGAGAAGAATCAAGAGCTGAGCGTTTTGGAAGGGGAAATCGAAACAGCTGGAAATTCTCTGTCCTCTCTGGAACAGGAGAAAACGGAGGCAGAAACGGCTGCGAATGAAGCAAAGGAGGTGCACAATGAGAAAGTCGAAGTTCTCAAACAAGAAGCTAGAACTAAACGGATCGCAGAGACTTTTAACTCTATGGACTTAGATGGCAATAAAGTTATTAGTTTAGAGGAGTTATCTGGAAGAATTGAGCTAGACACGGATAAAGATGGGACCGTAGATGAGTCAGAAATAAAAATGTTGTTTGGAGATGAACGACTGGACGGAGTTTCCCTTGAAGAGCTGAGCGATCGTTGGGACGAGTATAAATCTATCGAAACTGCGCATAGAGCGAAAGAAGAAGATCTGATAAACATCGCGAAGACCAGTGAGACTACCCGTGTACCCAAACCTACTTCAGAGTATGATCCAGAAGATCCCAATGGCCTCGACTCTCAGTACGAATCTGAAGATGAATTTCCAGAAGATTTACCAGAAGAAGATATTTCCTCAGAAAATTCTGATAGCTCTGACCATGAAGAGGACCAAGAGGTAGCGCTAGAATATGACAAGGACACTGAACTTCTTATCGCAACGGCTGAAGAGAAAAAACGTGCTTATGAAGATGCCAAAAAGTCCCATGATGACCTCAAAAACAAGCTGAATTCTGTGCAAGAATTTCTCAGAATTGATTTAGGCCCAGAACATGAGTTCTATTCAATTTCAGAGAACTGCTACACTAAGGATGACCGCGAGTACACGTATGAGTTGTGCCCATTCAAAAAGGTGGTACAGCGACCCAAAGGAGGCGGAAGGGAGACCTCGCTCGGTGTGTGGAGTGATTGGGAGCACGCTGTGTTCAAATACGGAATTATGATTTTTAATAGAGGTGAGCGTTGTTGGAGCGGGCCTGAACGTAACGCAAGAGTGGCAGTTCTCTGCGGTAAAGACTCCGAGCTGATTTCCGTGGACGAACCTAATCGTTGCGAGTATGCTTTCGAGTTTCGGACACCTGCTGCTTGCCAAGCCTCTCTTGCAGATAGCAGATTGCACAACGTCCATGATGAGTTGTAGTTCGTAGATTTGAATTAGATAGATTAGTAGCAATAGTTTGTTTGATGTCTTTTGTTGTATACTCTTAATTGCAGGCAAACGTTAATTTCATTGTTATTTAATTTAATAAATTTTGGTGATTGGTTTTAAGAAACTAAATAATGGATTGGTTCCATATCCATGGTTCATTTGATGCTAATTCCTACTCTGGATTGGTTCCCACTTTTCTTTCTTTTCAACTGGTATGTTGGCTTCTCTGTAGAAAGCTTATCGCTCCATCACGATGAACTTTGAACAAGATAGGATTCTTTTGAGTTAGGATTGATTACGTCTGAATTATTTTTGACTACATGTAAAAGGAAACAATTCTTAATTGGTGATTAATTAATAAACGTATTATTTTTGATTTATTAACCAATAAATAATATGGTTGTGATATGTCACATATGATGAAGCAATGAGAAATTAATTGATACTAGCATTTGAACAATGGGATGAAAGAGTACAAATTGATGTAACGTTTTATATTTTAGTTTGAAGTATGTAGATAGTGAGTATAATTTGTATTAGCATTTGGACAATGGTATGAGAGAGAGCATATGTTTTACTAAAATTTATGCAACGTTTTTCCTGTACAAGTTTGAAGTAGATAGATAGAATATAACAATGGCTACAGCCTTGGCAACAAAAGGCAGCATCCATGACAAAATGAATGCAACAATCCTTTCATCCAGTCAGCAAATATCCCCCCATCCCCATCCCACGTCATCGCCCACCTACCTCGATGAGATTATTCTCACTCACCCTACCCCCTCCTCCACATCTACAGCTGCGTCCTCGGCTAAGTCGATCACACTCACCATCTCCGACGTGAAGGGAAGAGATGTCCAGATTAAGATAAGCTCGTCTGACCGCGTGTCAATGCTGAAGAAGAAAGTGAGCAACTCTCTTGAGGGAGCGAAACTCAAGAATTGTAGAGCTGTGCACCAGTCTGGACGGCCGCTATCAGACAATCTTTGTCTCCGCTCGCAGAATGTTCAGAACCAAGATTGCATCCTCTTGCTACCTAAGAAGGACAACCCAAGGAACAGCAGCGCCCCATTCTACCCCTGTCCGAACGGTCCCAACAAATCCACCATCAATCGGGCCACTAAACACCTTCCCAAGGCCCCGCTTGATAAACCCAACTTCCCTGTACCCCCTGACGCCACTGATTTCTTTAGAGACCTGAGACGCATCCTTCTCAGCCTCATCGACTCCGCCTATCTGCTACAGTCAGCTGATCAGCTGTGTGGGGGTAGGGAGGGGACGGATACGGATGAGGTTGGAGAGGAGATGGAATCCGGCCCAGAAGATGACCTAGGGGCAGTCGCTCCGATCAACGATGTAAGTTGAACATTTTAAATGGAATCTACTGCATACAACTTTACAGGTGTCCCAGTGATAGAGTTATGCATCGTTTCTCACTAGGTTGATAATAGCGCTGTCCAGGCATTGACTAGCATGGGCTACACCAGGGCCAGAGCTATCCATGCACTGAGAATCAACAAGATGGAGGTGACACAGGCCACAGATTGGTTGGTTAGGAACAGTTCAAGTGAAAGTCGTGTCGTCAGCTCCCCCCAAGCAATGAATAAATCGATTCCAAGCAAAAGTCCAAATAAAAAGAAAACAGCTACTTCTCCCACAACCTCAACAGCTAAGATAGCAAAGTCTCGCAGCGTCGACTCGCAAGCGATTCGGAACCTGAAAGATATGGGCTTCAAAGAAGAGGATATCGTCCATGCACTCCAGATAACAGGCAACAACCAGGAAGAGGCCTGTGAGTGGCTTCTAGGTGAAAAGAAAGAGCCTCTATCTACCATGAGACTATCTAAAAACTCCAAACTGTATAAAGACCTGTTCAATGATCCAGTCGTTCAACTGGGCCTCACCAGTCCCCACAACCTCCAAGTTCTTGAGGACATGCTGCGGAACCCTGAATTGGTATCTCAGTATTTCAACGACCCAGAAGTTGGCCCCCTCCTGCTACACATTTCTAAGATAGCAATCGGACATGGTGGTCGGGTAAAAAACACTTAATCAGCTGCACAACTTATGTATTAACCTTGATAAGTTACCCAAACCTCTGAGTACTTTTATCAGCTATCCAAACATACCATTAAATTGACTTAATTGCTAATGACACTACAATTTCATTGTATTTTCGACTAAGAATGTTTGAAATATTTATATGCTTATACTAATACTAATTCTTCGTAAATTTGGTAAGATTAATAATGAATTGATTCTGAACAAGTTATTTGGCATAATTGTTACCAGCGCACTTCGCTTGCTTGCGAAATGCGGCTTGTGGACACCTGTGTTCCCTAACCTGCGCCTCTTTAAAGGTGTTAACTATGTTTGCCTTGTTAATTCTCGAGCAAGCATCTCATATTAATTTACTTCCCTAATAGCTTATGAAAAACTTTTAGCGATATTCGCCTTTACTAATAAGCAAACTAAATAATCCACGCAAATTTCACACTTCTCTATCGGATATGAAGATTGTGCTCTGTTTTTTTACGTTTTTTAGTACCTTCCTACCCAATTAATTTTGAATAAAAGAAAATATTGAGTTTTAATCGATGGATTTTAGCATCTAGTTACTAATTCTCGAAATTTTTCACTTTGAAATATTGCGAGCAACAATATTTGCGGTTTCTTAAGAGTTTCTAAATTCTTTCTTCTCCGAAATTACGATAGACATCGTCAGAAGCGAAGAATTTTACCGATTTGCAACAAGTCTAGAGTACCCTTGCAACAATTTAAGGTTATTTATCTTTCTCCCACACAGGTACTATACAAATCTGTGCAACACGTTAGCATGATATTCCCATATCAAATTTTTGGTAATAATGTTAACGTGTTTTCGTAACAAAAGGAATTTTAGCCACTGTTTATATAGATTCCACTGAGTGATCAATGGCAGATGCGTTTCCAACGCCTATTATTGATTTAACACAAACCTCTTCCACGAATTCCCTTCCTGCGGCTACTCCTGATGCTAGTTTGCAAAATTTCACTCTGCTAACCTGGAATATCGATGGATTGGACCCGAAAAATTTTGCAGAACGAACTAAGGCTGTGATCAACGTTATCAACACTCTTAAACCTGACATTGTATTCCTACAAGAGGTAGTCCCCGAGTCTCATATACTCATCGCTAAAGGTTGTACTAACTACAACCCAATTTTCAGCAGTTACCGTTCAACCTATTATAACGCTATCTTACTGCACAAGGGCCATGTTAAACAAGTGGGAGAGAGCGGCACAGTTCCTTTTAAAGGATCCATTATGGGACGCCATTATATCTACTGTGATGTCTCTATTCGTTCCAATGAGCCGCTTCGCGTTATAACTTCCCATTTAGAGAGTACTAGAGATATTGGCCCTACGCTGATTCGACGCGACCAATTGAAATATATGAACGATTTGATTGAAAAGTTAAATTCACCATGCATTTTTGGTGGGGACCTCAACTTACGAGATGAAGACGTGAAAGAGGTTGGACTATCTCCAGCCATTCAGGATGTATGGGAATACTTGGGCAAGCAGAAAGAACACGAATTCACATGGGATACTAGCGAGAATAAAAACCTAAATGTCCCTTTTAAAAGTAAGCTCCGTTTTGATCGTTTACTTCTATTCCATCCCAGCGAGTTAGCCGGAACCCAAGTGCTGCCAATTAAGTTTGAGTTGATCGGAAAACAGAAGTTAGCATGTGGAAGATACCCCAGTGACCATTGGGGCATATTCACTGAATATATGATCGTGTTTTAGTATTTCCATTCTATCGTGGTTATAAACAATATTGGTAATACTAGGCGTTGTGATACTAGTCAGTTTTTTTTCTAGGGGCTACAAGGTGGGGGGGGGGGCAATTCACCCCCCACCCCGTGAACATCTGAATAAAGGTCTAACTATTCATTTATACATCAGCCGGACTCAACAGTTAACTTTGCCCCTCCTGATTTTTTCTAGAATAATTCCTGCTAATTCATGTCTCAATTTCATAATTTCTTTTTTCTATTACGTATTATTCTTATTATACCAAAGCTATTATGGCTGATTGTCTCGAGTCACTACTTCAAGAAACTTCTTTGTCTCACAATCAAAAAGATGAAAAAAACACTAACATAAGTAGCGAGAAGTTATTGTCAGAATCTAAAGATGAAAACTCTAATCTGCTAAAAATGTACCGTAAGATAAATGCAAAGAAACGCTCAAAGAAATTAATTAAAAAGAAAATTGAAATTAAACCTAAACTATCCATGAAGGATGTGCTAAAATCAATTGACACTAAGCGCGTTTCGAATATAAATAAAAAACTTGATCCCATAGCTCAGAGATCGAAAGTGACTAAAAGACCGCCCACTAAAACGATATCTTCACGTGCGCTTCGAATCGCTGCGAGTACAAACACCAATAAAGCCGTTAGTAAATGGGAAGATTTTGTCCAAACGAATAGGCGAGCTAGGTTTCTTTCATTCGAAGAACCCAAAATCAATCCGATTGCTACAACACAAGACATGGCTAACAATTTTAGGCCAAATTCCACGTTGGAAAAACAACTGTTTGGAGTTGTGAGGGATAATGTGAATTCAATTGACTTTGATGATACCGAATTCAGTTTGGCAGAGAGGAGAGCTCTTGAAAAATTATCGCTCGAGGATGCAAAACAGCGAAGAACTGAACTGAAGCGTTTCCGAATTCTTCTATCAAAATACGAAGCTAAGTGTAAGCGCGAAAAGAGGATAAAGAGTAAAAACTTTCATCGATTGAAAAGGAAAGAAAAATTTAAGGATACTGGCTTTGTCCAGAGCAGTGAGGAAATCGACAGGATGAGAGCCCGTGAGAGGGTAACTCTCAAACATGCACAAGGCTCTAAATGGGTACGGAGATTGAATAAGATTAATTTTAATGACCGAAATGCTAGAAAGCTCTTGCATCACCAGAAAGAAATGGGAAGAGAGTTGAAAAAGCACTCTATTTCACAAAACACGATAGATAGTGACAGTGATAATGAACCTCTGAATGAAAGTGCTACTATCCCATGGTCAAGTCAACTGAAAGGATTGGAACTTGCATTTGAAAGCAGTCGCCAGCATCAAGAACCGCATACAAATGCGAATGCTGAACTTCCAGAAGTTGATATGCATGAATTTAACTTTGAGGATGTTCCTGCAAATTTTGCTTTTGATAACATCATTGGGGATTTTGCAGAGGAGAAAGAAAATCAGTTGAAGGAGGACAACGATTCAGACAACGGACTACCTGGGTGGGGACAGTGGGCGAACAAGGACGGAAATATTCGAAGAGAGAAAAAACTGAGTAAAAAGAAAACACAGAAATCTAAACCAACGAATTCTTCACAAAAGCAGAAGTCCAATCAACCTTTAGTCATCATTAATGAAGAACGTAAAGAAGAGTTGAGAAAGCATCAAGTTTTGCAAGTTCCATTTCCTTTTCGTAATCAAGATCACTTTGAGAATGCACTCAACAACCCTACTGGCAGAGAGTGGAATACTGAGAGAAAGTTTATTGATAAGACTAAACCGAAGGTATCCATACCCACCGGTCAAATAATCCCTCCTGCTAAGAGAGAATTTCACAAAGCTAAGTCTTAGTCAATTTCTTGTAGAGCTAACCTATGTCTTAACTAATTGTTTGTTTCCGTAATTCTGATAGTATGGGAGGAAAAATCGTAAATTTAACAATTTATTGTAAATTGGGCAAAAACTCCAGTACCGATGATTATCTTAATGTAGGTATTTTATTTTGACCAATTACCGATTTGTATCTGTGATAACTTCGTTATTACCAAAAGAGACGGGAGAGTTTCTAAACACGTTCTCACATCCACATATGAAGAAGATAGCCACCCATAGAGACAATGGGTTATATATAAACGGTGATTGATTGACATGACAAATACTATTTTATCTCTTCTGAAATCGAGCAATATCATTAACACCATTTACGTAAGACAATTAGACAATTTGTGCTACCCACGTTTTTTTACAGGAATTCCAATACAAATTAATACAGATTCTGCATTTCTGATCAAGATATGCAACCTCCTCTAAACGGGTACCGGGGTTGAATAATCCAGATCCACCTGTCAAATCATATATATATATAGTCGACTCCGCTTAATAGGGTCACGTCGGTCAGAGGACATTTTGACTCGATTAAGCGGAGAACCCTATTAACCGAAAATATTTTGTATTAGCTTCTATGTGTGAGAACTATTCTGGTCCTGCCAAAAGTGGCCCGATTAAGCGGTTGACCCGATTAAACAGTGACCCTATTAAGCGGAGTCGACTGTATATATATATCCCTCCATCACACTACAAAATTAGTGATGAGATTCTGTTGGATAAATATTACACTGATTATATAGCAACAACACTAGCATATTATACTCATTATCAATGTAAGTTCATGTCTTAGCTAATATAATTACAACTTTGATATATCACGCTTCTTCATATCCAGCATTGTTGTATTTTTTCGGGATCACCCCAGCCATCAGTCTTTTCCTTTCGCCCTCCAATGCTCTCTTGTTATATTTCGAATAACAGAAGTAAGCGGTGACAATGAGTAAAATCGTCACATCGAACTGTATCACTGTGACATATATCATTATCCATAGGAACGATGCAACGTTGTTTTTTAGTTGGATATCTATTGACATATTAGTAACAGTTACACTATAATTATCCTCTAAAAAGCATTCTAAGGTTGTTACCCACGCTGCTGCATGCTCTAACACGAGTCCGAAGCTGTAGATTGACAAGGATATCAGGAATGGAAACGAGAGTCGGGTGATTGCTCGAATGCATTGTTTATATCGAAATTTTATATCTGACTGGTAATCAGCATCTATTTTCTTCATGTGAAGTATTTTTAGTAGTCTATTTTTTGCGAAAATTAATAATCCATTATCGACTATCAGCACGCAGGAGAATAACACACCTCCCAAGATCGTAACATACGGAATCGCCATGAATAACAAGACTATGCAAATTTGAATTAAGCCGATACAGACCCACCTCTTGATAGTTTTTAAATTCTTCCCGAAATAGTTGTACGTCTCTCGAACATAGAGGATGGTTGTGCCTATCCCGATTACTGAGGCAATGAATAGAGTGTCACTGATTGCTAGCACTGCGTAAATATAGAGTCGAAAATCAAAAATGAATCGTAGTTCTCTAGGGGGATTGCATTCGGGTGATGTTCCATAGTACAAGAGTAGGATAAAATTGAAATATATTATGCTCCTCCCTAGCCTATGTCCGATAATAAGCAGAGTTACACACAAAAGATAAAAGTGTTTGTTCTGATTCGTCTTCATTTTGATAATATTTTTCATGTCGGATTCTAAAACTTCTTTTCTCTTCAATAATTTCAGTTCTTTTTTGATGTTGAAAATTCTTTTCATGATTTGAAACACCAAACATAATGCGAGAATTGTCGTAAGAATTCCGCTGAGAAAAATGATTGTTTGCAAGCCTGCATGCCCAGCCCTCGGGAGAATGAGACTATTATTAGTTGAGTTATTCATTCTGATTAGATTTGAACCCAATTAGTTATTTTATAACCTAACCAGTATGTATTATATTTCATATAGCATAAGGGTTAAATATTCTAGAATGTCACGTGGGTTTGGAAGGTAATTGCATACGTATATTGTTTTGTATAATTAACTACCCAAATATATTTAAAGGGAATACTGCGCGCAAAGCTGTATCATTAACATAATGCGAGTAAGAAACAAAAAATATTGTAAAAGAATGTAATTAATGACTATTCCTATCTATGACATAGCTAATGGCCTTTGTAGCGCTTGTAGGTGATCGTGAGCGGGCGTTTTGATACTGTTTTGTTAGTATTGGTTATTGCTGGGGAAAGTGTAGTTTATTTTTTGGCAACTTGGGTTAGCACACTCGTCTTCTCTATGAGATGCAATGTTGTCATGAATGATTGGTTGCATGTTTGGACCTCCGCCCCATGGGTGTGAATACGTTTGTATCGGCAAATAGTTAGCTAGGGCACATGAATCTGATTCTGGAATTGGATAGATCGGTTCTTCCCAATGTTGTGGCTCCAACAGAATCGTGTTTGAGTGTACGAGATTGGGATGAGGTTGAAAAGGTGTTTGAGTTAATGTAAAGGACTTAATAGTTGTCATTGGCACGCTGTCCTTGCACCCCACGTAATGAGGTTGATTCGATAGTGGGATTATTTGGGGAGAGTTGCCATAACTACAGGCTGGATTTCTGTTTGTGAAAGGTATTGTGTGTTGGATTTCCTGTCTCACTGGTAAAACTGGAATCCTAGTTATTTGGGGTTGCATGTAGTTGACGAATATCTCAGTTTCGTGTGATATTGGAGTTTGAACTTGTGGAGACCTCTGATCAATAGTGTCCCTCTGCTCAGAAGCTAAATTGAATTTGGTTATATATCAGCGGTAATTGATTGACATGATGAAGACTAATGGGTCATTTTATCTCTGAAATCGAACAATACCATTAACATCATTTGCGCAAGACACTTAGACAATTTGTACTGCCCACGTTTTGCTACATGCTGTCAATAATTTGTTGCAAGAATTCGCGAACCTGTACCTTTTTATTCTTTTACACCTACTACCTAATGAGACTTGAACGAGGTTGTCAAAAGTATATTGTACGTATTTTTAATTGGACTATTGATAGTAATTGACGCACGATATTTTGGACAATTTCTTTCATTGGTTGATCTAGTGTACATATATTAGACTAATGGTTCGCACAGATGGGCACAGCATTGCCCAAGAATTAAAATCTCTCAATACAATTCTTTTAGCAAATTATTTCTTTTGAAATGTTAAGAATGAATGAAGTACATGAAGCTCACCCGTGCTATTAGCAACATGTCTTCAATCACATTTGCTTACTCATGTGTATTTGTTTAATAGTTAGTTTGTAAGTTTTCCCAATTTCAATTGAAATGGAGTGCATGAATGTTACTTATTAGCAGTTGTCAGTTTTACATTGACACTGTTACCATGAAGCTACACATGCTTCCTAAAGGTGCGAAGATGTTTACATTGAAGTGATACAAGTTAATTTGGTTCAAAATATTTATTATATTCAATGATATGATTAGCTTACGATCAATGTGTCTGAGGGGAGCATCGAATGAGAGGTCTGATGGCCAGAAATGGGGAGGTTTAGCGTTTGTCTGTTTTCTTTGTAGCCTTATTTTTTGCATCTTTTTAATTTCTCTTTTTTCCTTTGCTCTCCGATTCTGAAACCATACCTTTTGAACGAATATTTAAAATCAATTTGATCGTAGTATTATTTCAATGCTTTAAAATGAAATGTATTCAAACACCTACCAGTATCTTAGTTTCTTGCACGTCCAATTGGTGCACTAGTTTATCTTTCACTTCTTGCGATGGGTGCTGATCTTCGGCGAAAGATTCTTCAAGTAATTTGATATGTTGGGGTGGGAATTTTACTCTCTTTCTACCTCCATCTAAATTTCAATGAATCAAATAAACTAAGAACAATTAAGTATGAAAAGTATAAAATTACCTTCTTCCTCAGGTGGGCTACACTCTCGCTTTTCTTTCCTAACTTTCGATATTTTGCTTTGGCTTAAAGAGAAGATTGGGACTATGCCAGGCTCTTCACTCGAATCTCCTGAATCAAAATGTTCAATTGTTTCTTCTTGGTTAGTATTACTAAAAATTTGATAAATTTGGGCTGGATCTTGGTTGGGATAATTGTTCAACATTCCTCTCGTTTTCCCTCCATCTATTCCAATAATCGATGTCTCAAAATTTTCGTTACAGCACAGAATTCTTCTTTCCGACATAGACATATCGGTATATTGCAGTTTTATACGAATTTTTATTGCAAACGCGATTTATATAGCAATGCAGTTACTTATATACTTCCATTATATTTATATAGGGATGCACTGGTAAATTTAGATAGGAATGTACAGAACACCATGGATGTACAAAATCTCACAGTACCCAAGTACAAGTACGTATGTTTGTTATAATTAAGATTATAATTGGAAGTATCATTTCAGGTTTTGATTTCATTGCAGATTGATGAGGAATCCAACCACTTGAGTAATAATACTAAGGAATGCTGTAATGATACCATTAATTTCGAATATTGGTAGCATTTAATATCTATATAATTACTAATTCTCCTCGGGAGATAAGTAGATTATTAATTTCATAGCAACAACACAGGACACTGGAATGTCATAGAAACAATGATCTTTTTTGATGAGGGTACTGGATGAATGTCTTATTCATTTGACCCCATGAAAACCAATCCGCTTTTGAAAATATAATTCCACGAATACACTGAAATTCCATCCAAGATTAACTTTGGTTACAATTTCTTTTGCGTTCAGTCCAAACGGAATGTCCCTGACTTGTAATTATGTCTATATCTATGTGTATTTCCTTTTTTTAATCAGAAAAAAGATTGAATCGAATAATTTTCGACTCGTGAATTTTGTCCCTTCTTTTCCATCATATTCACATAATTTATTTATGAATGGTTCAGTGATATCTTAATTAGATTTTCACAGCTCCATCCGTACCTGGTAGGGTAACTAATGATGGAACCAAATTTACATACGAACTCGGGGAATTGATGGGAATTTCACTTTAGAAAATCCAAGTCTAAACATCAAACGTAGTTCCAGACGCAATAGTATTTGAATAAACATTCAATCGAAGAGTCTAACGTATGAGACTTTAATATTATAATTAAAGTCTTGGAATGTTAAGTTAATCGAATAAAATAATATTTTATTCGTTTAATCGTCAAATGTGCACAATTAATAATTTTATTTTCTGATCTGCACCTACCTTTTGTACTGTGAATATCGCCTATGCAATCTAACGCCCTGGCGAGATTGTTTATCACATATTTCTGTAAAGCAAATCAGCGCCAGTAGCAGCGTTCTGCATCAGATGTTTAATTGCATTGATAGTCTAGTCTCAGAGTACCGTCTATTTTGTGATGATGCTAATTTCAATTTAAATCACGTTTTAAATGGTGATATAACAATTAACATATTTCAATTCAGGTATTTTTATAAGGATAAAATATATTTGTTTGGATAATGTTATCTATATACAAAATCCACATATGCTTCGTCGAATGGCGAATATGGACATTGATTCGGTATGATTATATAAATTGCTTGAAACTCTTTCGTACAATGATTATTGAAGATTTTGTCTAAAATTTTTTTTATGCAGAAATACCTGCTAGAAAAGGGTATACACTTGTACAATATTATTTTTGTTAAGTCACCATTGTTTCAATATCTTAATTAGTAATATGATTAGCGATACTATCAAATTACTTATAAATACTTGAAGTTCTTATTAATAGTCTTGTATTTACTTGAATAGTAGCCCTCTCTAAATACTTGCTCCCCAAGGGTGCAATTTTTTGTTATCCTTTTGAATAATGGCTTATGGCTATTATTTCCATTTATCAAGTCACTCGGTTGACTACATTCATCGAAAAAAAATTTAAATGGAGATAAAATAAACGATTCTCTCGATGTATCTACGGTATATCTCGTGGATGAAATCGTCTAGATCATTTACCTTCAATATATTCGAACTATGTTTTTAAATATCATAAAAATGTTTTAAATATCGAACTGATTACTCAATATTATTTGGTATGTGAGTATTGTCACGTGTGTATACTGTTCGTACGAATTGAATTTGAGGAATTTATTCAGGTTGCGTGAAATGAACTACATCAATTATACAGTGATATTAGCAAACTATCACTGCAAGCATAAATTTGTGTGATTTCACTAAATCCATGGTTAACCTTTGTATTTACTAATGGAATGGAATTTGTTGTGTAAGATGGAAGGGAAGAGTAAACAACGAAAAAATATTTTTGCTTTTTTTTGCGTTTGTTACTTTCCTTAGCTCAAGTTCTTCATTAATAAACTGCGGACTAATTTGAGGAATTTTACTAATCACCACGAGGACAACCATACACTTAGTAATCTTTCTGTGAATTTGATTGCATAAATAAAATATAGGTGAATATCTCCACTTATCAATTTTAACACTTTCCTCAACAAGTATCCTTAATGACACTACTCTAATTTTCCAAAAAAGCATAATCATATACAGTAGTTAATTAAATTCCTTGCAAAATCTCGACAATTTGTCATTTTCGACTGTTTGTCTCATAAATGATTACGTTAATTAATTAATTGCTGAGTTGGTAAAAGTTTTTCTGATAATAACTCATTTAATAATTCATATTTTATTTTAAAATCTTTTTACTTAAAAGTAGTTAGATCGCGAGTTTCCAATGCAATTTGAATGGGTATATACGTATTTTATTTTATTGATTCTTTAATATGGCATTATTAATTCCCGATTGAATCGTACGAAAATGAAATATACATAATGTTGTCATCATTTCTAAACGTTTTATTTTTAATATTTAAATCTCCGTTTTCTATAGTTTGTATCAAATGTACTGAGTTTATGCCTGAATGTAAATGATCTGACTGAACTTATTGACTGAATTAAATATTGCTTTCTAATCTAATTGGTTTATAATCGAGATAATAGATAAGATGCAGCAAACTAGTAATACGTACTTCTAAATGATTACATTTTAGATTAACATCAAACCATCGGAAAGCGGAATATGTCCGACATATTTTTCTGATGTAGGAATATGTCCTACAACAATTCCGGAGTATGTCGATTTTATATTGCTAGATAATATTAGTTGTTTGATTTCTTTCATTTTAAATCTCTCTGGAGTCTAGTTAAAATCGAATCTACTACCTTATCCATTTGATAATGTTAAAAGTGTAACAGATGATTTCAACGTCCACTGAACGTATTCTTAAATTTGAATTGTATTAATTTGACCGAATAGTATTTACTGGACGTATCTTCAAAATTCATTGTTTCGATTGCCTTAACATGAGATGAATCCCAAAATCATACTTGGAATTTGAATAGAGTGTACGGTTGATCTGTTGACAATTAAGGAATGGAACGCATGAATTTAGGTCTGATTCATCAAATCTCTAATGGCTAGAGATTCTATAATTTAACTAATAATTGTACAGTACACCCTCGCTAATCCGAACAGTTCTTGCCAACGATCGAAAAAATCGTCAGATCGGATGAGTGAATTTGTTCCGATAGTGAAATAACACTAATTCAATGGGTATTTAACAACAGGGGCGTAGGATGCGGGAAATACGGGGTGGGTGTTTCGGGTCTGGAGCAGAGATAAGTGAGGTAAAAAGACCAGATGCGAACATCTCTCCTAGATTCTCCACGGTCATGTTTAGTTGTAAAGTCTAGTTAGAATGTTAAGAATGACTGCCACAAAATCACGATGTATATAAATCTCCAAATAAAAGTTTAAATAATTTGCTCATTAGAGACTAAAAAATAGATGTAGATCCATATGTGAACATATAATATATAAAAAAGGCGAATAATAATGTATTTTTTCGTGTTCGGATTAACGAGGTTGTACTATACTATGAATGTGATAATACCATTTCATTGAATTCCTGTATTTCACTTGAAGTTATGGATAAAAATGCTACAAAATCTTCTGCCTGATGGAACAATTTATGTCAGATAGTTTGACCTCATGACTGGATGAATACACCTGATAGAGAGTGCGAATTTGGAAATTCTGAATATTTTCACTAGAACATCTAAGCATGTGTCTATAATTTGATGGATTGTTCATATTACTGGACAAAGATTTAAAATACGTTTTGTAAACAAGTCTGCATGCAGACTCGTCCAGAGAAGCGAGTGGTATATACACAAGCTACAAGGCAGTTTTGTAGTATTAATTAAAACACACTACACGACAATCTTCTACATTGACATACCGAAAGATATGTATAGTTCCAATATTGATTACAACTGTATGTCTCATGGCAAGACTAATGTAATTTTTTTATTAATAAGTAGTCTGGTTAAAATCCTAACAAGGTTGATTGATCATAGCTTAGGTTAATTTTGGGTTTTCGGTCGAGTTTTTAAACACATTTATAATAATTTGGTTTCAAAAGAATATTCACACTTGCGGTAAACTAGTTACAATTAGTTCTAATGTTGACAGAAGACTACTATATACTTGCTGATGAACCCATTTTACCATATATTTTCACATGGATGTTAGTCCTCTCTCTAATCTCCCCAGAAAGAGATTGCTAAGTTTTTTGTTCAATGATCTATAGTAATTACTGTTTCTTTTCAATTATCGAATATTTCAGATGTTTACCTAAAATAGCATATTCTAAGGTAAAAGTCAGGATCAAAATTAATAATCACAGTTACTATTGTAAGAATATTGCGTATGGGGAAAAATTGACTGTGAAAAGAATGGGGAAAAGCAGACGGTTGCAAATCGAGGTAAACCTCGAGATGAGACGCACATGGGTGGCAATCCCTCGCGATGGGGTCGCGGACCCTCAGCTGGGGAAAGCGGAATAAGGCCGAATTTTCAATCCTATATGCAAATCGAAAGTTGATCCCCTGAGCTATACAATGGACAGATTTCCACTAACTTTTGAATACAGATAACGGCTCAGTGCTTATGAAATGGCCTAAGTAGTAATAATTGTAACATTTCAAATGCCACAATTGCAATTTTTTATTATAAAACATTTTTTGTAAACCCAGTTTTAAGTTTCCGTTTACGACTGTGACTCTGAGTATCTACTAATTCATACCTGGTGTTGTCTTTCTTATTTGTGACAATACATAGTTGCCATCTTAATTAAATCCTCAAGTTTTTTTTCAGGGAGTAGCTACCTAGACTATATTTTGATCAGAAAATATATATAATTTTGATCAGAAATGTGAAATTTATATTAATTAGTATTGAAATTCCATTAATCAAACAAATTTCTGATCAAAATCCTACATATTTTCTGATCAAAATACACAGTCTCCATAATACCAATGTAGAATTTTGATCAGATTTGTGGAATTTCAATACTAATTAACACAAAGGTATACAGTCTCGTAGCTACCCCGTCAAAGTTTACCTGTATACAGCTTTATTTTGTCACACTAAACGATTACATTTAGCATTCAGCTATATCCAATTAGAATGTTGTAATGTTTTTCTCTGGACAAAAGTTCCGTGGATAGTGTAATTTAGGAAAGACATTCAATGGGTCGGGTAAAAGCATGTACAGCTGCGAAACAGTTTTTGCTTGTGCGCGCCCAAACGCTCGCTATCTAAGTATGATAGAAAGCAATGAACAGAGATAAAAAATGTAACATTGCACTTTCCTAGTTGTGTGGGAAAGTTAACAAGTTTTATAAACGTGTTGTGTGGTTTAAGGTGATATGCTACATTTAATCAATCAATATTTTAAATGCGATTATCAGTCTAGGAGAGTTTAATTAATTTCTTAGAATAAGTTGTTGACAAATGAATTGTGTGTAAGCACCATTAAGATACCCCTTGCAGTTTTACAGGATATTTGTTACACAGAAAGTCATTCTCTACTGAACACTAGCAGTCTGTAACAGACAATTAGAGGGTTAAAGGGCTACATTATGAGCTATTGAGAAAATAATTTAATTGTTCAATACAATATAGAAATCAGTTTAGATTTCAGAATAAGCAACTGAATAATGTGATGGATATGTTGAAGACGAAGGACAGTTTTGTATATTGATAAGCTAAAAATAGAATATTTTTTCCTCAACGAAATATTTTGACATATCATCCCTTCTCTTTCTAATATATCTTCTTTAGAAATTAAGGCGGGAGACATAGCAATCAGCAACCTCCAACACATGGATTGCACGCAACACTATTATGTGCTTGTTACCGATAGGTTGTGCAGATGCCTTGTCCACATCAGTTGATCAAGATATCAAAAGCCGCTGAAAATTTCACGTTAAAACCATTATCTACATATTTGCACTAGCATCACTTCTCTTTCTATCTCTTATTTAGAAAATTAAGGCGGGAGACGTAGCTATTCGCAACCTCCAACACATGGATTGCACGCAACAGTATTCTGTGCTAGTTACCGATTGGTTGTCCAGGTGCCCTGTCCATATCAGTTGATCAAGGAATCAAAAGCGCTTGAAAAACGTTGGTTATGAAATTGATTATGAAATTTCAATGTAAAACCAGTGTATACATGGTTGCACTATATCCTTTAACATGTTCTCTTTAGAAGCATGTTTCAGTCAAGAGCTCTGCTAAAATGTGATTTTTTAAATGTAGGTATAATCACATTTTCAGACACGTACTATCATCACTGAATTTGGTGATTGGTCCTGTAATATGTCTTCGAAACATATGCATATAAGATTTATTCTATATATATACTTCGCCAAAAAACATACACATCCTCAATTATTTAATTCATTGATTTCTTAATCACATAATTATTATTCTCACTTGATTTCTAAAAGTGTATGAAATCTGAGATTTAATACGTATGTACGAGTACATGGTTGAGGTGGATCTTTTCGCTTAAAATGATTTCTCCAGTCAGATAGTGTCGAATAATTCAATTAATATTTGATTGCTGTACTGTTGGTGTGAGCATCGAAATTACTTCTCATTGGTTAATGAATTAATTTTGTTGTGTAAACGCGATATTTTACTAACAATCTGCTTCATAACAATCTGCTTCATCTTTCTTCTCAGTTCTATTATAATGCGTTTTGAAAGTATTATTCGATTAAGATGAATATTTATTCCAGATATTTTGACTTCTTAACCAATAAAGCCTCTCACTCTTATAATTAGAGTTTTCTTGTAAATATATCGAAACAGCATACGCAGCAGGAGCCCACTCAGGTTACTATAGACGACTTTACTTATTAGAATGTCGAATATTTTGTACTTACGCGATCTCCTTACAGAGGAGATGACACCTCGTTGTCTACAGCTCCCCCGTTCCGCTACTCACGACCATTTCAGCATCCCTCCGCTGTACCCATCTCAAAAGAGCAGCGTTAGTACTCCCGGAAGAAATCGACCGCATAGTCTCCATGTAAAACCGGTATACGGTGTAAGTGGGAGTACAGTGTGTGCTGTACAAGAACCGGTGTTCCCACGACGAGTTATGTCACCTCTCTCTGACCGTGATTTTACTAGTAAACTAGCGCCTGAACTGAGCACGCGCTACTCCGCTAACAGAACTAAGAGTGAAGCTGCAGTTGGCATAATTCCAGTCACTTATGAATGGAAGAACAGCATGCGTACTAACAAACTGCTATCCCCTACGCCTCTGCCACTTGAAATAGCTCCATCCGAGCCACCACAGCCACAAATTGTAGCTTTCGAACGTCAGAAAGAGACAACCAACGACGACAGACTCAAGAAGCAACAAATTTTGGTTCAAGTCTTGAACAAAGCTGGTAATAGTGGAATAAAACGAGAGAAGCTACCCACTCTGTTCGCCTACTTAGCTCGAAATAAGAATTCGCTCAATAATAGCAACATATTGTCTCCTTCTAAAAATCCTACTTCCGAAAAGCACACCTCGATTCGTAAACAAGGATTACCGAAGATAAATAGACAAAACCAGCTTAGATTTTCTAAACACGCAGTACCTCATTATTAGTAAACAGAACAACCAAATCAATTTTATAATTATTTCTGAATATCATTATTTATTCTTTTATTCTGTCAATTTACCTGCGACGCGACATCTTAAATTATAAAAAATTCATTTAATATAATATTCCTATTTTGATTTCAAAAGAGTGCTCCTTTAGAATGAATAGGATCACGCGCCTATTCACATCTCCCCTTAGGAGTCTCATAGCAACCACTAGCCCTCGTATCCACCTTATTCAACCTATTCGTTTGCATCACCAATCGCCAGTAACTAGTCTATCGGATGAAGAAGCTATGCTCCGCGACACTGTATCAAGGTACTAGCTAGCATAAATATGGTTTTAGTGCACATAGATTAATAACTCTGCACTCCCTCAGGTTCGCAAGTGATAAAATCGAACCACTAGTAAGACAGATGGATGAGAAATCTCACATGGCTCAGTCAGTACGAGATGGCCTCTTTCAGAACGGATTAATGGGCATTGAGATTCCTGAGAAGTTTGGGGGTACAGCAGCATCCTTTTTCTCTTCAATCATTGTCATCGAGGAGTTAGCCAAGGTTGACCCATCTGTGTCTGTGTTCTGTGATGTTCAGAACACACTCATTAATAATTACTTTCTAAGGTTCATAAGTCATACAGTAGTAAACTTTCTGATAATCCCTGGTGTTTGTAGGTCTATAGTTGTGAGCTTCAAAGCTCAAAAGTAATTCAAAAATCAATTTTTTTCTACCCACTTTCCGATTAATAATTGATGTATTTGTAAAACGCACAATTATTCAGTATAACGATCATTACTGTCATGTTCCAACTCACACAATGAACCAGTTACTTGCTTGCTAGTTAGTGTATTTGAACTGAAATGTGTCATTGGAATTCTAGCTCTTAAACTTAAAATTCAATCTTCTTGACTACAAGATTCGGTTGGTAGACACGTATATTGTTTGAGATGATAGATACTGTTAAGTCTGTAGTTGATTAAAAGTAAAGTTTGCGTGGGGATTTACTTCAAACCTATCTGTTCTTTCATTATTACCCTTGATTAAAACCTGACCGATTACTAAAAGAATCGGAATGTGGTTCTTTTTGCATCTTTGTTTCCATGGGACTCTTTATCAGGAAAAGTACAAAGCACATACATGTTCGGTAATAAATATCTGCTGACTGACAAAAGTAGTGCTGATCCTTTCATCTTGTCACCACAGTGCACATGCATCCATTCACTCATTCCTGGAAAGGTTCTCCAATCCTTAAAGTAATACATTTTCAAAGAGTCTTGTTTAGTTCGATGAAATAGTTAGAGATACAATAGACACTCTCGATTTGACCATTTCTACAGGAGATTCTACAAATTGCAATAATTCGATATCAGATACATCATAAAATGGTTTTGCACTCAAATTTAGTAAGAACTGAACTTATATTTCGCAAAATAGTACGTAATATAGGCGGAGGCAGTTCGGAATCTAACACGAATTTTTCCAATAGAAAATCAATGCATTAGTTCGAAAATTGATATTCAGAATCTGCACACTCATGAACCGTAGATCAACCTCTGAAAGCTATGGCGAACTTAATCTTTATTCACTAAATCCGAAATTTATACAAAATTATATAAGCAAATACAAGGAATTGAGTGTAGTTTTAAGGATGTTGTTTCTTTTTTCTATATCCACTATGTCGTACAACAAGTACGACCATTGAACAGATCTCAATTACTACCTTGAAAGGAATTTTAAAAATTTCACCACATTTAGAAAACCTGCATATATGAAATAATATATTTTATGATATAAATAACAATTAATGAATGAAAGGTGGATATTAGGCCATAGAAAACTTGCTCACATCATCATTTGATTACTAGTTTAGCCAATCATATTAATTTATTTCGTCAAAATATCTAAGACTATTTGTATATAGTAAAACAAGGAACTATCTAGGAGCGCGAGACGCTCCTTTAGGCGTATGATTTTAAGTCCGAATGTGTTTAGGAGCGTGAAAATTTAGAATATTACCCAATTTACCCTATATTATAATGTTCTTTATCGATTTAAGCGTATGAAAATTTATGGGTTCGAGATTGTATCCCTGGAGGGCTGTATAATACCTTGTAGTAGAAGCATATACATACGTATACCCATAATTGACTCCATTTGACTGGGGATTATTAGCTGTAATGCTATGCATGTGGTCATGTGGATATGGGGTTGAGGGTTTCCAGGCATTAGTATATCCCCAAGACCTTGCATTATATTAGACAATTTAATAAGTGTTATAATTGAAACCTGTGTATCTTTTGAGGTGTTTGCAAGCCGCGCAGCGGAAGCACTGATCTTTCATTCGCGTAATTTCGGTTAATTCCTCCTCACGTTTATCTCAAATCTTCACTGCTGTTTCCTAGGTATGCATCTGAAAGTTTGCAGGAGAAATACCTTCCACTTCTATCCCAGAAGTTGGTTGGTTCTTTTTGTCTGTCGGAAGCAGACTGTGGATCAGACGCTTTCGCACTGAAGACACGAGCGGACAGAAAGGGCGACAGTTACCTCCTCAATGGTAGCAAGGCATGGATTACGAATGCTGAGCATGCCGGTCTCTTTCTGGTGATGGCGAATGTTGATTTCTCCAAGAAATACAAAGGTACCCGACTGGATCCAGTTTTTTTCTTATTTACTTATCTATGAGAAACCGAATATCCAGCCCCGACATTTCAGCACGAAATCTTCCTATTCGTCTACTCCCGTAGGCATAACCTGCTTCGTAGTAGAGAGAGACAGTCCAGGACTGACAATTGGGAAAAAGGAAGATAAACTAGGCATCAGAGCCTCCAGCACTTGTACTGTCACCTTAGAGAACGTCAAGGTTCCTGAGAGTAACGTCCTTGGAGAGGTAGGGAGAGGATACAAGTATGCTATAGATACGCTCAACGAAGGAAGGATTGGAATCGCAGCACAAATGATTGGTAAGAACTTAATACATACATTTCCACACCCCTTTCTATTCGAGTGTAGTCGTTGGTTAAATTTTAACTCTATATTCCTCTATAGGATTAGCTCAAGGCGCGTTTGATAAGTCTATGCCTTACTTGCACGAGAGAAAAGCATTCGGCTCTCACATTGCTGATTTCCAGGCCATGCAGCATCAACGTGCCGAGGTCGCTACCAACATAGAAGCAGCTCGATTACTCACTTACAATGCGGCTCGTCTGAAAGAATCCCAGCTGCCTTTTATTAAGGAGGCAGCAATGGCGAAATACTTTGCGAGTGTAATAGCCGCAACCACTACTTCACGTTGTGTGGAATGGTTGGGGGGTGTGGGGTTCACTAAGGATTTCCCGGTCGAGAAATTTTACCGCGATTGCAAAATCGGCGCGATTTACGAAGGGACTTCTAACATTCAACTTAACACTATAGCTAAAATATTAGATAGCACTTATAAATAAAATCTTAAAACTCAGTGAGGAAGTGTAAGAAATAATTATATAGGGTTTATATGAACGAATTATGCTTATTATATTCATGATTCTACCTTTTCATAACAACCAATTTGTGTATTCTTTTCCCCTAGCTTACTCACTAGATGCTTATCTAACGCAGATAGATATTTACTGTAGTGGTTACATACAATACGGTCATTAATTACGTAAGCTACGATACTTAGAATACTTACAGTTACATAAACTACTTAATTACTCCACTTCGTAATTTGTTCACACAAATGGCAGAATCAACACCAAATGTCGAAGCAGGAAAAATATTTGTCGGAGGGCTGAGCTGGGACACCACGAAAGAGAATCTCAAAACCCATTTCTCTCAGTATGGAGAAGTGTCTGATTCATGTATCATGGTGGATAGTGAAACTAAAATGCCGCGAGGATTTGGATTTGTCACATTTAAAGATCATTCTTCTGTACTTAGTGCGATAGATGGCCCACATATTCTCGATGGGAAGAAGATCGACCCTAAAGAAGCCATTGCAAAAGATTACCATGCTTCTTCTCAAGTGAGTAAGAGTAGCTCGATTGAAAAGAAAGTATTCGTTGGTGGCTTACCTGCATGTACTATAGATGAACTTAAAGCTTATTTCGGTCGATATGGAGATATAACAGAAGTTGATATAAAGTATGACCGAACCACTGGTAAGCCACGAGGTTTCGCGTTTGTCGAATTTGGAGCGCCTGAATCAGCAGCTGAAGCAATAATGACAAAATTTCAGATGTTTAAAGAGAAGAGAATTGAAGTGAAACCAGCAGAAAACCGCAATAATACTAGTTCAAGTGTTCCATCCAGTGCTACCTCCAATTCAGGTTGGAGTCAGACCCCAGGATACACTTTGCCGCATGGAACTCAGCAATCGCCCTATTTCTATAGTTACCCATACCCAACAACTCCCGCTTATCCGGCTACGGGCACCAGCTACCCAAGTCAACCCGCGCCATCGTACCATACCCAGGCTACCCATGCCACACAGAGCCAGTCCGGATATCCCTCACAAGCGAGCGCATACCAGCAGAGCGGGTACCAGCAGGCCTATCCGGGGAACACAGCCTACCCCAGCCAGACATATCCATCTGGGAGCTACACCCAATCGAATGCTGGGTATCCTGTCGGGTATCCAAACTCCTACGGCTCCTCCGACTCGGCGAACAGCTACGCACAGTCCAGTTCGACTTCCGGGTACTATCCCACCCAGGCAGTCCATCCCGCATACAACTCTGAATCCAGCTATCCTCAAGCCCAGAATCAGAGGAGCTGGTAGAGAGGGAGAGAGAAGTCCCCATAATTTTACATGTACTTTACTTTACTTTACTTTACCCCTTAGGGATAAGATAGTATATTAACCTAGCTAGCTACGTATATGAGTGTAGTCCCTCTAATTCTGGTCTCATTACCTTTGTATGAATCTCAAGTTTATATGTTGGTTGTATTGTCCCCAATAAACAAAAAATCAAAATGACTTCGTAATGTTGAAATCTAATTTTACTCTATGGTGCAAAAATCCGCAATTATCAGTTGCACAACTGTATTACCATTCGATAATTCAAGAACCTACTAGTCGGTAAGTAGGAGTCCTCTTAGATGTGTACGATTCCTCGTTCAAAATATGTGCACCTTCAGTCTCCTGAACCAATTCTGAACGTGTATTATACTTAGATTTTCCAGGCTATTCTGTTAAATAAAAATATGACAAACAATTTCTAATCTTATTCGGAATCTCCACTTGGGCATAGTTTTTTCCGTTGTAGAGAGATGTGACACAAAATGACCCCAGCACAAAAAGACCTCTGCCTACTCCGTGTAGCGAATTTATTGAGTGTCAAAAATGACCCCTGAATAGTTTGAAGGACAGAACAGATGTCAGTATTTGAGGGGTTTTAAAGGAGCGTTTGATGAGTCTATTAGTCCTTACCTACACGAAGGAAAAGCATTTAGCTCTCACAATGCTGATTTCCAGACCATGAATCAAAAAAGTATGGCCCAAAAGCTTTTAGAAATTGGAAATATTGTGGTGATAACCACATTAACCTGAATATTGAATACTTTTAGACCTTACTTATTCAATTTATATTCTTTTTATCACGATTTAACTGGTCTGGGCATTCAAAAAGTTCTCATCCCAAATCTGTACCTCAGATGATAGTGAAAATAGGATATTTTCGATTTGTCCATTGTATTTCTTAGGGAATCAGCTTCTAATTTATATATTGGTTTATTTTAAGTGGACAATTATTGTGGTTCTTACATTAGATTTTTTTACATCGGTTTAAGGTAGTCCCTTTGAACGTGATTTTTGGGGTTCCCTTTGATATATTTCAGTTCTGAGCAAATTTAGATTAAAACTGATCCCTCCATCGAATTCTACGCATCAGTTAACATATATATTGAATTCTCTGAAGTATTCTAGTTTTAGGCTGAGAGAATAATGTGTTTTGAAGTGATTTACGACGACTACTACTACTTTTGTCCCACGTTTTAAGTGGCAAAAAATAGCCAAAAATCCACTAAAAGTGGCATGATATTTTTTCAACACGAGCGATTCTATTGAACACCTCCCGTTTACTTTTTCACATTGGTTCTTAATTATTACCTTTTAATGATCTTATTTTACGATTTTCACAATTTTTATTCTCCAAATTTAGTCATTTTCAATGGGAAGATTCCAACTTTTCGACTCTACTCTAAACCGATGTATAAAAATCTAATGTAAGAACTACAATAATTGTCCTCTTAAAATAAACCAATATATAAATTGGGAGCTGATCCCCTAAGGAATACAATGGACAAATTGAATATATCCTATTTTCACTATCATTTGAGATACAGATATGGGATGAGAACTTTTTGAATGCCCTAAGTATTTTCTAAATGTTTATTTTCATTTTTAATTCCTAATATACCTAGCTTACTCACTAGATGCTTATCTAACGCAGATAGATATTTACTGTAGTGGTTACATACAATACGGTCATTAATTACGTAAGCTACGATACTTAGAATACTTACAGTTACATAAACTACTTAATTACTCCACTTCGTAATTTGTTCACACAAATGGCAGAATCAACACCAAATGTCGAAGCAGGAAAAATATTTGTCGGAGGGCTGAGCTGGGACACCACGAAGGATACCCTCAAAACCCATTTCTCTAAGTATGGAGAAGTGTCTGATGCAGTTATCATGGTGGATGGTGTGACTAAAATGCCGCGAGGGTTTGGATTTGTCACATTCAAAGATCAGTCTTCTGTAACTAGCGCGATAGATGAGCAACATTTTCTCGATGGGAAGAAGATCGACCCTAAAGAAGCCATTACAAAAGATTACCATGCTTCTTCTCAAGTGAGTAAGAGTAGCTCGATTGAAAAGAAAGTATTCATTGGTGGTCTACCTCATTCTTGTACTGATGATGAAATCAAGGATTATTTCAATAAATTTGGGGATATAACAGAAGTTGATATAAAGTATGACCGAATGACTAATAAGCCACGAGGTTTCGCGTTTGTCGAATTTGGAGAGCTTGAATCAGCAAACGATGCAACTAAGTCGAAATTTCAGATGTTTAAAGAGAAGAGAATTGAAGTGAAACCAGCAGAAAACCGCAATAATACTAGTTCAAGTGTTTCATCCAGTGCTACCCCCAATTCAGGCTGGACTCAGACCCCAGGATACACTTTGCCGCATGGAACTCAGCAATCGCCCTATTTCTATAGCTACCCATACCCAACAACTCCCGCTTATCCGGCTACGGGCACCAGCTACCCAAGTCAACCCGCGCCATCGTACCATACCCAGGCTACCCATGCCACACAGAGTCAGTCCGGATATCCCTCACAAGCGGGCGCATACCAGCAGAGCGGGTACCAGCAGGCCTATCCGGGGAACACAGCCTACCCCAGCCAGACATATCCATCTGGGAGCTACACCCAATCGAATGCTGGGTATCCTGTCGGGTATCCAAACTCCTACGGCTCCTCCGACTCGGCGAACAGCTACGCACAGTCCAGTTCCACTTCCGGGTACTATCCCACCCAGGCAGTCCATCCCGCATACAACTCTGAATCCAGCTATCCTCAAGCCCAGAATCAGAGGAGCTGGTAGAGAAGGAGAGAGAAGTCCTTTCATAACTTTCATAACATGTACTTTACTTTACCCCTTAGTGATAAGATAGTAGTATTTTAACCTAGCTATGTGAGTGTAGTCCCTCTAATTCCATTCTACCTTTGTACAAGTATGAATCTTTAGTTTATATGTTTGTTGTATTAATACAAGTTATATTGTCCCCAATTAGCAAAAAAAGCACACACAAAAATTAGTATATAATTTAGCAGTCATCTAAAATTGTGTAAATCAGAGGTTCTCAACCTCGGGGTCGCCGAAAAATTTATTGATGTATTTAAAGTCACTATTTGATGATGTTCTACATATCAAATTCATAATGTCTTCTTTGGTGGGGTCGCAAGGGATTAAAAATTGTATAATGGGGTCGCGAGAGAAAATAGGTTGAGAACCACTGGTGTAAATAGAAATAGGATACGTATCCTTCTCTTAGATCTGTTGCGTAGATCCATGAGATTCTTATACTACATAACCATGGATGGCTTTGTAGCGTAGAATTCTGAGATTATCCGTAGAATCGTGAGATTTTGTTTCGTTTACTCAAATGACCATGTGGTTCAATCGGTTTCATCATAACTTGATAACCATCGCCACTAAATAGTGTCACGCGACAAAGTTTGATGGTATTCGACACAATTTAATGGCACACGACGCTATTTACTCGGTAAAACTCCATATGGACCATGGATGAATTTTATTTTGCATTTATGGTCCATATGGGGTTATACCATAGTGAATTTACCAGAGTCGCGTGCCATCAAATTGTGTCACGTGCCACAATTTGGTGGTAGTAATTATCAAGTTACGATGAAACCAATTGAACCATAAGGCGATTTGAGTAAACGAAACAAATCTCAAGATTCTACGGATAATCTCAGAATTCTACGCTACAAAACCATCCATGGTTATGTAGTATAAGAATCTCACGGATCTACGCAGCAGTTCTATGAAACTGAAGTTGACAATTATATTTAAACTGTTAATAGCAGTGTGGATATAAGTGTGTGATATAGAATTACGTAAGCAGGTAGTGTCAGTTATAGATTTTCACCTCCAGGAAGGGACCATGGCCAAAAAGGGGATTGAGCAGGTGACCGCTGTATCCAAGTTCAATATTTTGGAAATTGGATCGGTCTGTTTGTTGGTGACTGCTATATCGTCGTTATAGCAGGTTCGACTGTATTTATTTTGCATGTTCTTATCCACATCTCAAATCTTCACTGCTGTTTCCTAGGTATGCATCTGAAAGTTTGCAGGAGAAATACCTGGCACTTCTATCCCAGAAGTTGGTTGGTTCTTTTTGTCTGTCGGAAGCAGACTGTGGATCAGACGCTTTCGCACTGAAGACACGAGCGGACAGAAAGGGCGACAGCTACCTCCTCAATGGTAGCAAGGCATGGATTACGAATGCTGAGCATGCCGGTCTCTTTCTGGTGAGTTCCATATTTTCCCATTAATTAATTATACAGTGTATATTCAAGCTTGTTGAAAGGTAAACTCAATTAATAATTCTTTTTTTTTTTTGATTATCCACGGTCCTGCAAATATAACAGTCTGATTTCTACCAAATTTCGCATGTAGGATTCTTCCCATGCTTCTCAACTCTCACGATTTAGAATCACTGTTCGTAATACTATTTTCCCATGTCTCACGATTTGTCACTTCACTTGCCATCACACGATTAGGTTAAATTACAAATTGAGAGGCCTGCCTTCCATGCAGGGGTTTATCTAGGTACTCGGCCGGCACTTATAGGTGGCAGCCTGGTGTCGTCGGAGGAGACAAGGTGATTCGATTTTGGTGCCGGGTTGCCTCCACCCCTGGAATTACAAGATAAACCTCTATTCGGGTGGCATTAAACCTTCATCACATTCAAGAAAGTGCCGGACTGGAAAATCTTAGATAAAACCATGCTTCCATGTGGACATGTATTGTGTAGAATCCGATTTCACATTTCGAAAGTAATCAATTTAATATTTTGTGAATTATTAACATACGCATATTTTCCACCTTTTAAAAAAAATATTAAGAAGCGAGACCTCAATGGCTAATTTAGCGTATTCTTCTATTTTTATTTAAAATTTCACACCTAGAAAACTATAAAATGAGTATCTCCCGATATATTACAATATTCCATTTACGTTCCTTTGAGTCACTTCCGGAACGGGATCATCCCAGAAAATCTAGATATCAAATTTCCGGCACAGGACGAGACAGATAAAATCCTTAATTTCGTCCCGTCCCGGAAATTAGATATCCGTACGTCGCCCGACATTTTAGTTGTAAATTAATTATATTCCTTTTTAATATTAATAGTTTGTTTAGTATAACATATTTTATAGTATGCAATTTCAGTAATTTTTAGTATTGTCTATCATTCGTTTACTAATCCCTAGTGCACTATTATCTGAATATATTCCACAGGATTTACTTGTACCTATGTGCTCTCTATAGGATTTAGCTCAAAGTACGTTTGATGAGTTTATTCCTAACCTACACGAGAGAAAAGCATTCGCCTCACACGCTGATCAAAGAGGCAAACTGTTTTACAATAAATAAGTAGCTATGACAAAATACCTTCGTTGTAGTGGATGCGTTTCTGTGCTTCTAAATTATCTACAAAACTACGTTTGTATGTTATGTTGTTGTTTAATGATTATAGAAGAAAAAGGTTAGAGGGCGAATCTGGCGAACAGCTCATTTGAGTGAAATATCATAGAAATGTGTAAAATAATCTTATATGATTTGATATATGAACTAATAAATTTATGATTCTACCTTTTCATAACAACCAATTTGTGTATTCTTTTCCCCTAGCTTACTCACTAGATTCTTATCTAATGCAGATAGATATTTACTGTAGCGGTTACATACAATACGGTCATTAATTACGTAAGCTACGATACTTAGAATACTTACAGTTACATAAACTACTTAATTACTCCACTTCGTAATTTGTTCACACAAATGGCAGAATCAACACCAAATGTCGAAGCAGGAAAAATATTTGTTGGAGGGCTGAGCTGGGACACCACGAAGGATACCCTCAAAACCCATTTCTCTAAGTATGGAGAAGTGTCTGATGCAGTTATCATGGTGGATGGTGTGACTAAAATGCCGCGAGGGTTTGGATTTGTCACATTCAAAGATCAGTCTTCTGTAACTAGCGCGATAGATGAGCAACATTTTCTCGATGGGAAGAAGATCGACCCTAAAGAAGCCATTACAAAGGATTACCATGCTTCTTCTCAAGTGAGTAAGAGTAGCTCGATTGAAAAGAAAGTATTCATTGGTGGTCTACCTCATTCTTGTACTGATGATGAAATCAAGGATTATTTCAATAAATTTGGGGATATAACAGAAGTTGATATAAAGTATGACATAAACACTAATAAGCCACGAGGTTTCGCGTTTGTCGAATTTGGAGAGCTTAAATCAGCAAACGATGCAACTATGGTGAGATTTCAGACGTTTAAAGAGAAGAGAATTGAAGTGAAACCAGCAGAAAACCGCAATAATACTAGTTCAAGTGTTCCATCCAGTGCTACCTCCAATTCAGGTTGGACTCAGACCCCAGGATACACTTTGCCGCATGGAACTCAGCAATCGCCCTATTTCTATAGTTACCCATACCCAACAACTCCCGCTTATCCGGCTACGGGCACCAGCTACCCAAGTCAACCCGCGCCATCGTACCATACCCAGGCTACCCATGCCACACAGAGCCAGTCCGGATATCCCTCACAAGCGGGCGCATACCAGCAGAGCGGGTACCAGCAGGCCTATCCGGGGAACACAGCCTACCCCAGCCAGACATATCCATCTGGGAGCTACACCCAATCGAATGCTGGGTATCCTGTCGGGTATCCAAACTCCTACGGCTCCTCCGACTCGGCGAACAGCTACGCACAGTCCAGTTCCACTTCCGGGTACTATCCCACCCAGGCAGTCCATCCCGCATACAACTCTGAATCCAGCTATCCTCAAGCCCAGAATCAGAGGAGCTGGTAGAGAAGGAGAGAGAAGTCCTTTCATAACTTTCATAACTTTACTTTACTTTACCCCTTAGTGATAAGATAGTAGTATTTTAACCTAGCTATGTGAGTGTAGTCCCTCTAATTCTGCTTTATTATAGAAATAAACTATAAGTAGACTCAAGTATTGGCATTATTCTACTCTGATTTTTCTTTCATTTCTTGTTACTTGGAATTAATTGAAATTAGATTGCAGAGTCATTTTTAGTGCTTATCCACTTTTTTTCGTAAAGTATATACCATGCAACAAATTCGTAGTGAAAACACTTTCCCATAGACGGGATGGGAGTGATTCACATTCTTGGGTTGATAACGCAACTTGAGATGTTGCGTTGCTAATTAGCTCGGGAATGTTGAAGTACTCTTCTATCCCGCCTGTAGGGGGCTATTTATGCTATCGAATAATTTGTAAGGTTGTTCTGCTAAGAGTATTTTTTATTCTTACTGCATTTGGAAAGTATACGTTATCATAAGTTTAAGGTATCATATGAGGTCATTTCTTCACGAAGCAACCTTTGTTATACTTGTATTATATTTCCAAAGGGATTGAAGTATGATGCAATGTCGACTTGTAGAATTAGGAATCAACAAGAAAATGAATTACCAAACACAAGTAATTAATGTTATTACTTATATTCATTAGTTATTGTAATTAGAGTACATATTCGTTTTAATGCATTCGTTATTGATATGAATCAGAGGTATTATGATCTAATAATATATATGATATTAGTAATATTCCATTTTAAAATTCAACTAGAACCTTGTTATGTCGACAATTAAGCTAACCACGAGGATTACGGGTCTCGCCGTAGTCCCAAACGCGAGAGAAGTGCTAAAAACGATCTATTCCAAAACACTCTCTCTACTCTCTGAAATGCCAGAAAAGTCGATCTATCGCTTAAATACGGAGCGTGTAATCAGTGCACGATTGAAGGTTGTAACAGCTGAAACTGAGAATGAGAAAATAGAATCAATTATCAAGCAAGGACAAATGGAAGAGTTGATCGATCAAGCAAAGAGAGAATGCTCACTCACAGAGAAAATGCTGGATTGGGAGCCTTGGAAGCCTCTCTTAGGCCCTCCACCCCCTGGCCAATGGGACTGGCCCATATGAATTGCGTCATAAGGAGTTTATCTGTACTCAATTCGATGAATTTGGAAATAAATACGATCAAATATTTATGTTTATTCAGTAGCAAATAAATAAGAGAGTTGAGTTAGGCAAAACCCTAAACCCATCTTGTCATTCACTATTTATATAACCTAAGTTAGACCATCGATCTAAATAAGCAAATTATTCTAATAATATTTCCTAATTGCCTTAATCGGCAAACGAAGAACGCCTGAGAATTCTCTAGTTCCATACGATCTGCCAGTGGAGTAGCCAGGATTATTGAGTTGAAGGGATTATCAAAAATGAAATCTTAATGAATTGGTGAGAACATTTGAGTTTCATTGGGAATCTGCGGAAGCAAAAAGAAAGTGCCATATTTATTGAATAGTACTCTCCATACCGATTCTGAAATGGTCGTACGACAATGACAGTAACTAAATTGTCGGTCCGTCATGCCTACAAAGCCATAATCTAAATATGACGATCACATTTCAAGTAGGTTAGGGAGCAACTGTCTCCTGGTAGCTACACCAATACTATCGCCTTAATACTGCTTCTTTTAATGGAAATAGGAAGCAGGCCTCCTGTCTCCCCACTAAATCATGGCCACCTTTGCTGAGATCTCAAGGCCAATCAGGGGTTTATCTAGGTGCTCGGCCGGCACTTATAGGTGCCAGCCTGGTATCGTCCGAGGAGACAAGGTAATTCGATTTTGGTGCTGGGTTGCCACCACCCCTGGAATTACAAGATAAACCTCTATTCGGGTGGCATTAAACCTTCATCACATTCAAGAAAGTGTCGGATTGGAAAATCCTAGATAACTCCATGAGGTCAATTGATGATGAGTGATGGAAGATGTGATTTATTTTGGTCATGAAAGGTCAAACAAAATCATTGAAAATGTAAGAACACTTTTTTACAAAATTCCTAATAGGGTGTCTGAATGCAATTTGAACTCCCGACTACACTGCACTTTTTGAAACCTGTACGTGAGTTCCCAAAAAAGTAGCAATTGACATTATTTATGCCAACTATCTTAATTTATTCTACATCGGGAAAGAAGATTATATTCCAAGTTTGTAATTGGATGACTGTTGAATAAAGTTCCTGTGTGATCCAATCTAACAGCGAAGCATCTACTTCCTTCTACGTTTGCGTTGGATAACTCTACAAGATATAAAATTTCCCTATTATTTTACAACTATTGCGTTTTTGTTGCAAGAAAAGCTGACTTTGCTAGTTAAATCCTCCTCTCAAGTAATAAGAACTTCGTCAAGGGATAAATGCAAGGTTGCAATATTTAAATTTGAAGAATATACACATGATGTCTTTCGTAATTCCGATATAGCCAAATTTTAATTGAACCTTTTCTTGGGTAAATATGATTGAATATCAATTTTGTGATAGCAATTTGCTGATCGGTTGATTTTTAAATGAATGTCTCTTGACTAATTGAAAATACATATTTATAATGTATTATCCAGACGAGTTCTCGAGGGGGAGGTTGTAGACCATATTATCGCTGTGAACTTTAGTACTTAATTCAAATCATGATCATATCGAGTGTATACTGATTCCAGCAATATTTTGCACATCATGGATTAGACTAACGGAAGGTTGATAATAAAGTTGCATTGAATGCTTTTCTCTCAAGTTTAATCTGTAAATGTGTCGGTTACAATATCAATGAAGAATTCTATGAATTTCCTAGCAATATGAAGCCTACTTATAGAGTCCATGAAAGAGTATGTCATCAATGCGTCTTGTTGGTTGATTACTCTAATATGTTAACTGTACCTTTTAATTTACTGATGACACTGTTGTATTAATTTGTATGTGAAATTGTCAATCTGATCCAATTTCCTCTGATAACCTATATTCCCTGTCGACTCTATCTGTGATAACCAGTTCTATTCGTACTAGGTTTTTAGTTTAATCATTTCAGACGAATTTAATGAAAGGAAACGTGTAATTTTCTTTTCATAGGAATTGTTGACAATTTTTCGTAACCAATTGACGAGAATCCATCCAAAGTGATTACAACCCAAGTGCCTCTGCTGAGGGATTGAGGTTTACTTACGTACAAGGTTTAGACAGCCAATCTGTAAGCAAACATTTACATTTTGATATCAGAATTGATGTCACAATAAAATTCTAACTATTATTCAATTAATGCTTCCTTGATGATACGAAATGTGATATTTGAAATCTACATAACAGTCATCATTGAGATCTCGTTTGATGAATTTATTTGCCTAATATGGTATATACTGATAGAACTAAGTTGTAATCATTTTTTCCATGTCAACCAATCAGATTTCAAGTTTAGGGAGTAATTATGATTTATTTATATGTATTGTGTAAGTCTAACCCATATTGGTCAAAAATATCAAAGCAGACTTGTACTCAATCAAAATTAATGCTACACGCTAATCACGACACAGGGCATCTCCTAACTCAGTGGTTCCCAACCTGGAGTCCGTGGTCCACAGAAGATATCAGGGGTCCACAGGTTGAAAACCGCTGCCTAACTTCTAAAAATGCTAATTGTATACCAGTTTCTCACCGTATCTAATTTTAAATTATTTCTTGATCGTTAATGATTACGTAATTGCTCGACTCAGTTTCGGTTTATCATTTCCAAATGGCACATGACCTGCTTCTAATACTTGATAGAACATCACCTGATGAAGTCATTCAATTCCTTTGCATCACTCAATGTTTATTATTGACCTGAGCATATCCAACCACATAGTACTGTAAAGATATTATTCTGCACTTTTGGTTCTTTCGCTTCAAATACTTTCAATTCTTTTAAAATAATTTAATTTCCAGTTGTCAGCTTTGTTATTAGCGAAATTCAATCCTTGGAATTTTTCTAGATTCATAAAATAGAGCACGAGGTCATGTTCGAAACAAAGTAGATTTACCAATCCCTCATAATGGATACTAAGAAAGCAATGGACTTTATACCAATTCCGAAAAGGTTGTGCATTTTAACAATAGATTCATATCCATAGAGCACTTTGAATTTATATCCTAATTATGAAATCATATGTATGAATGGACTTATGAAATACGTAGGAGACACTGAATACTTCTTGAACCTGTTTTGTTGGCACTTGTCTTTATTTAGAATGATTTCAATTGATGTTATCTATCGATTATAATCATTATGTTGTTGTGAGATGAAATTTAATTTGTATCAGAATTTATTGACGTATTCACAATAACTAAAAATAGTACGTATGCAACATCATTTTGCGTCAGCACTGATTATATCAGATTAGTTGATGAATCACTACTTGTGCTCTTCCTAATTTCTCTCAGTCATCGATTTTGTGATTATGTCCTAAACAGGGAGAATATCCTGTTTTAGAAAGCTTAGTAACCTCATTGTGATTGCTGCTGGTGCTAGGGAACAAACATAAACTTGCTGTTCAAGTAATTTGACATTATTTCAGAGTGTCTGATGGGTGTATGATGAATTTACTCTCTTTTTCACAACGATGGATTTATAATTATCTCGTTGAATGCGGGATTTGATGACGCATTGGAAATCCATTTCGATGATGCATTGCAAATCTATTTAACGCAAAACCCGAAGTATTCAATGGAATGTAAGCTATAATTTTTATAATTCCATTGTTTCAATTTTTTCACTTAATATGTCTCAAACTATCATAGTGGACTGGTAACATGTGATAGAAACGCAATTTTAATATAGAATCCGAGTGAATATTAAATAATTAACAATTGAATTGTTCTTATTTTGGCCTTTCCTCTAATTCCAATCTTCACTATCCAACACTTAGCAAAAAATGGGACTAGTAATCATTACACAATCCTAACGCATTAGCTAATCAATCCGATAGAGATGATGAGAAAAATAAAAGAAATCTGATAAAGATCTTCTTGAGGCGGTTTGAACTTTTGGCTGCCGAATAGTCTACAAAAATGCCGCCATAACTATTTATGCTGTATCTCCTACAACATAATAGCGTAATTACCTCAAATTTAAAGCTAAATTCCTCAAATTGGCAATATAGGAGTGATTGCTGAATAGTTTAGTTCCGTCTTCACAATGCGTACGCGTAAGTGCAGTCCTGACTCTTCTCATTACGCATTCATTTGATCATCAGTGATCATATCTTGATCTGATAGCATGTGCTATCCTAAATTTTCCTTATGCATTGTCAAAATTCGTCAAATTTGATATAGGATATTTATTATCCCTATTGACTGACCTTGGAACAGAGACAGATATCCTGAATTTCTCAGAATATCTTTGTAGACTGGCTCGACCAATTTCTAGTTTTTTGAGTGAAATTAAAGATCCATGATTCACTATTTTCCCCATAACTGAGTGATAAAATTAATGAATCTTTGCGATTTCTCAAAAAAAGGGGATCTTTCTAATTTTGCACGTTTTTCCGTGAAGGGGAGGAGTACTGTACATATGAAATTTGACATTAGAGAAAAGGGTTCCCAACGGGTAACTCATGCGGACGCCTGTTACAAATTTTTAGACTTTGAATCAGAAGTTTTTACAATTTATTTATAATTCATTCAACAACAATTATAATCTTAAAACTGATTTCTATAGAATTGCTAACCATAATAATCACCAATAAAAATCAATAAGCAATTTGATAGATTGAATTAAGTTTGATTTGATTCACAGACATGATTATTATCTCGTAGGCCGTACTAGAATATCTTGTTTCCGTTGGCTTATGCAGATAAGAGTAAACTTGGGTTGGTTTGTTTCGCGAGGTTATTAGCATTGGTCGGGCAATATTTTATCGTGTGTGCGTCATCTCCAGATGCATGGCATAAGGGACAGGTGTAAGCCCTCAGGACCGGACAGGTCACCCGGCCATCAGGCGCTTTCAACGCATGCGAAGTATACACAGACTCGTCTTCCCCATTATTCCTGCAGAAAACACATACTAACTTCGCCCCGACAACTTTTCCTGATTTTCCACGTCTTGCAGTCGCAATTTCGGCTTTCTTTTTCTGTCCCCAACCGCTCAGAGGGGAGGAAGGACTTGTGAGTGGAGAGTTCCAGTCTGTGCAACTTGCCCAGGGAGTTATGTGCATAGCAGTGACTGGAGAGTCAGGGGACGAAGCCTGGAAGCTATCAATTGTCGCATCAACTAACGATGGAGAAGGTAAACGATGTTCTTTTGTAAAGATCTCTTCTTGCTCTGCTTGCCGCCCTTTCACTAGTTGTACCAGGTTGAAATAGTCGTGGAAAATGGAGTAGCCCTGCTTGGCCACACAGCCAGCCGAAGCAACGATATATTCCATATTTGCAGCCATTGTCGTAATATATTAATCAATCCGTAATTTGGTTAAAAAAATTAAAATCGATAAATTAATTGATTAAAATTAAAATGCACAAAATACTTGAAAATATCCGTCGTCCAATGTAATGAAGGATCGTTCACTATGACAAGAGCTCTCGTTGCTTCTATTTATACTTGGACACATCTCAAATGCTGGGTTATTACGCTACACTATGCCAGTATACAAGATCATTGTGCAATGCTTCTTCACTTGTGAAGCAATTTCTTATTCGGCATTTCGATTCTAATAAAAGAATTACCACGTGCATGGAATCATTTTGTAATTTCTGTTATCACTGAATTAATTTATTAATAATCGAATTGATCTAATATTGTCAGATTTTAGATACTTTATAGCCATCTAATAAATTCCATTGTTGGCGGTGCCTATTTTCCCAGAGAGTTGATTCGTTATTCTGAATGACGACAATCGAAGCTACTTTGAATGGCAATGCGACCACTGCTCATAAGACTGGGCTAGAACACTACTACCTCAGTAAAATCGAAGAATTACAACTTCTTGTCAGCACTAAATCTCAAAATCTTCGCCGGCTTGAGGCTCAGCGAAACGATTTGAACGCCAGAGTTCGCAAACTTCGTGAGGAGCTGTCTCTTTTGCAGGAATCAAGCAGTCATGTCGGGGAGGTTGTTCGCCCCCTGAGTAAGGATAAAGTTTTGGTAAAAATTCATCCGGAAGGAAAGTATGTTGTGAGTGTTGACAAGAATATCGACACCAGTCAACTCACTGCCAATGTTCGCGTCGCTCTGAAGAACGACTCCTACGTTCTGCACAAGATACTGCCCAATAAGGTGGATCCTCTTGTCAGCCTCATGATGGTGGAGAAGGTAAAAGGAACTATTTAGAATTGGAATGCGCATATTTGGGGCTTTTCAAATCGTTACGTAACGATAACGAATTATATCAATTGAAATTTTATGATAATACGTAATATGATATTTTAGTATCACGTCATAATGGAAATTCATTCACAATTCAAAGCAATTCGCGATTTGTTTTGGCTCATTTTAACATTTCAGATTTCATTATTATTGACAACGAATCTATTGAATGTATGTTACATAACACTGAAGGGGAAGCATAAGATATTTTGGTATAGTGTGACGTAGGGAGGGGAGGGGTAGGATTCTTTTGATAATATTTCTCCTAGGTTCCCGATTCTACGTACGATATGGTGGGAGGGCTTGACAAGCAAATAAAAGAGATAAAAGAAGTAATCGAACTTCCTGTGAAGCACCCGGAGCTGTTTGAGAGTCTGGGTATCGAGCAACCGAAAGGAGTTCTCCTGTATGGCCCTCCTGGCACAGGTACTTATAACACCTCACTACTTCAAGAATCCTATAGTTCCGTACGGTGCTTTATCAAGCTTTCCTATTAGGGAAGACACTATTGGCTCGAGCAGTAGCTCACCATACAGAGTGCACGTTCATCCGAGTCAGCGGCTCCGAGCTGGTACAGAAGTACATTGGTGAGGGCAGCCGTATGGTGAGGGAGCTCTTCGTGATGGCTCGAGAGCACGCGCCCTCTATCATATTCATGGATGAGATTGATTCGATCGGGTCTTCTCGTATTGGCGGTGGGAGTGGTGGAGACAGTGAGGTGGGTTGAAGTGTGGATACTATCATAGGAGCCGAACCCAGGGGGGCTGGGAGGGCTCGAGCCCCCCCCCCCCCACGATTGGAAGATGGCTCATAGACGCAATATAAAATTTAGGGCTGAGCCCTCCCTGGAACTCCAAAATTACCCATAGATTTCGAAAAGTTCGGCGCCCCTGGGTACTATGTTACTCTGTACCCTACGAAAATATTCCGCGATTTTCAATTCTTCAATTCTTACTCTTGTCTAGGTTCAACGCACCATGTTAGAGCTAGTCAACCAATTGGACGGGTTTGAAGCTACGAAGAATATAAAAGTTGTAATGGCGACGAATAGAATCGATATTCTCGACCCCGCCCTCCTTAGGCCGGGCCGTATCGACCGCAAGATCGAGTTCCCGCCTCCCAACGAAGAGGCGCGAATTGACATCTTGAGAATTCACTCTAGAAAGATGAACTTGACCCGAGGCATCAATCTGAGGAAGATCGCTTCACTGATGCCAGGGGCTTCTGGTGAGTTGATTTGATTTTTGTTTGATTGTTCGGAAATGATTGGAAAAGATACAGTCGAAACCGGGGTTTTTCTGACACCGGGTTTTTTAACTTATCGTTTTTTCTTACTATTTTCAGAATATTTATGGTGTAAAAAATTCAAAATCTAAGTTAATTAACATTGGCTCTTTCTTACTATCTTTATTTTCTTACGGTTTGAACCTGTAAAGAAATTGTAAGAAAAAACGGGTTTGATTGTATCTTGGAAACTACAAAGACTGTTATACTCGAATAGTAGGCGGCCCTCACTAATCGCTACCCGAAGAAAATGCTACATTTGCTATCCCTTAGAATCTCAGGAAAATTTTAGAGTAAATTCTTCCCTCTTTCCATATATTTCCATATACCATATAATCACTCGCGTGGTTATACTCATTGAAAAGCATCTCATATCTGAAGTATTAATTCATCAGCTGCAGGTGGTAATGAATCACTCGTCTACTATTCGAGGATGTACGTACTTACTGATTTTGGTTAAAAACGAAACTACCGTAAGGAGTTTGGACACTATCGATGGCGTAACGAAACAAAAGGACTTGTAATATTGACCCATGCAGAAAATGTGCATGATTGCAAAGTGTCCCTAATTATTTACACTTATCGGAAACTAAGATATGGGACAACTGCACTTTCTACTACGATAACAATTGCGTCAAGATAGGAAGTGCACTGAATAGAAGTGAAATTATTTATTAAAGATTAATGGGAATAGAACGATATTATTATTATTATTATTATTATCGAAGTTTAACCTTCCAAATTCATCAGTTAAAAATATGCTTAATCATCTGCTAATCAATTAGTCATATAACACTTGCATACTAAAGATATGTCATAAGCATTTTCATGAATATCGTGAATTGACGGACCTAGAATTAATTTATTCGTTTGAATAACATCTTGTTGAAAGTTCCCAACTGAAACAAAGCCATTGCAACTGACTTTAAAGTGATCGAAGCATTTCATATATTTGTGAAGTCTACGATAGTATAGCGTAATAAGATATTCAATTTTGCTTTGAAACTTGCTAAACCCCTAATCTATTTTCTTAGAATTATTGAAGATAAAAGTTCCTAATGTTTTCAAAATTCCCAGGTGCTGAGGTGAAGGGAGTCTGTACGGAGGCTGGCATGTATGCACTGAGGGAAAGGAGGGTGCATGTGACACAGGAGGACTTTGAAATGGCAGTAAGCAAAGTTATGCAGAAGGACTCGGAGAAGAATACTTCTCTTAGAAAACTTTTCAAATAGAACTATTAGACAACAGTAGTATTACGTAGATTGTGTTGCGAGATTGATTATGTAGATATCATTTTGCTTTGTCCTAATCTCCTAGATTATTGCTTGCATCAAACATTTTAGAGCGAAGGTGGTCTTAGCAGCATATAACTCCCTCTCTACATTACATCCATTACATACTCTGAGTTAATATAGTTATTTTAGTGTATATGCATGCCATCGCACCACCTTGTTATTTAAACTCTCACGAACCTTGCCTATCACGTGTACAATTAACTAGCAGTCATTACTTTTGAGTAAGCTTAATCAAGTTTATGGACGATGTGGCTCTCTTTTCGTATCAATTCCCACTTGATCCCATTTCCCGTGTTCGATTCGATAGCCCGAAACTGTTCGAGTTCTTAGAAAGAGAAGAGCCAGTTGTAATTGAAGGTTCTGGTATGATACTCCCTGCAATAGAGAAATGGGATTTAGACTATTTGCTGGAGAATCTCGGGTCTCAAGGGGAGTACAACGTGATGCAAACGATCGGACATCAGAAGTTCATGTTCTACGATCAAAAGAGATGTGAAATGCTTAAAGGCAAGATTGAATTTGTACCCGAATCAACTGTATTAGACATGGGATTCCCAGAATTCGTAAAAAGGTACTTTGATTAGTCCTTATAGCTATGGAATAAACCCTCTTTTCCCCCCCAAAGGTTCGTAGGGTGCCAGCTGACCTTTATAAACGATTTCACTTATTAATTAAGTTATTCGGAATGCTTTTATCCAAGTACGAAAGTAGAAAAATTTGTAATAGGTGTGGTTCAGATTGTCAGAGGACGTCATCAGAGGGTTCAGTCCCGAAAGATGGAATAAGTCGCATCATTACCACACGAATCTCGTGTCCTGCCACGGTGTCTATTGTTGATTATTAACTTACTTGTATTATGGTTTGGAATTAATTGACAATTTTTCTAAGACTCAGCTCCAAAGGTGAGAAGAACAAAAGCTACTATTATCTCCAACAACCACTCAACGACTCAGTTGGTCCGAACATATTTACAGATTTTCGTAACTTCAAATGGGAGTTTATAAACCATTGCAGCTTGAGGATGAAATGGGGGCCCCTGACGAATAACATGCTCCTAATCGGAGAATCCGGTAACATCACGCCAGTCCACTATGATGAACAGCAAAACTTGTTCTGCCAAGCGAAGGGAAAGAAGCGTTGCTTACTGTTTCATCCGCGACATTTCGAAAAGTTGTATCCTTACCCTATCTATCACCCTTGCGATAGACAGTCGAAGGTATTCACAAAGTTATCTTTTTAGTTATGACCTTTAGAACTGAGGTCACAGAACAATTCCTGATACTAAAATTATCTATGTGAAACCTTTCCATTTTTCGTCTATTACTTTATGATAATATCATCATTTCTAATCTGGTGGATGATCTAATCGAATTCCGCATCGCTTAGGTGGATCTTCGGGCGCCAGATCTCTCTCTGTATCCCCTATCTTCCCAACTGGAGGGACTGGAGTGCATCGTCGCTCCTGGCGATGTGCTCTACATCCCAATCCACTGGTGGCACCAGATGGAGTCGATCGGGGACTCTCTAACGACTAGTATCACTTTCTGGTACAAACCTGGCCCTCAACAGCTGCAGGAGGTAAAACTACCTCTGTCTGCGAAACAGAAAGTCTCCATGATGCGGAATATTGAGAAGATGGTGCAGGAAGCGCTAAGAGAGCCTAGTGAAATAGATGAGGTTCTTTGTAACATTGTTCATGGACGTTATTTCAAAAAAGAGAAACCTTAAATTCTATGTTTTAATGCTTGATTGAATAAATTACTCAAATCCCATTCATAGCTTCCTAGTATTGTATAGCACCAGCAGATGACTACATACGACAAAGGCGCCCCACCGGAAGGAAAGGGAAAGTACCTCTGCTTCGATCACCTGACGATGTGGGTCGGCAATGCTAAGCAGGCGGCCAGGTTCTACTGTAGCTACATGGGGTTCCTTCCTCTCGCGTACCGCGGCCTGGAGACTGGATCCAGGAAGGTTGTGAGCCATGCTGTGAAGCAGAACGATGTAATATTCGTTCTGGAATCTCCGCTGGATGCGGACGAGAAAGAGATGAATGAGCACCTGAGGATTCATGGGGACGGTGTGAAGGATATTGCATTCACTGTATTGGACTGTCAGTCTCTGTTTGATGAGGCCGTGAAGAGGGGAGCAGAAATCGTGCGTAAACCCACTGTGGAGGAAGATGGAGATGGAAAGGTAGGCACATTTCCCTGCTTGCTTGGTAAAACAATTATTCCTAAAATGTTCAGCACTAAAGTTAATATACGATATGATGTCTAGATACTAGTTGCAGTCATCAGGACCTACGGAGACACAACGCACACTCTGATTGAGCGCAAGGACTACAAAGGACTGTTCCGTCCCGGGTTCAAGCCCCCTCTCTACCTAGCAGAGCACCTCAAAGGGCTGCCAGATCTGGGGCTGCTTGTCATTGATCATGTTGTGGGGAATATGCCTGAAGACAACATGGTGCATACTGCAGACTGGTATGAAAAGGTTCTCCAATTCCACAGGTATGTGCTTGGAATAAATTTATGCAAAAAAATGCAAATTTATTCTCTGAACTCCCTTTATAGTTTGTAGAAGAATCGAATTAGTATGTTAATTGATTTCTCTTATTTATATGAATAGGTTTTGGTCGGTAGATGATAAGCAGGTGCACTCGGACTACTCAGCTCTGCGCTCGATCGTAGTCACAAACTATGAGGAGACGATTAAGATGCCGATAAATGAACCCGCACCCGCGAAACGCAAGTCTCAGATTCAGGAGTACGTGGACTATTATGGAAGTGCTGGAGTGCAGCACATTGCTATGAGGTACGATTCATCAGAGTTTGTTGCTCTTTTAGATATAAATTCAAGTTTTACTATAATCTGTTAGGTCTGATGACATCATCCACACGATCCGTGCACTACGTGCTCGTGGAACGGAGTTTCTTGAGGTACCAGACTCGTACTATGAAATACTGCGCGAGAAACTCAAATCATCCAAAGTAAGTCTCAACTTCGAAACGGCAATTGAACACAAGTTAAAGTGTCTATGTTATTTAGGTACAAGTTCGAGAGGATCTCGCAATCTTACAGAGTCTCAAGATCCTCATGGACTATGACGATGAAGGGTATCTGCTGCAGTTATTCACTAGGCCGTTGCAAGACCGCCCCACCCTCTTCATGGAGGTGATTCAGCGCAATAACCATCAAGGATTCGGGGTCGGGAACTTCAAGGCACTGTTCGAGGCAATCGAGAGAGAGCAGGGAATGAGGGGGAACCTTTGAACTATGCACAATTGCTGCTAATTCATATACCCATAACACTTACAATATAGTTCTAAACATTGATATTGGATCACTTTTTTACTCTCTTATTATTACAAATGATTTTCGAACTTGTTGCTATTCCTACAATATAATAATATATAATACGATGTCTCCGTGTGTTATATTATGAAATTACTTTTCTGCACTTGCTTAGAGATTGTGTAATGTCACTGACGCCTGCTATGATTGCTAGATTGTCCAAGAGAGGCTTAGTTCAATTTCAAGGTAAACTGAGATCCGCAATTGTGACATTATGAGACTTGAGTAGTAATAGTAGTGTCTTTATTAGATAAATCAGAGAAACTGAGTACAGATTTGGTACGTTTTTTAAAATAATTAACTTCGGGTGGGAACAGTAATACTGCGTGGGTGCTTGAGTACTAACTCTTAGGGGAATGAATATTTCGATAGGTCCAAACTGCCTGCTAACTGGGAAGAAGTAATTGACGAAAAAACGTAAGGAATTCTCTATACCGAATTGCTATTAGTAGAAAGGACTACTCATTACGGCGAACTCTGTAATTATTTCTTTAGTGGATACCCTTACTATTGGAACACAGATACGGATAATGTCCAATGGGACCCTCCAGAGCAAGAACAGATTTTAGGTAGTATTATATACAGAACCATTTCAGAATTCTGCCACTAACACTTTTCTATTAAAACAGTACAGGCAGCAATTTCTTATGACCTTAAGCAAGTGAGTCAAGAGACAGAATCAAGGTCACATCTGAGGTCACATTCTGAACGATCAGTAAGTTTTTATAATATCAATTCAGCACTTGTGATTAGGTCAAAGTTCTCCATTAACGTAGGCTACAAACCTAATCATATTTATGTATGTATCCCATATATTTAATTATAGTATATTGCGTAATATATAATCATATTCCAATTTCCTAACATCAAGCGATATTATTCCTTTTTCTGTTTACGAACTTTGACGCTAGTCTAATGATTTAGTTTGATTGGACTGAGGTCAATTGATTAAACAAATCATGAGTTTCTAAATCTAAATCAAATTCATCACATTTATTTCAAATCATAAACTAGCTTAGATGGCCAACTATTCAGACTACAAAGCGAATTTCAAGGAGATGATAGAACTCGGCGATATCACTCAGCACAACTTGAAACAACTCAAAGTGGTAAACGCAGCCGCTCTCCCACTCACTTACCAAGAGGGGTTCTACAAGGGCGTGCCTGACCTCGGGGAGCTGGCGAAGTTAGCATACTTTAAAGACATTGTTGTTGGGGGTGTCTGTGCTAAAATCGATCAAACAAAGGAGACTAATAAACTGTACATCATGACTTTAGCCGTGTTGGCGCCTTACAGAAGACTTGGCATTGCCTCAATGATGCTAGAACATCTCATTTCATTCGCACAGAACAATAAGAAAATAAACGAAATATCTCTCCATGTACAAACTAACAATGATGAAGCTATCGCATTCTATGAAAGATTTGAGTTCGAGAATGTTGAGAAAGTTCCCTCGTATTATAAACGTATCGAGCCTTCTGATGCATTTCTACTCAAGAGAATGCTCTGAAATGCAGGGGCACTCTAGCTCTCTACTGATGAAAGATTACCGTGCATATAGTAACAGATCATGAACATCACAAAATGTGTTTAGCTAATTTTAGGTAATTGTCTAGGCATGATTAACACCGGTAGTTTTGTGTAGAGCTGAGTGATTCTGGGAATGTGATGAATAATTTTAATTATGTCTTGCAAATCTTAATTATAGATTCTGACATCAGAGTTAAATTCAGAATAGAATAGATTTACCTGATACTAGATTACAGCAAGATGGGAGTGCTATCGGATGGGGGTAGAAACTAATTAGAATATTAAGCAATGTAGATTTAGAAATATTTAATCACATTCTATCTTCAGAACAAGTCGGAGCGATCAAAGTACAAAGATCGGCATAGACCTTATGACAGATCTGAGAGAAAAAGTGTGCTATGGCCATAGTTAGTGTTTAGCAAATTACAAAGGCTTACAAATGCTATTGTTTCTCTAGAAGAAAGAAAAGATGAAGATGAAGATGGGGGTGATGGTGATGAGCTGGATCCAATGGACCCTTCGTCATATTCGGACATTCCTCGGTTCGTTATTCTTATTTTAATAAATAAGCGAGCTAGGTTTCCAATAATCTGACCTATCTATCTCATTATGTAGCGGCTCTTGGGCCTCTGGACTCCCCACGAAAGGACAAGGGAGACTGGCCGCAGACGAAACTGCCTCGGGACCTCTTTTCCAGATGCGACCTTACCCCAATCCCGGCGCTGTCCTCAGGTCACAAAAGCCCCCCTCTGAGTTTGTTGGCCCAAACTTGCCAGAGAAGTATTCCCATTAATTTGATATTCTGGATTTGCAAGCACTTAAAAATAATCACAATAATAGTTAGTTTGTACATTGAAATTGTAAGAGACTGCATTATGAGTATAAAATCATTGCATATACATACATTGTTAAAAATATAGTTGTGAGGCTCCCATAGAGCCAGCATCCTTCATTCCTTCTGACTGCTCCTTCAGATTCTGCCTTTGGATCTGTATTTGTGTCTCATCTCCTTTGCTTTCCAGTATCTTGTTGTTTCTCGGTGCATCTAGAAGACGAGAATAATCAGTACACACTTAACATTCTTAATAACATTAGTGTTAATGTACATATTACTTACATATGTCGGTGATCTGCTGCCAGTACTCCCTTGTTAACTTTACCTTCAGAAGAGCGGTAAAGACTTGAATCACGCGTCCGAATAGAAGATAGGCTAGAGAGCTAGTCTCAAACTCCACCGCTACCTTCAACATGTAGCGCTGCCTACCAGGGAGTTTGCTTGAGTAGGTAGCACAGAACTGAGCCACGAGGAAGTTAACCAGGAATACGATAACAAGTAGGATGAATGTAACGTAGACCAAGCTAGGGTAGAACCCAATCATTCTCATGAAGTTGGCGTCTTCAAATACATGTCCCTGTAGAAGAACACGAATCCCGCTAAGGAATGTTTGAGATGCATTGCAAAATGCTCTCTCCTCATAACCCGAACAAGACACGTTACTCGCTGGAACAAGCGCGAAACCGAATCCACCAGTAAACGTGATAAGTAGAGCCGAAAAGATAATCAAAAAGCGAGGAAAATCGCGAGTTAGCGCCGTATACAAGATGGACGTATAAGGCCCGAGGGAGACGGATAGTGTGGCGTACTTGAATAGCCTTAATGTGTTGAAAATGAATGAAAGGCTAGCTAAAGTCCACTGAGCGTCCCCTCCTATCCAATGGGAAAGGAGAAACATTGCTAGTGTTACGATGCCCAGCCACTCAAGTATGACCACTGGCTCCAATAAATGCATTAACACCTGTTTTACTAACCACAAGGGACGCTGTGCCTTCTTGGGAACTTTTAGTTTCTTTTTCAGTTTTAGCATCCAACCGTATTTCTTGATGTACCTCACTGTCGTGAACCAGGTCACTTCTTTTTTGGGTTTTTGATTTGTTTTGTTTCTGAGTGTGTTATCCCAGTTAGAAAAGTATATTTTGAATCGCTGAATCTGTCTAAAGACGACAGAAAGTATGTGGCATGTAGATACTACAAAATCAATTAGCAGCAACGCTACCAGTAAGAAGTTTAGGAAGTTGGTACCATGATGGTTCATTTCTAATTGTTGAATCTGTATGTAGGAGAGTGTGAACTGGAGAAGGTATATTATGCCTAGGTACGCTAGAAACATCAAGAATGATGCAAGGTTGAACTTTGAGTAAACGTCTACTTTGCGTTCAGTCAGAACTGAGACGATGGGATGGAATATGATCGAGTGATTGTGTATGGTGTCTAGCTTCTGGTAGAGTGTGGGTATGCCGATTTGGTATTTTTCATCTATGTCTGATACTCCTGGAAGTACTGGTCGCTCCCCCAACTCGTTAATGTTGAGTAAGTCAGGCAAAAGTGTATCTAAAAATTAAAATTTGATTGGTAATTCATTCGCATAGAAAATGCATTCGATTTTTCACTTGATATGTGCGGCAAGTAGAATGTAGACTATATTTCCACTTACAAGTATCTGCATCCGATTCATGCACTAACAAATCAAAAACAGCTCCAAGAGTCTGATAACATTTCAGCTCTATCATAACATGCAGGATATTTATTCCTTTGAAATCCTCATTTACCATGTACTCGACAGCTGCTCGAGATCTAAAAACCGCAGATTCAATTAAACTGGATAGCTGTGTTCCTAAACTATTCAAGAGAGTAGACTTACTTGCGTTTGTAATGGGTTTTGATCATTGTCGCAGCCATACTGTCGTTGCCAGCGGTTATACATATCACGAATGGGGAAGGAATCGCACTGTTTTTGAACAGCAAGTTCAATTTAATATTCCTATTAATTCCCTCCAGCAATCTTTCTAGCCATTCTCCTTCTCCCCATTTGCTCAGATGATGTAGGATGGAGTATCCACGTTGATCCGTTTTCTCCAAGTTCCCTAATAGGTATTACAAATAACTTCTGTAATTACCTAATTCAATTCTTGTTCGTAGATAGCTAACCTTCAAAAACAGTGTTGAACACAATCTGTATTAACTCCTCCAATGGACAATAGATTAACGGAGTTATTCCGTCGTAACTCTCTTGGTTGAGTGATGCGCCATGTGTTACAAGCAAAGCAATTATGGATTGTCTTTTCCTTGATGCAGCAAAGTGTAATGGCGTATCTCCTATGGAATTACGATCATTAAAATATACAATTTAAAGACTAAATAATGCAGATGGTAGCTACATACCTTGTATATTGGTTGCATTAGGATCAGCTCCATGATCCAACAAATATTTGAGTACCTGTGTGTTACCAACATCTGCTGCAATATGAAGTGGGGTGACTAGGTTATTAGCTAGCGGCTGAACACCTGCTCCATACCTTTCCACGAGTACCTTACAGCACTCTGTATAATTTGCTTGGGTCTCTTCAGGTAATTCTCCGTCATCTCCGTGTCTGTTTGCTTCTGCTATGAAGTGTAATGCAGTGTACCTGTGAAATAGACTAATGATAAATGATATTCGATACTATTGCAAAATGTTTCTGTCAAACTTTTCTTTATAACATTGAATGTGAGCATACATGGTTGATATCCATTGGTTGCCTTACCTATGCGCTTCTTCATTCCCCTCGTCTTCAGTTGAGATTGATCCAGGGTACCTTTGTGCTTCCTTGAGGAGAGCGTCCAACACGGCAGCATATCCATACCTGGCCGCGTAATGCAGCGCATTGAGGTTATTTACGTCTCGAGGAGAGAGCTGAGCGCCTCGCTGTATTAGCAAGCGTGCGATGTGGTCATGTCCCTTGCTGCATGTGAGCATGAGCGGAGTGGACAGCTTCGTGTCTAGTGCGTTGATATCTGCTCCATGAGTAACTATTGTTCTGCAGCAAAGTTCCTCGCCTCCTAAACAAACGGACATTAGTATTTTAATGAATAAAACATATTGCTGTGTATCGATTATTTGAAGTTTTGATTATCAGTGATTACTTAGTGCTGCTATGTGTAGGGGTGTCCATCCGAACTGATTCGTTTTGAGGTTAAGGTTAGCGTTAGCTTTTGCAATAATGTCCACACATTCTGAGAAACCTCTCTCACATGCAAAATGCAGAGCAGAAACTCCATTATGATCTTTATCATCAACCTAATAGCAAAGTAATTAGATATTTAACCTCACTTTATCTACATATTAACTACTATACTCACCAGTGCACCATGTTCTACTATCTTCTTGACTATGAGACTATTCCCCTTCACAGCTGCTTTCATTAGTGGTGTCCCCCCTCTACTGTCCTTTGCATTTATGTCTATATTCCGTGCATAATCTTGATGCAATAAGATTGAAACGCAATCGTGATGTCCATTGAAAGCGGCCCAGTGTAACCCAGTGTACCCAGCTCTGTCTGCCTGATTCCCGTTTTCTCCCTTTTCAAGTAGCTCTTTTAACCTCTCCACTAGGCCCTCTTTACATACCTGCACTAAATCGCGTTCTGCCAATGATTCCGACATTTAAACAATTCCTAAAATAAACCAAATACTAGACCATTTATATATTGTGGACTATTACAACGGCTTATATGCTAATAGACCTACATCCAAGACATGGCTGCTAGGAAACGTGATAGCTACATTCCTGAAAACCAATTGGTTACCCACTAACGCTTCTCTAATAATAACTACATGCATTACTAATAATATGTGGCTTAATATAGGTTATTTATTTAATATTTAAATTCGTGGCTTCTTTAGTAGACACTAAAATTAGACCAGGACACCACAGATGAATCAGAACTAAAGCTTTTGCAACTGACCCTATGCAAAATTCAAACAGACAGAATCCTAATACAAATCCTAGTAATCCATCTCAATCAGAATTTGATGATTTAATAGAACTTAATCGGTTAAAGAAGCAAATGAAAATAAACCTGATTTTCTTCATTATTCACATTTTAATAACAGTTTTGTTATTTAACTTTCAAAAATCACATTCGACATTTTTCACATCTGAAAACCAATTCCCGAATGACCAAGTTTCGAACTCAGCGAGGCAAACTTTCCAACAAAGTTACTCTCTGTCAGATATTCGCTACAGACCTTTCTCCGAGTCAGAAAGACGGAGATACAGGGACATAGCTAAGCAGATGTTTTATCATGGTTACGATAACTATATGCGGTATGCGTTCCCTCTCGACGAGCTGAATCCGGTTACTTGTTCCGGCCGTGGACCCGATACGCAAAATCCGTGAGTTAAGTTAGTTCATTTAAGATGTCGCATTTTTGTGATTATAAATTCAATTCAGTACTGCTCCAAGGAGATGCGCTTATCGCCCGTCGATCCTGCGAAATCTAACAATCCGATTTTTATCAAATTTTTGGATCTATTTATGGTGTAATTTCCCGTCTGATATTTTTCCGCGAAATGTTTTTGACTTCCTGTGCTGTGTTTGTAAATTCGTATTAAGTCTAAACTGAATTTAGAGGTATTAATGAGATCTCAACGGTTTTGATGGGTATTTCACTTTGTAGAATCCGATATTTGCACATAGATAGTTATAATAGGAATATTCATGCAACATCTTTCGACCGACATTTATTTCTAAATTTCTATTTTTCTTTCATACATTCAATTTGAATACAAAAGTGTTCCAAATCCAATTTTACTTTGTAGATAAGATGGATAACCTATACTGAAATTGGAATTATATTAGTTCATGATCCAATGATAGAATCAACAAGTGAATGTAGACATTGTTTTATCACTGTTCATTACTTGAATCCTGCGAAAAATGTATTTGTAAAAATTCAATAATATATACATCATTTAGATGAAATAATGCTCTGTGTTGCTACCTATGTGATATTTATCTACCTTTTAATGACCTCTTACTTTCATGATTAAAAAGATGCAAGATCTATTTATATATGTCTCTAGAATTACTTCACTTCAAAGAAGTAAGAGCTAATTATAATACATTTCTAGGTAAACTAACCTGAGTTAATCGATACACTTTATATCACGAGACAGCGGTGTTACTCAATTCATGTCTGCCTTACTTGGGAATTTAGACCAAAATAGATCGAATCCTTTGTCTTCTACTAAGCTATGCATAGGATTAATTAACCTTATTTCAATATCGTTGGAAAGTAAAAGGAAAGCACTGTTTAAAGAGTTGTTAATAAACACTAAACTAGTCAATACATTTTTCCTGAAATTATCATTGCCACATTGCGTTGTCAATTCCTTTTGATTCGTGCATTTTAGTGGTGATGATAAAATTAGATCACCCACTACCCTCTCTGCCATGCATGATAATATCACGACTAGCAACTATCTATATTCTTTATTAATAACATCGCATGATCTCCGCATGTCTATATGCAACTGTAATCTCCTTAATATTTCATTGATATTCTTTGACGCTTTATAATAATTAGTAACGTTGCTTGCGTAAACTATATTAATGCAGAGAGGTCAGTTTCAAGGTCAATTCGAAAAGGTTAAGGTCAAGGTCAAGGTCAATTCAGCATCAGAGAGATAGATTATAAATAGGGTCGAATGGAGCCATAATTATTAAGTTCTCCAGAGCCCTGATCCTCAAACAGAATATCCCGACTGAAACTTCTCTCCTTTTCCGTCCCTCATACAAACCATTAACCAGCTACATCTACAAACTGTATAAATACAACATGGATGTGTTCGCTATACTCTCTAATTTCCAGAACATTGGTCTTACAGGAATGCCTTCTAACTTTAGTTCGTCTCAAACACAGTCTAACAGTAAGAAATGTGAAGGTGCTAAAGTTAGAAAACGGCGAGTTTCAGAGAATAATAGGTCAGATCCAATTTCGCCAGTTTTAGACAACAGCATAATTAGGTCAACTTCAGAAATGAACCCTTTGAAAATCTCGCTTGCTCGCGCACAACACTTCCTCTCCTGGATTGTATCTCTGATGACCACACCCAATGGACACACTCCTTTGCTGATCCTGTTCTTCCTCATGTTGCTGTTCCTATTCGGAATAATTACCTCCACGATTAAGCTCATCTTTGCGGCTATTTTTATGCTAATCAACCCTTTTAAACAAGTTCGAACGAGTAGTCAACGCAAATGAAATTATATTCTTGCTTACTTTTCGGCAAATAGCCCCTTATATGTTACTAGTTTCAACTCATTTTCAATTTGATTTTTTTATGGAATTGTGTATGTGTTTCAATATATGTACTCAGAACAATACTTTAAATTAAAGGAGTGAATTATTTCATAGCCAGTGTCTACCAGTAGCATTAATTAGCATGCGCACTCACGAGTTGACTTTATTGCATTGTGCACTTCGGTATTCGTTTTAGTAAATTTTTATTTGATTAGAAATCTAATTCATGTAATTCCCATCAAGGCTGGATTCGGTTAACCGGTTAACGGCCGTCAATCTCGGTTAACGGTTAAGGAAATCTTAGATCGGTTAACCGATCTGCTTTATTTTCTAAATATTCACATTAATTTCTTTGTTTTTCGAAGGAGATTCAAGAATATTACTTCTCAAAATTTGTAAATGTAATAGAATTCCTATTTTCTAACCACAAAGTATATTTCGAGACCACTGAAAATTATCAATTTTTTCAATATCAGGTTAAAGCTTAGTCCAAAATCCATATTTCAACCAATTAAATACTGGTATCGGTTAACCGGTTAACCGCCCTGGAGGAAACCAAAATAACCGAACCATAAAATCGGTTAACCAACCCCAGCCCTGTTCCCATTTTCCCAAAGTCGGATATAACGAATAATAGGGAACAGCAATAGTATTGTAGCCTTAATTAATCACTCAATTAAATAACTTGCGCACGTACTTAATTGCTTACGATTATTGGGTGGGTGTAGTGATCTATCAATCTCATTTAATCAGCATATCCATCTGAAGTAATGTACAATAGGGTTGAAAACTATTTTTTTCTGAAAAAATAGCTTATTGACAATAGTTGTAGAGACAAAATAATTACTTTTCGAATAACATCATGTCCTCACATTGATTGAATATTTTCTTTATATCCCAATTGTCTTTGTAGACTGCAGTGACGATAATATAGATTATTTCTAAATTTTTTACCATAGAACCCAAACTATATCTATGAATGATAGAATCACTATATATGATACGTATATATCACCTGCACATCCGGCGATCCAAAATGAAATGTAAATCTGTTTATAAAAAATATATTAATAAAAAATCTAAAAAGTTTCCGGCATCTTTAGTCTTCATTCATATTATCCAATTTGTGCAGAAGAAATTATCCTTCGAATATATAACTAAATTATTTTAATTTTGTTAGAATTTTCGTAAATAAAATTTCCTAGACTTCGTAATGTGTCTATTGGTATTAAGTGAACCAATTCCACTTCAGAGACCAAAGATTGTTGACGATATTAAATTAAATATCTTGATGAATTGGATACCTTTTGTTGGATTTATGTAATAATACACCTTCTCTTCACGAAGTTGCTCTCTTTCAGGAATTCTTTTGTTTTCAGCGTATGGTTGTCTGTTAATGGGCGTGGTCTCCAAATTTGAAATGGTGAATCTCTATTCAGATGAATTCTCGTGACTGTTATATATCTTCTGTTTATTCAAATATCAATGTCGATGTGTTGTTTTGCCATTTTGAGGTTGAAATAGACAAGTAATTAATAATTGATTCATGAGCCATCTTTTTGCCCTTCTATAGTTTTGAAAAACCTAAAGAAATTGAGATTATAATTTAGTGAAACTAAAGTATTAATCAACTGATTATGATGGATAAACTTAATAATTATAGAAATTAGTGTGAACTTAGCGATATAAGATAAAATTAAAGAAAGTTGAAAATATCACTTACAAATAATCCCTGAATCATTAAAAGTAATCATGACTTTAAGCGACATCATCCTATCTTTTGTTGGGTCAATACGTCGCTCTAGTTCTAATTATATTTAATTATATTTTTCAACAGAGCAAAAATTGGATTCCATTTGGTGAAATACTATATTCTGAGATTTCATCATTTAATACTGAATAATATCAGGTGCACAGCTATACAAGAATGAATGCCTATATACCAAATTTTATAAAAAAAACACCTTTATATTTCGCAGGATCACACATACGGACTTAAGGATATGTGGTACATCGTCTATGTCATATGAGGCTATCTCCCGATGAGAGATGTCCTATAAATGTGTGAATAAATATATTACAACAATTATATATAGGAATAACATAAATATTAATGATGTGTTGGGGAACTACTCGCTCACCCTACTGGACTCATTGGACATGCTAGCAGTAAGTTGAGTCGACTCAGTCAGTGCTAAAATTCTCACATCACAAGCAAGCATATTCATGTTTATTTTTTTGCAGATTTTGGGGAACACTTCTGAGTTCAAAAAAGCCATTAATCGTGTGGTGAACACAGTTTCTTTCAGCCAAAACGTGACAGTGCAAGTGTTTGAAGCATCCATAAGGTATGCTGAAACGATCTAATTATCTAATCTGGATATTTACTTCGCTATTAATTTCCTTTATTTTCAGAGTCTTAGGTGCGCTTCTATCAGCTCATCTACTCATCGAGGATGAAGAAAAGCACTTTGGGGATCTGAGGCCACTGTGGTACTCGAATCAGCTGTTATACCTTTCTGAAGAACTTGCAACAAAGTTGCTTCCCGCATTTGATGATAGCTTTAGCGGTCTCCCTCATCCGAGAGTAATATTCTCACCTTAACATATTTCATTCCTGTCTGTCTCAGCTAACCAAAATCCTTTAGCTTAATTTTTTAAAAATGTATACACAAACGCCTAAACGCTTGGCTAACCTAGAACAATATTGAGACTCATCGGCTCGACATTAATTGAGTTGTCTTCATGTCTTGAGGTTTTTAATAGGAGGATATGTTGCACCAGGATATTAGACTACATTTAAAAATTGAATCTACTTAAAACGCATTTCTACCATTGTTTGTTTTGTCTGGTAATAAGATGACTGAGAAAGACATGTAATCAATACCATTGCTAATTTGCTAAAATCCCCCCCGTTAGCAGGAAGGCTCCTTTCCTATTATGGAGTATCTTTCAGCAACAAATATTATAAACATGTACAGTATGTACGTATGTATCTACGTAAATTTATCTAGTCTAACCTTTCGATCGGAGTGATTTAGACTTTAGTGGTCTAATGCCAGAATTTGATACCTTCATGTCAGTAATAATTTGTAAAGTTTCCATCTTTGAATCTTGTTGAAATACTGAAGTGTATGCAAGTACTCGTACAATATGACACTGGACTAAAGTAACGATAGATTCATATTCTTAGGTGAACCTCAACGGATCAAAACCGGTGTATAGAGTTAATACGACTTGCGCCGCTGGAGCCGGCACTCTCCTTATAGAGTTCGGAATTCTCTCTCGACTGCTAGGAAACTCCACATACGAGAGACTAGCGAGAAAAGCTATGGAAATCATTTTTAATTTAAAATCGCAAGAAACGGGACTAGTTGGTATATACGATTATACATATATCTCCAAGCTACACACTAAATGGAGGTTGTAAATTTGCATTTATTTACTTAGGAAATACTATCGATATCCAATCCGGATTGTGGACAGATCAAATGACAGGACTGGGGGCAGGGATCGACTCACTTTATGAGTATATTTTCAAAGTAGGTTACTAAAAATTTTTAACGTTTGTGTTATCTGATAACTTCATTGTTAATTCATCATAGAGTTATATTCTATTTGGAAAGAGGAAAGATCTCGATGCCTTTACAGAACTCTATGCGAATGTAATGAGATATCTTAAACGCGGGTAAATTGTGACTCGTTCAATTATTACATTCGAAGTCGGGGGGGGGGGGTTTACCCCGGGTTTTTTTGTCCATCGTTTTCGTCGCTAGGGCGTATAGCAGTAACTCCATTGCAAAGTCACCTAGGCTATGAAATCACAAAAAAAATCCATTTGAATTTATAATTCACGCTATTCAGACGTCCCTGCGAAGTTTGGAAGGCAGATATAGAGTGGACACCGTTTTTCGCCAACGTCGACATGCACAGTGGAGAAATAATCAATACTTGGATTGATGCACTATCTGCTTCATTCCCAGCGTTGCAGGTTCGTCTCAATCACTTATTTATCATCGTTCATACATAGATTACCACTAAGGTTACAATAGGTATTGTCTGGGGATCTTAATGAAGCGATTTGTTCCCATGCTTTCTACTACACACTCTGGCGGAAGTATGAAATGTTACCAGAACGCTTTAACTGGAAGACAGCCTCGCCCACAGTTCTATTCTCTCCCCTCAGACCAGAACTTGCAGAATCTACATACATGCTATATCAAGTACATAGTTATAATCAATATACGTAACTACTCTAGATCTAATACTAAGTCCACTATGACGACACCGACTTTAATTATATCAATTGTTTTCTTGAGTACATTTTCTCCACCTTCGCCACTTGTTTTGCTTTCACCGCTGGAATAGCTACTTTCCCAACTACATCTGGATGGTTGAAGTAGTCCAATGGTCCGGTTACCATCAGATGATCGCCCTCCTCCAATTGAGTGATAAAAGGGAACAGTCCAAGTGTTGTTTCATTGAAAAATATCCTATCGAATATTATAATAAAGTACAATCAATTCATTAATGTATTTCTCCCACTAATTCACCTGTTGATCTGGATGTAAATTATTTCGGACTGTTTACTTGCCTTGTTCGCCCAAGTTAGCATGCTAATATATCCTACATGGTCACTACCATATATACGTTCTGATATTGGGATATATTGAGCTAGAACTCGGCCGAATAATGTAGCACCGGAAAAAGTATAAGTAGGATTCCTTCCCAATTTAATTAGATCTATCACTGTAATCGGTGAAATGTAGAACATAGCGCTGTCTTCGTTGTTTTTCAAGTATGGTGTTAGAAACCCTTTAGCTAATATCAAATCTCCACTTTTAAGTGTTTCAACTCTATCATCTCCACGCTTTGCTCTCATTCTACACAATTATAGGTTAAAATTGCGGTTAACATTACAGAGGTCTGTGGTTTATAATGTTTAACTATACCTATGGAATATCTGCCTCTCTTTTTCATATGTTGCAAGCCGAAATATATTATTCACTTCATTGTACCCGGTTGAATACCTGTCTTTCAAATATCCCAACAGCTCAACCTCGTTGCAGGAATACCCATCAGGCAAATTCGCTCTCACGACAGCAAAACGAACTGGTAGCGAGTGCCTCAATTCCCTTCTCTCCTCATATCCTAAAACTTGTTGTAACAGTGGGCTTCTATTCAAGTCGAAGTCTTTGCTTGTTTTTATAAAACTGTGAGAGAAATGTCTCAAATTTCTGGTCAATCCGGAAAGAGTGGGAGTTATCAGAGACATGAAAGTTCCAAAATACTAGGAAGAGCGTGGTAATCTAATATGAAGAGATGTAAAGTTGACATTCAATTAAGTTGTTTTTGGATTTCACGTACGTTACTCGTGTAACATCTTGCATCATGCAAGCACTTTAAACTCCTGTGAAGTAGATCAAAATTTAAGACTGCCCTGTTAATTAACCACAATTTTGAAAAATAATGAACTTTGTAAAAAACTATTCTCACCCAAAAGTGTTTTTCTCTATATTGTAAGTTTATTTTATACAACTCTCTTGTCAAGGCTACGAGAAATCCGTTCTATCTACATGTCGGAAAAGATATCATTGATAGTATTGAAAAATATGCAAAGACAAGGTATTATTTTCTCTCTCAATTTAGAATTTGTATTATTGGAATTTAGCTATTGTGATCTACAAGATTCTTTTAGATGTGGTTATGCAACTATACACAATGTTCTTGACAAGTCCATAGAAGATCGGATGGAGAGCTTTTTCTTGAGTGAAACAACCAAATATCTCTATTTGGTAATATTTTGGACATTTTAAAATGTCACCATGTAGATTGTGTCTATTTCTAAATGTTTATAACCTACTTTATGTTTTAGCTTTTCGATCAAGACAATGTTTTGAACAAGAAATCAGAGCGTTTTATTTTCTCCACAGAAGGACATATTTTCAAAGTGACACAGCGGATAAGGAAGCGTGAACTCCATTCTAATTATTTTGAAGATATCAAAGGACGTGAAACACAATTTTATGATATCAAGAATGTTTCTAATGGGCTAAGATTCGAAGATCAGGTATTGAAAGATAATGCAAGTACAGTAGAACGTCAGTTATCCGAACTTCAGTTATCCGAACACTTCAGTTATCCGAACCCCTTGGCTGACCAAATAAAATTTAATAAATTTATAAATGATGCATCTTTGAGTTGAGAATTGAAAGTATACACTGCCATCATTTTATATACTTATTGAAGATTCTTACACAGATCAATATGTATTTTATTCATATTCATAATTATGACTACTTAGTACTACTGACCAACTTTTCTATATAATTACATAACAACTTCAGTTATCCGAACATTTCAGTTATCCGAACCCCCTCGGTCCCAACCCGTTCGGATAACTGACGTCCTACTGTAGTTAGTTACCTAAATTAGACAATATTCATTTTTTTTTACGACTTTGATGTAAAAGTTAACGAAAGCAGTTGTATCTTTGCTCTATTTTAGCTTATTATAAATTTTCTATTTTTTAGTGTTCTTATCTGCCAATGAAAGAATTTCAGTTACCAATAACAAGAAAGGAACTTGGACAAATAGAGGCCTTCATTAAATACAGCCCTCAGAAACCTTAACACTTGGCTCAAAACTATCTCAGTTAATTTATATATGTTGATTTGAATGCATTATACAGGCCTAGAATCAGTTGGTCCTTTTTCTGGGTACTCACTGATATACTCTAATTTATTCAATTTTAACTTTTGTTGTTTTATTAATTCTGCACATCTTGCAAAGCTGATGGATCCAAAACGTCACCATTTTAAACGTTTTATATGCCACATTTACTTGATCCAAGTATCCACTGTCTACTCTGAATTCTAATTGTAAACGTAATTGAGTGTGCAGTGGTTTTACAATGGATATCTGACACAATGCTTCTTTTAATTATTCTATTCAACAGAAGCCTTGTATCACAAAGCCTAGTTATAAGTTACTCAAATTACTTTGGTATTATTCACTGTGTCTTGAATACATTTATTAGTTCAGGATTTCCAATCGATTAAATCCATGAGTCGATCTAACCCATCTTTCTACCCGGGTCCCGATCTTGTCCTTCCTGATGCGGACGATTTTCTCCACAATCCTTCCTCTACCATGCCCTCGAATTCTGGAGCGGGGGAAGAAACTGGACTTTCAACCTCAGATTCGAAGGTATTGATCTTTTATAGCTAACCTTTTTCTTGATCTCAAATATTAAGAATTTGAACTATTTAGGGTAATTTTCTTCTGGATTGGAACCTCCACTATGAGGAGCCTGCAGTACAAGAGAATCTACCTGACACGCCTATTTTCTCAGATCTCATGGTAGACTTTGGGAATACAGGATCTGGCATAGGTCCCTCCTCTTTCCCCTCCGATCCGATCCTCGAACTCAACAGTCCTGGAATGGAGATATTCGGTAACAATGAAGATTTGCTATCTCCGAAAAGGAACAATTCAAAGTCTCTACCTCCCTTCTCTGGTCCCACGCAACCCAAGCCTACCAAAACCTCGAACCAGACCGGAACTAAAAGAGAAATTAAAGCTTCTGGAGTTCTGGACTGTATCTGCAATCAACCACAAGGAGACAGGTAACATGAGTTACGATTCTTAACTAGTCTTATACGTAGTCTTGAATATTCTGAATTTAGATATATTCTGGTCTGTGACAAATGTGACAAATGGTTCCACTGTGAGTGTGTGGGCATCAGCCAGGAACAGGCGGAAGAGATGGCCTCTGAGAGACACATCTGGCTCTGTCCTGTTTGCAACGAGAATTCCGGATCTTCGACTAAGTAAGTTAATGTTCCTCTTTCTCTACCTTCCACCTTCAAAGTTAACTCATTGTCTTATTAGAAACCAGACCAATAAACCAACTGAAAGTCGATCTCACATGTCCACACGCAGTCAGAGTAAAGGAGACAACAAAACGCCTGTACTCAAAATCCCGAAAAAGGCTCCACCCGCTAAAGAAGGTATAATTACAAAACGATTGTCTCAGGAGTGTATTGTAGAATAAATTGTAGACTTAGTAGGGAAGAGATGCTACCTCAAGTCATGTCAGAAGAGGTTAACCAACCCTGCACATCACTTCTGTTCCAACGCATGCATTGATGTGACAGTGAACAACCTCAAATCTTTCTATCAGATCAAAGGGCTATCTTCTGCCGATTCCGAGCGTGTCACTATCCTTGATAAGTCCAACATGAAGGTGTTGACAGGAATGGCAGCACCGACACTTGGAGGCCTCGCTTCCTGGTTGAGGTCACATCCTACACACGTACCTATAAAACCCCAGCCCAGGTGTGTTGATGTAAAGCTGTGGTTAATGGAGTAATTCTCGTATAGATTTTAACCTTCATTTTACTCTTTCATTTTACTTTTGTGGGTTGTGGGTTAGGAGTTTGGTTCTTTAAGGTTGCAGTGTAATAAGCCAGCCAGTTTTAATCAGTACTGTGTGTTTCCTGTTTTCAGGCAAATTCAAGAAGCTCCCAGCTCAAGCAAATCGGAGATAAAACCAGAAACTTATTTTTCTAACCACGAGGAAATCGTACGGGGGAAAGCACGGAAACAGCTAACTGAAATTCTCTTATCCCGTGTCGAGAGCTCACCTGATTATGCGAAATACAAAGATTCCATTCCCAAACTCGCAAGCCAGATCGAGACTCAATTATACGCTCTTGATCGTAGCATTTCCACTCGCTACAAGAATAGGTAGTTATTAGCACTTTATCCCGATCTCTATAAGGGCATTCGTATAGAAATATAAGATTTCGTACCAAAATTAACTGAAATCTAGGAACAACACTGATATTTTAAATTAACCTTTAGTCTCGCCGTTAGTGAATTTACCGTTGCAGTAATTCTCTCAGGAACGTAACCGAATATATTCATAGTTATTCTTAAAATTAATCAATACGATACATCTCTTAAAATGTGAATAGCTCTCTTTTAAGATTGGGAGGAAATACTTCAATCACCATTATACCTTTACATTGGTGACCAACCGTTTGTGTGTTTACTGTTAGTAATAATTATCTATGATTGGCGCTAACCAGTATATTTTTCGAAAATGATCAGCCTTTTAGTATGATAAAGGAAATGTGTTTCATATCTGATCTTAAATAATCATCATGATAGCCAATTAAAAAAGTTTATATTCTAACTAGAATAAATTGAAATTTGACTCTTTATTTCGATCACAATAATTTAATCAACTGCAGATTAATCTACTAAGTTGATGCTTCATGATGAAGTAGCACAAATTAAAATGAAGAGAATAGAGGTCAGAAAGCCATTTTGTACAGACATACGTAATACGCGAATCGGTGTCAGGTTTGAGCTAAATTCCGAATTGCTAAATAGGTAACGACGATTTCTTATATAATATTTAATATGCTACAGTCTTGAGAAACAAAACATATCCGTTTTCAAATTCTAAACGCATCTACAGACTGCTTAACTGGATGATTGCAAATAAGAAAATTTAAATGATAATTCTGGAATAAAGAATCCAGAACGCAAATATTGGTACAGCAGATTATTAAATTCCGTTCTATCGAAATATGAAATGGAAGTTCGGACAATCTCTGCGATATTCTCTAATGGATACGGATCAAAGCCGACTTGAAGTTCTTGAACTCTCAAAATCGACGCGTATGCGGAATTCTATTGCAGAAGAATTAGTCACTAATATTCATTATCCCAAATAATATGATGACCAGATTAGAATGGATGGCTCCATGAATGCCACTATTAAACTGAAAAAAATCCATAATTACAATTAATTAAATGAATCTAAAGATAAACCACTTTTGCAACGGTAGACCAAATTAATAATTCAACCATCAACTTCCTGCTACCCAATGATACATCCTTGAATATCTTACAGGCACCAGCTGACTCCTATACCATGTGATGAAGATATACAATTGAATCCTTCTGTTTTGATTGTTGCACGTGGGATCTGGCACGTAATCATTTTTAGTTTCACGATTATACTTCGTATACATCCCAACTTCTGAAATACCCTGCTAGCGTTAATCCATGGATATATTTCATTTAGCATGTAAGGGTTAATAAATACATATATTTAACAATGAGCACAGGAATATTCGCAATTTAGCGTTAAATATTATAGGAAAATATACATTAGATTAAAGTGAAGAGAGTCTCTGATTGCTGCACAGCACGATTTCGCCCGGTGATACAACCGCTAGCCCAGATACTTGCTGTAGATCTTTGATACAATGGATTTGGTCTCCTCTATTTGAAAAGATTTTAACGCGATTTTTCTCTGACTCACTCACAACAATATTCCCTTGCAAATCCAAATTTAAATGGTAGCTATTGTCTAAACTGGTTGCCTCTACCAACTCTTTAACTAAGCGGCCTTCCAAGTCGAATGTCTGAATGGGATAAGGAGAATCCCGGAATAGTATATACAGTGTGTCGTCCTGTATCTTGATATCCCATGTCGAAGTGTCATCCCAAATATGCGTCGTTTTCAGGCGAAACGATCGAATTCGAATGAGTTCTTTGCTCCACACAGTTATCTCCAATCCATCAACATCACAAGTGTAAACACAGCCAGAGTTGTCGACAGCTACACCGGATATTTGTTCGTTAGTTTTGACGGCTGCAACGACTTTGTTCTTATGACGGTCTATCTTAACCAGGTGGGTATCTCCACAGCAACTCACGTACAAGAAATCTCCGTCTACACATAAATATTGTGGCCATTGTAGTTCGCTAGCGGTTATTTTACCCACTACACGGTTTGTTTTCTGGTTTGCAACAAGAATACGATTGTTCCCATAATCTGCGAAATAGACCTTCCTGTCACTAATCGACACTGCTACTCCCTCCGGCTGGCAAGCTGTTAAAGAGCCGATGCTGTCGAAAGGTTTGGAAATGTTACATGTTGCATATTCGTTACTTATATGAGTCAGCTGGCAATACTCTTCAATAAATTTCTGTTTAAGCGGGACATCCCAAGCAATATGAAAATGCGGAATTTTAAGCTTTGACGGGGGTGATACTTCTAGTTCTCCCATTCCCTTCTCCTCTTTTGAAGAAGATCGAAATCTCTTCAGGGATAGAAATTTGTCATCTTTCTCTACACTGAAACTTGCTTTGGGACTTTCTAGTATGATATTATCTGAAATTGTGGCGTAGGAATCGTCTAGCTGTTTCAGCAACTCTTGCTCTCGTTCAAACAATGTTTGATGGATTATTTTAAATCGAGCCTTTATTTCACTCTTTCTCATGTCTATTTGCAACTTGAGATTATTTAAAACCAGCAATCCTGATCTTCTGTTGAGTTTCACTGGACTTGACATTGATAGTAATAGAAAATATAAATTAATACCAGGACAATGTTATATTTATACTCGCAACTCACTGACATCACGTAAGGTTTCTAAATTATATCATACTGATTGCAAACTACAATATGGTAGAAAGTCTTACTTGGCAATTCTCACCAATTTACATACACGTTGACGATCTAGCAATTTATTAGTACGTACTATTTAATTATAATTATAGATGTTCTATTACGTTGTTGCGGGCATGCACATTTATTGCTGAAAGACCTCAATTTTGAAGGCATTTATTTGTAATGAAGATAAATTGGAACATTTAAATTCCATTTACAATATGTAACTTTAATAAACTAAGATTACCTCATTAATTCAATGCCAATTTAGTTAAGCTAAATAGTGTTGTGCATAAACTCAATGTTACGTAAAGTGATTTCTGATATAATTGATTTGAAAGATTGTAAGATCAATAACGAGACTAGAAAATTCCAAATAGATGAATGTTACTAATTTATTGCAATCGAGTTTACTCAATCTATGATTGTAATCTGTCATAAGTGTATTTCGGCTGAGGATAGAAACGCTTCTATCGTAGTTGTTTTGCTGTTTATTGCTATTCTCCTCTCTATACAGATACCGGAATTTAAGTTTCAGTCTGAGAGATTCGAAAAATGTTGGTCTTTATCAAAGGGTTGTCTCGGGAGAGGTCTTGCCTGAAGAATTGGTACAAATGACGACAGGACAACTAATTCCAGAAAGCTCAAACAATGGAAAAGATGAAAAAAATAGTTCTAATACTGATAATGGTACGAGTCATGGTAAGACACATGATAAACAAAGTAGTGTTGTGAGCCATAGTAGTGGAGATATGGCGCGAAAGAATACAAACACCCAACTGAAGAATCAGGTGAACTTTTCTCATATAATGCTTCAAAATAAATCATCATATTTTAGTAGTATGTTTATAATGCAATTAGAATCTAAGTAGATTTCATTATAATTGATAGGACCTTATTTAATATCATAGGCGCCAAGTTTTTGGAAATAAAATAAAACCTGGGGGGGCCAAGAGCGAGCGACGGTAAGGGGAAGAAAAAATTTTACATCTTAGACGCTCAAATATCGATCTACAGCTATTGTTGTCACCTAGGAAAAGAAAATCTCGGACTAGAGTGGAATAAAAATGTAATTGAGATATATATCTAGAGTCTAGACTCAATTAACATAATTTTGGGGTTTAGTTGTAACCTATAAGTTTGTGTGAAGTCCTGCCATGCCACAGCTTCCTCTACTGCTCCACGGCCCCCCACAGGCTCCAAACCTGGAGCCCCCCCAGGTACCCACACTTGGCGCCTGTTTAATATACTAGTACGCATACCTCTACACTCAGACACTCTAGGCCTAGGGGATGGGATTGAGCTATTGTCCCTATCTCGGACGTAAATTGAATTATGTATTTGGATTCAAGTGTGTTCGTTTTGAGAGGTCTACTGTACCAGTATTTACATGATGCATTAATCTTATGAGTGAGAGTAGATCGGAGAAGAGAATAAGAAGGGAATCTCGCCCTTATATTAAAGTCTAAATTAAGTATTCTATCATGTTAAGCCAGTGGTTCCCAACCTGGGGCCCATGAACCCCTTAGTGGTCCACATAAGATATCAGGGGGTCCACAGGATTCGAATTTTTGTATTACGGATAATAGGAGGGTTCCACAGAATATAGGAAAATTGATAGGGATCCACAGTCAAAAAAGGTTGAAAACCGCTGTGTTAAACAAACCGATTTACTCAGTCAATTATTAAAACCCCATTTAGTGGGAGATTTCCTAATTTGCCAGGTGTTGGTGACGTATTGAACAATCCATTTAACATTTCATACCTAATACCTAGACACTTGCAATGAAAACACCCTCAACTGGTTTATAAGAAATTAGTCAGTAAATTGTGAGTGGACGCTCGCAAACTGCCGGTCTTATCTCCCTGTTGGTGGGGATTGTTGGATGGAATAGTGGGGCAAAAAATCATACATCCTGAAAAAATATTAACAGCTGTCGCATCAAGCACCCAAGTACAAAACAATTATGTGCTCAAATATGCGTTTACTGGAATTAGGTTGTTGTGTGAAGACAGTGTGCTGCCTGTATTTTTTTCGGATTTCTTGAATAACAAACTTTTCAATTTTGAATCCTCTTCTGGCAATGATAATTCATTTGATCAATTCATTGGTTTTCCAGTGAGGTGATTAAGTAGGAGTGATAGAGGTTAATCTCAAAACGATTGGAATGAATTGAAACTGAGACAGGGACAACTTTTACTTTTATTTTTATTACTTAACATTATTTAAGTGAAACATAATGAAATGCTTAATTCTATAATTTTGGAATAATCAACATAATTAATTAATTGTGATCTAAGATGATCATTTATGGCATTACTGAAGCAATTACTGAAAAGTAGTTGACATTATTAATAACTAAGAACCTTTCCTAGTAATTTGAACTTTCTTACAGTGCTGCAGGTTTTAATAGTGAAAGTTACCCCTAAAGTACAATTTATGAAAGCCATCATCGTGGGACTGAAGAATGGGTTTATCCCATTGCGAGTTATTTGTGTTATTTAAGAAATGTATGCAGGGTTTCATACAGGGTGTGGCAGGGGCAAAGCCCTCCCCCCTAAAAAACAAAGATGGAAAACAATTTAATCGTAATTCTGATTCGGATAAGAATTTTACCCCCTATTAATTTTGATACTCCAGCAGAATACTCCTCAATTGTAAATCCAGTATGAAACACTGGTATGATATTATATCAACAGGTAATAGTGGGGCAGTTAAAACCAAACAGAGATTTGAAAAGTGGTTATTCAGTCGGTAATTGGGACATACATATCAAAGAGTGATTACTATCGCTAGAGTAGCGACATTGTCACTATTGTAATTCGCTTGTTTCAGCTCCAAAAGGACGGGCAGTATTTCATTCTCAGACTCCTAATATTCAATAACATAATCAAAGCCACTAATTTGGTATACAACTTGTAATTAATTCGCATTGAAGTATCAAGTACCATCAAAATGTAATGAACTCGCTATATCGAATAGGGAATACCCAATCAATAGTAATCAATGCCGTGCATCTGAAATGGGATGGAATACTGATTGCAATAATAACAATAATGACAATACGTAAATGCAGTAGCTAAATATTGATTCTGGCAGTGGAACTGAAACAAAAGTTTCCAAATAACAGCGGCCTTAATGTTATCTGTTTGTCTACCTTTCAATCACAGTATTAATGATCAGCATCCACTTTGTAGTTTTGATTTTACACTTTTGCTCTAGATATCCAACTTACGTTTATCTGATGAGCATAAGAGCAAACTGGGGAGCCATGAATCCAAACCTTTCAAGTTTCAAACTAGTAAACACATCGACATTCCAGAAGCTTCTCACACGCAAACAGAAGTTGATATTCCCCCGCCCAAGTTTAGTCCTACCCTATCGGACAGTGATGACCATTCAGAGTGGGACAAAGTTGTTTGGAAGGGAAGCATAAGCATGCCAAACCTCGCGAAATGCGCTACCAACGGCTACCTTGCTTATGGCCACCATCAGCCTGACATGGAGAAAATTCTCCCCGAAAACGTCCAAGTAAGAATAGCACACAAATCAACTAATTCATTCTACGTTTGCTTTACTCTTGCATTTGCAGGTGCACGGTAGAATCGTATACTCTATGGTATGGGACTACCTGAAGAAGATCGTCTCTTCCACCACCAAGGGGCTGGTCGTGTTGAAGCTGGTTCCTGAGTCAGAAGGGGAGCAACTCAGCTTTACTACACTCTTCAACTACTTCTACAAGCGGCAGCGCTGTGGGGTAGCTGGGGGTTGTACTGCTACTGTGCGAGACCTGTACCTTCTCCCTTTCTCGAAGGGGGACACGATCCCCTCCGTACTGACCTCATTGCAGGGGCCTGGGATTTCCAGCCTCAAAGAGGAAACACTGCTTGCAATGATTGTCACAAACAAACTCTCACAAACATCTCAGAATGCATCGGCTACCAAAAAGAGTGAAGCAGACACGAAGTAAGTACTGTAGTGTTGCACCTCATTTCATTACACATTACTTTATGATTGATTGTACAGGACGAATCAAGCGAAGGTAGAGCTACCTAAACAAGACACAACTTCTCTCACTAACCCAACTGCACCTCTTCCTTTCTCAACAATTCATTCTAAAACAGAGCTCCCTTTCTCCTCCAGCACAGAGCATTCTACCGCCACCAACAGCGATACGTTCGCTTCGCCCCTTTTCAACCCGAGCGGACTCTACAAACCAATTTCTGACGACGGACAAGATCGAAAGGATTCTTACATCATTCCTTACGACAAAGTGGAGAAAGAAACTCCGTTCAATTTGTCGCTCGGTTCAAAGACTGCCAGCGATCATATGTTCCCACACCTAGGCGAAATTCTGAGAAAGACAATAGACGATCCAATCGTTGATGACGCTCTCTCCAATCTCCAATTCAAGAAACCGTTAAAAGAGGAACAATTCCTTCCAGAGCAAAAGGTGCACACTGAGTTTAGTTACCAATATCAAGACCAATTCCCTCCTTCATCTCACCCGAGCTATGCAGGCGCTGAGTCCAGGACTGGAGAAGCTCAGTACTCGGATATACCCGGCATGCGTCCTCCTGTACAATCAACAAGACACTCCAACTTCCCTCCTCACACAGACCCAAACCAAAACTTGGACCAGTTTAACGCCAGTCAGAACCATGGATATTACGGGCAGGATGCGTCGGTACCAGCACACGGACACCCTCACCAACCTCCTTACCCCCCTTACCCCCCTCAGACTCAAGGGGGCACTGAGTACACGCAAGGGGGGCCTGAGAATCGTGAGTACTGGCAACAGGGTGTGACAGACCCTCACCAGGGGGCACAACCAATGGAAGGGTATCATCTACCCCAGAACCAACACCCTGAATCCTATGAGAGGTTCCCTCCACAGCAACATTGGCCACACCCCACTCAAGGCACAGACACTGCACACCAGTATCACTACGACCCACACCATGGATTCCCCGCGCAACCTCACGACCTCCCACACCCGCACTCAACTCAGTACGCACCGAGGCCCCAGCAACACCCCCACCCCCCCGGACACACGGAGCCCCACCACTTCGAGAGGGAGGGCGAGGAGACTAGCTACCGTGACCCGCGGAGGGAATTCCCTGCGCACCCTCGTGACGATAAGTATGACGCGTATTTGGAGGACGACCGCCAGCCTTATCACCAGCAGGGAAAGGAGAAGGGGCGAGACCCCTACCGCCAGGTGCACCCCTCTCACGAGCAGCTGGAGGAGGAGAGGGAGTGGAAACCGGCGTATGAACATGCGAGGGGGGAGGAGAGGTGGACGGGAGAGGACAGACGACCTATCGAGAAGAGACACGACAGAGAGATGGCGGGACAAGTATCGGACGAAGTGTATCGGGACTACAGGCTGGAGAGGGAGCGAGAACAGGAACGGGTGTCGCTGGAGATGGAGCGAGCTCGGACGGACTATAACAGGATGGATGCGGCACGTTTAGAGGAGAGAGCCCTTCCCCCCTTCATGCGGAGACGTGTTCCTCTCAGAACGGCCTTGCAGCACCATCTAGACCTCACTCGGAGGGAGCTGGCGTATCCGGGTGGCAGAGGGAAAGCTTTTCCACTTGGACTAGCCGTCCCGCCCTCTCTGTTGGAACGGGAGAGAGCGCGGATGAAGAGGGACTACCCCCTTGATAAGGATGCGCTGGTGGCACCGTTCAAGATGTACCGGTCGATGGAGTCCCCTCCTAAGCCTTCGTTTGAACCGATCTCTCGATCCAGACCCACGCTCCGAGTGAGGAAGCGAGAGAGAGAGAGGGACAGGACGAGGAAAACGCCGCGAAGGGATGAGAGGGGCGAAGAGAAATCAGCTGACTTTCAGAGAGAAGAGCCTGGGAGTTCGAGGAGAGGAGAGAAGAGATCCAGTCGGAAGAGAGGCTCGAGATCATCTAGGAACAAGGAAGCCAGTGAGAGACAGCAGGAAACAGCTGACACGAAATCTGAACCTAAACCACCCAGCGAGAAAACCGAAACTTCTGGAACTCTTGCCACTGGAGAAGGTGTGGCTGATACCATCACCTCTGAAAATAATACAGGGGCACAAGAAGTGTACCCACAGGTTGTACAGGTAATGCAAGAGGGAGAAGGAAACCAGGGATCAGAAAAAGAAATACTTTCCGGAAGCCAATCTGAAGATACCGCAACTAAAATGACTGAGGAAGAGAAAAACATTAAATTTCCTCCAAAACATCTTCAGCGAGAGAAGCTTCTCGCCATGAAGGAGAAACTGCAAACTCAAACTCAGAAGGAAGAACCTCACCCCCATTCGAGCAAGAGTAAGAGCGGGGAGAGGGGGGAGAGGAAACGTCGGTCCCGCTCCCGATCGAGAGACCGCGAGCCTAGGGCGGGGCGGAAGCGCAGATCCCGTTCCCGGGAGAGGAGGCGTGCGCATTCTAGAGATGAGATGGCGCGCGAGAAGGAAGGTGTTTCCATCAGAGAGGTCGGGAGGGACAGGATCATCCGGGAGAGAGAGGATATCCCCAGAAGAGACAGCCCCCCCTATCTTCGGGAGCGGCAGCTGTTAGCGATAGAGCGAGAACGAGAAATTCTCAGAGCTAGAGCTAGGATGAGCCTCCCCTCCCCTGCTACCCTCGACGCCATCCGTGACAGGTCCCCCTTACACGTGGGCAGTTTCGACCCGAGGCGACCGATTATCACACCTTACATGAGGGCTAGGGCGCTAGACGAACTCCGGCGAGAAAGATTGGATCGGGGAGTTCCGCCGGGGTTTCGAGGCCAGTTCTTGTACCAGGATCCTAGGCCTTGAAATCAGAGGCAGCTATTCCTTCAGCTTTATATTCGCTACAACATTAGCGATAGTTTGTAGCTAATTACGTAATTTAGCTCTAGTAACCTCACAGACTATCCATGCATACCAATCTTCTAATATCTTAGATACTACTTTAATTCTCACTTCTAATATTGTTGATGACACCAAATTGATTGTATGGATAGATTAATCTAATAAATTTACACCTGCGATATTTGTTTCTCATTTAGACTAGCTTGGGGGAAAGTTTAAGGGAATTTGGATTAGAAAGAGGGAATGGATTGTATGTAGTATCAAGTACCACCAAATACAGTCGACTCCGCAAATTAATCAGGTCTCAATATTTTGTTCAGATTAATATGCGGAGTTTCCAATTAATCAATGCAATTTAGTATTAGCTTCTACGTCTGGAAAGTATTCCGTTCCTGGAGATTAGTCCCGATTAACCGTATATCAGTTCTATTTTGAAGTTAGAGCACCGTAAATTTACATTATACATGTCTACGTATATGTGAATATTTTCATGATAATTGTCCAGTTTTATTTAGTGTAAATGTTTTAAAATGAGTAAATCCCTATTACAGTGTTGAGTTAAGCATTCCTCAATTCATTCTATAAAATGGAGAAATTCCTACAAATATATATGTTTATAATTATGCAATAATTATGTAGTTTAGTTACATCGACGTACATAGTGTAAAGCATTCGTATACCTTTATTCCAGTTAGTTAAGTAGATAGATGAGTAGTCAATGCGAGGAAGAAAAGTCTACTCAGTTCGAAACTCCTCTCAGGGAGCCTGAAGAGTTGACAAACCTGTCTGAGTGCGAGAAGAATAAAATCTCTTCAGTGATGGAGCGAGCTCAGAAAGATACAGTTGAGAACTCAAACAAGATGCGAGCAACAGAAGCTTACTTACAGAAATGGACAAATATGATGAAAGGTAATTCAATTGTGATTATCGCCTATCATGTTTGAGATGAACGCCATCTTAGGTTATCAACGTCGCTACTTCTACCTCGATCCCAGCACGAAGATTCTCCAGTATTACATTTCAAAAGACCAGCTATCTCAGGCCCCTCGTGGGTCTTTATCTCTCAAGTGTGCCACCGTTGTGAATCTTCCAGACGATCCGATGGGGTTCGAAGTCACCTCCAGTAACGGAGACCTGTTCAAACTTCGAGCTAACTCGACAGTAGATCGACACAATTGGGTCTCAGCTATCCAGTGTGTGATTGACCTCAGTTCTCCTGACAATAACGCCAACATGCTATCTAACTCGATTCGAGGCCCCTCCGTAACTCGTAAAGCTAACTCCCGTGGCAGCCTCAGTAGTTCTAGCTTATTCAACGGACAGTGCAACAATCAGGTTGATAAGCGTTATACTACATAATTATGCTATTTATACTTTTTAGCGCAGCTCCTGTAGGAAGGTGCCCTTATGCCATGTACGGAGTATCTCGTCCGTCCGTGTGTATGTCTGTATGTCTGCTAAATCTCATTACTTCCGGTTTCTATAAGTGTATATTCATATTTTAACACCTCCACGGCAAGGCTTTGTTTATTTTATGCAACTATTATGAACAAAACAAACAAAATATTTATCATATATGTTCGAAAAGGTTCGATATTCGAAATCTACACCCCTAAAAACTCCATGTCAACTATATAACTTCATTTAGGATGGAGCTCGAGCGAAAAGCGTAGCAGAATCAATTCGGAATCTTGAACTAGTCAACGATAAACTTCTCCGCTTGCTAAGTGCGCCAGAATTAGGCGCGCAATCTCCTCTCTACAAGGACGTCCTGGTCCTCAAATCCCTCAGTAACTCCGCTCTGGAATCCGTCTTGAAATGCGCACAACACACACGGCCATTATCCAGAAAAAGCTCCGGATTCCTTCCCAAGAAAAACAGTATAAATGCTCTCTCTGATGTTACTGATAGTCTATTCGGAAATACTCACTTTTGAATGCAGTCTCACACTGAACTGCCGCAGGGCTAGTTTAGTATATTATCTGTATATATATTATTGGGCTGTCCTTGCTCAATTAGTAGTTATATAATTCGATTCTTATCAATCCATGTTTCGGGACTTATCTTATATCCATTTGCCTGTTCTCACCTTGTTCCCGACTGATTAAATTCTTACCAAAAGTTACAACATCGCTGATAATTCAATGAGTTTTAATTATATTTCTTGTTTACATCCTAGCTTTATAGTATAATATTTAGAATGGAAGTTGTACAGAGATTCTTGCTTATCCTCACTCTCTACTGCAGTATGATTGTTACTACTTTTGGACAGTCTACTTCTCCAACGCGAGAACTTCACTACATTGGACTAAACATTCAATATTCTGAAGATGTAATAGCAGATTTATTCAGAAATAGTACTGATACCCTAACGGAATATGGAAAACAATTGATTCGTTGTTATTCTAACATTCAGAATATGACAGATATTGAATCAAATACGCACATACTAGTTAATGCCACAGATATTCAAGTTGTTGATTCTATAACTCTAAATATCTTTTTTTTGCGGGATAGTTTTGCTGCAAGGGAAGATACATTTATGAATCAGAAGAGTACCGTTGTTGACCTCGAATTTTATCTCGAACAAAACGGTACTCTAGCTCTATCTACAAATGCTATCGATGTGTTTGAAGGGAATTGTAATGGAGAAACCTGGGATGATATCTACGATACTAGTGCTAGTAACTCAGCTACTGCTACGTTTACTTCTTTCGGCCTCTCAATTATATCTAACACTCAATTTTCAACACTACAGTCTATGGCTGTTACCAGTACATTATCTAGTTTGTACACTACTACATCATCAAGTTATTTCTCTTCTCTCCCACAGCTTGAGAGTAATGTTCTTTCCAGTCTAATACCCTCCCCATTAGTTTCTCCTACTTCATCCTCTGTGTTACCCACATCTACTCCGAATGAACTCACTCCCGTACTAATCCCTTCTCTACATTACCTTGTGTTTAACATTACATATCAGATCAGTGTTACGGAGGGTATACCAGATCCTAATCTTGATACAAACGTCAATCTTATTCTAGGCGCTATATCAGCCATTTATAACAGAACAATTGCGGAAGCTGTGGGGATATCTAATACCAGTGACGTGTTTGATTCCGGATTGATAGAGATAAGAGAGAGGACAGTTACATTCTATGTTGTTGATAATTCGACCTTTGTTCCAGCAATTGAAGTGAAGAGAATACTTGATATAGCGAGTAATGACGATTGGGAGAATACTATCCAGCTGAATGATCCATTTGCTCAATTGGCAGTGATTAATGTCACAATTTCCTGTTTATATCCATACACTGTGACATCTTCCTCCTCTCAACACTTTTCAATTCCTCCAACTGGCAGTATGCTTACTGCAACTGTATCAGCCACCAGGGATGTAACCCAACCACTTATACCTGCAACATCTATACCATCTCCCATACAGCCTATGACGTCATCCCCAAGCAGGTCACTTTCTAGCACCATGATTCTATCCACACGACCCTCTTCTGTATTCATATCTTCTACACTCACTCAAACTGTTAGCACATTACCTACAGTGGAAACATCTACAAGTGCAGTTCTCACACCTTTTCCATCTCTGAGTAGTCAGACACCTCTAGCTTCTATTTCCACCACCTCTCCGATATCTCCCACCCTTACCACAGGTCGGGACTATATACAAATTCCAGATTTCGATCCTGGAGTTGGGTATTTACTTCTCCTTTCGGTTTCCAATATTTCCGCTCAATCTGATCCTCTATTCTACCTGAATACAGAGCTGGAGCTAATCAATCTCTACACGATTGCTTTGAGTAAGAACGTTGGAATTAGCGATAATAACCGCAAGAAACGCGATGTTTTCAACACGACAAGCATGCTAGCAGCTGGTATAATCGAGTCGCGATCTCAAATCAATTCGAATACACTCAAGATTGTCTTTTATGTTTCAAATACTCCCCACAGGTTTATACCAGCCAATGAGTCGCTTGAGACTTACAACAAACTGGTAGCACAAGAATACAACTCCATCCTCACAGACCTCTCTTTCATCTCAATCGAGATATACAGCGAACCCATCTTATTCCAGACCATGACAGCCATAATAGTAGGTAGCATATTGGGATGCTGTATACTGCTGCTGCTTGTGTTTCTGATATTCGTCATTTTATACCACTGCCTGCACTCCACTAATATCAAGTGGTCGCCTGAGAGAGATTTATCTTTCTCTAATCCGGATGAAGTTAAAAAGGCTCAGGAGATAAGTATTTGGAATTATGTATCCTTAACTGCAATAAAAGTGCACCCCTCTAATATACAGTTCTGAAAGACCACACCCAGCCATCCCCGAATTTTTTTGCAATTTTGTTTTGTTTTGTTTTATTAGCTAACACATTTATTGTATATTTTAATATGATTAATTATTGATTCAAATTCAATCTTGAGGTCTTCGTGTCGATTGTAACGATAAGAGTTCATACCAGCAGGTGCAAAAATATACAACCTAAATGTAGATGACTTCTGTGGCCGCAATTCTTAACTAAACTAAATGAAACACGAATTATATGGGGAATACAGTAACATTTATAATCTATCAACAATTCAGGAATCTAAAGTCAATAGTTAGGTAATTAGAGCAAATGTTCCAAGTGTCCTACTTTCAATTCTGTACATTTCTTGAGTCGTACCACCAAGTTATTCACGATATCTTTGCCTACCGATCGTGAAATATCTCTAATTGTTTCCCTGATGTCTTTTGTTTGTTTGTAGGCTTAGTAGAATATACTCGGTCCTTAAGATATCCCAATAAATGTTCTCCTTGCTGAGCAGGTATGCATGGAGAACAGTTTGCCTTCTGCCGGCCAATTTCTCGAACGAGTTTTAATATTCACATACTTAAATTAATTATAATTATATTTCTTGTTTACATCCTAGTTTTATAGTATAAGATTTAGAATGGAAGTTGTACAGAGATTCTTGCTTATCCTCACTCTCTACTGCAGTATGATTGTTACTACTTTTGGACAGTCTACTTCTCCAACGCGAGAACTTCACTACATTGGACTAAACATTCAATATTCTGAAGATGTAATAGCAGATTTATTCAGAAATACTACTGATACCCTAACAGAATATGGAAAACAATTGATTCGTTGTTATTCTAACATTCAGAATATGGCAGATATTGAAACAAATACACACATACTAGCTAATAACACAGATATTCTAGTTGTTGATTCTATAACTCTAAATATCTTTATTTTGCTGAATAGTTTTGTTGCAACGGAAAATACATTTATAAATCAGAAGAGAACCGTTGTTGACCTCGAATTTTATCTCGAACAAAACGGAACTCTAGTTCTATCTACAAATGCTATCGATGTGTTTGAAGGGAATTGTAATGGAGAAACCTGGGATGATATCTACGATACTAGTGCTAGTAACTCAGCTATTGCTACGTTTTCTTCATTTGGACAACCATCGAGCTCAGTTATATCTAACATTCAATCTTCAACACTACAGTCTATGGCTGCTACCAGTACATTATCTAGTTTGTACACTACTACACCATCAAGTTATTTATCTTCTCTCCCACAGTTTGAGAGTAGTGTTCTTTCTATTTATACTTCAATACTTCCGTCATCACAGGTGTCAGCACCTGTGATTACCTTCCTAGCTAACCGCCAGGAGACTACTAGTTCAGCTCTATCCGCTACGTTCTCAGTTGAGACTACTTCAATACATCCTGAAGTCTCTTCCTCTCTATCTACATCTTCCATCCTACCTTCTCTCTTCCCTATGGAGTTCTTAACAATGCAATCTCTACAGTCCTCTAATGGAGTCATCTCTTCTTCCCTACCGACTAGCACTTCATTACAACCTGCAGCTGTAACTAGTAGTAACTTGCTAACTCTGCTCGATTCTCGACTAGGAAGTTCCCCTACTCTATCTCCATCTGCATTTCAATCAAGATTTACATCTACAATAGGTGCAGGTTCAAATCTACTATTCGACTCATCTGCTGTCCCAACACTTCAATCCTCCTCTCTCCTTACGAACATACAACCTACAATGAATTCTATATTTATCTCAATTTCTCCCACACCATCTTCTTCATCTATTTTTCCAACACGAGTTTCCTCAGCCAGCAGTCAAGGCACAATTGTACCTTCCATCTCCTCAATGCTAGGACAAACACCCAGTTCATTTGGATTGTCCCAATCCTCATCTCGCCTGGATACCGTACAACCTACACTCGATTCTAGGTCTATTTCAATTCCTCCTACGCCTGCTTCTGTATCTACATTCAGATCTAGTATGCATTCTGTCTCTATTGGAATTCCTAATACAGCTTCTGATCCTCTACCAAGAGTAACTTCTCAAATTGAATCGTCTTCATTTCCTCCAGTCATTACATCTACTCCAGTACTCGCATCACGGATTATTCAAACATCTGAGATAGCTCAAAGTTCGGATTTTAACCCATCTTCTTCCATACCATCCACACAACTGCTAATGCCTCCATTAAGTTCTGACATCAGAGCATCCCTATCCAGTCTAGTAGCCTCCCCGTTAGTTTCTCCTACTCCATCCTCTGTGTTGCCCACATCTACTCCGAATGAACTCACTCCCGTACTAATCCCTTCTCTACATTACCTTGTGTTTAACATTACATATCAGATCAGTGTTACGGAGGGTATACCAGATCCTAATCTTGATACAAACGTCAATCTTATTCTAGACGCTATATCAGCCATTTATAACAGAACAATTGCGGAAGCTGTGGGGATATCTAATACCAGTGACGTGTTTGATTCTGGATTGATAGAGATAAGAGAGAGGACAGTTACATTCTATGTTGTTGATAATTCGACCTTTGTTCCAGCATTTGAAGTGAAGGAAATACTTGATATAGCGAGTAATGACGATTGGGAGAATACTATCCAGCTGAATGATCCATTTGCTCAATTGGCAGTGATTAATGTCACAATTTCCTGTTTATATCCATGCAATATGACATCTTCCTCCTCTCAACACTTTTCAATTCCTCCAACTGGCAGTATGCTTACAGCAACTGTATCAGCCACCAGGGATGCAACCCAACCACTTATACCTGCAACATCTATACCATCTCCCATACAACCTATGACGTCATCATCTCTTCTGCAAGTTGAAGGGGCTTCTCTTTCAACGGTTTCCGTTTCTCAACCCTCATTACTTCTCTCTACTCCCAGGACTATTCAGCCTACAGTAGTATCCTCACGAATTGTACCGGTTATAACTACTGCTATCAGATCGATAAACACAGAATCTTCTTCTCAAACTTTGGATGCCTCGGTTTTATCTCAAACTTTAGGACAAACACAGCTTATTAGTTCAATTCCCATGCTTTCTACTCCTCGAACTATTTTCCCAATTCCTAGCTCTTCTCGTGTATTTTCCACCCAATCTACTTTCCCTATACCAAGCGTATCTAGTGCATTTGTCACTCGAACGACTATTCCTATACCAAGTCCTTCCCGTAGACTTGAAACTCAAACAACAGCCCCTATACCAAGTTCTTCTCGTGTATTTGCTACCCAATCTACTACTCCTATACCAAGCGTATCTAGTGCATTTGTCACCCAAACGACTACTCCTACACCGAGTGCACCTAGTGGATTTGCTACTCAAGCTACTCTTCCTATCTCGAATTCTTCTCTCACATTTGTCACTCAAACTACTATTCCTACACCAAGTGTATCTCGTGCATTTACCACTCAAGTTACTATTCCTTTATCAAGTCCTTCTCGTGTATTTTCCACCCAATCTACTATTCCTATACCAAGTACACCTATTGCATTTGTCACTCAAACTACTATTCCTACACCAAGCGTATCTAGTGCATTTGTCACTCAAGTTACTACTCCTTTATCAAGTCCTCTTGCATTTGTCACTCGAACTATTTTCACTTTGTCCCTAAGTCCTTCGAGCGAACTCTCTACACCGAGTCTCTCTGCTGAACTACAATCTAGCATCCCAGTCCTTAGTCAATCCAGCATGTTTGCTGCCCAGACCACGACTCCTATGCCACTCCCTTCTAGTAGAGTTATTTCTCCGTCCAGCGTTCTAATTATCCCATCGAGCATCCAATTATCATCCAGCACTGTAGTAACTAGTCATGTGATGACGTCATCCCCAAGCAGGTCACTTTCTAGCACCATGATTCTATCCACACGACCCTCTTCTGTATTCATATCTTCTACTCTCACTCAAACTGTTAGCACATTACCTACAGTGGAAACATCTACAAGTGCAGTTCTCACACCTTTTCCATCTCTGAGTAGTCAGACACCTCTAGCTTCTATTTCCACCACCTCTCCGATATCTCCCACCCTTACCACAGGCCGGGACTATATACAAATTCCAGATTTCGATCCTGGAGTTGGGTATTTACTTCTCCTTTCGGTTTCCAATATTTCCGCTCAATCTGATCCTCTATTCTACCTGAATACAGAGCTGGAGCTAATCAATCTCTACACGATTGCTTTGAGTAAGAACGTTAATAATAACCGCAAGAAACGCGATGTTTTCAACACGACAAGCATGCTAGCAGCTGGTATAATCGAGTCGAGATCTCAAATCGATTCGAATACACTCAGAATTGTGTTTTACGTCTCACAAGGGCAACCAAACACTCCCCACAGGTTTATACCAGCCAATGAGTCGCTTGAGACTTACAACAAACTGGTAGCACAAGAATACAACTCCATCCTCACAGACCTCTCTTTCATCTCGATCGAGATATACAGCGACCCCATCTTATTCCAGCCCATGACGACTATAATAGTAGGTAGTATATTGGGATGCTGTGTACTGCTACTGCTCGTGTTTCTGATATTCGTCGTTTTATACCACTGCCTGCACTCCACTAATATTAGAAGTGTCAAATGGTCGCCTGAGAGAGATTTATCATTCACCAATGAGGGCGCCTCTTCTCATTTCAACCTTCAACCTGTCTACGAGAAGGAGATGCTCCCCATAGGTACACAGACCTTCGCAAGAGATTTTCTTACTCACCGCACAGATGGTTTCACATACATTTCTAGTGGAGATGAATTGAGGATGGAAGCTAAGCTCTTCTCTCCCTTCCAAACAGAGGATTCGTTGCCCCTTGTGGGAGAAGAGACTGTCACTCTTCCAGGGGGAGAAGTTAATGGGGAGACGTATTTATACCAATCCCGAGTGGATGCCACTATGACTAGACAGGTCGACACCATCTCACAGCTACGCTCTGATGTTGAGGGCGAAAGGAAGAGAGCGGAGCAAGCAGAGGACACTCTCAACCAGATAATGGCCGCTCGCAGGAAACAGCATTCACTTGTGGGTGACCTGTTCTCTAGTCCGGATGAAGTTAAGAAGGCTGAGGAGAGAGCAAGCACTGTCTACGAGAGGTCTAAGAGAGAACTCATCACAGGAACCCAGAGACCTTTGAGTACGGAACTTGAAGATAGCCAGGAGTCAGCTAGGTATTGGAGACCCAGATCTGCTAAGGTTGCGCCATCAATAGAATCCACTGGAAGTGATAGTACAGCTTTTAAGCTTGCGCCCCAGCCGAAGATCCTTGAGTGGGATACTGACACAGCTGGCCAGACTAATCGAACGAAACCAGCTCAGCTGACTGGATTCAGAAGTGTGAAGCAGACCAGTGTTATGCCCGTCAGGCCTGGGACACTGCCCAAGCCTTTGCCTCCTCCTCCTGACATAAAACGACCTCTCCCCGCCTACGGAGCTACGAATAGCAATGAGAAAAGCATTCCGCTACAATCGATTCCTGTTAGGATTGTCCGATCTGATGGAGGGCAACCCTTCCGAACTTCAACTTTCAACTCAAGTAATGGGAATTCTGTCCCCTCGACTACAATAAAAGTACTCCCCTCTTTTAATCCCTTCTACACTACGGCTCAGAAAGACCACACCCAGTTATAACCGAACTTTTTTGTTTTGTTTTGTTTTATTATCTAACACATTTATTGAATATTTTAATAGCCATGATTATACTCTATTCTTCAACTTTTAAACGAAATCAGCTCTTTCACACGGGATTGTATAATATTTTTGGTAGAACTGTTATATTCCCCAATTTCCTTGTTCTCTACTCCCATTGAAGAAAATTGACTATGATGAATAATTGATTCAAATTCAATCTTTAGGTCTATTTCGTGTCGATTTTGATTATGAGAATTCATAAAAGCAATATTTCGACGACACTGTCATACATGAATATATCTTACAACGAATTAGTGCACTGAAATTATGTAGTATTCATAATTGAGCCTGAAATAACCACTACAATAGTGCTTCTCATAAAAAATAGGTGTACTTTCAATTAAAGAAGGGTAGAGTTTAGGTTTAAAGGAGGGAAGTCAGGTTGCTGACTGCAAAATCTTATGTATCCAAACTTGAATCGTCGTGTGAACTCAGTGCAATATAAGACTACGTTAGTTTGCTAGTTCACTCAAGCGTTTGTGGCTGTGCATTGTTCAGATGATTTGGGTAATGAAGCCATTGCATGTGGCATACAACAATTGCTAATACAAAGCCAATCAGCTTATAAGACTACTGTGTTGCGTCTTATAAGACTGCACATCATTTTATAGCTTCGAGCAAACTTTCTTGTTTGATTTTACAATTTTAATTATCTCTGCTAGCTGGAATGAATTCGCACTATGCTCCGAGTACTCAACCTGAATCAGAATCCTCGCGCCTGCTAGCTAGACACATCCCGGAACAAAACTATTCCGGTTCAATTGAGCCGAAGTATCCACGGGAAATGTACGATATGCAGGCTAACCTACCTAGCCGTCTCCCAGCCAGCCTTGACTGTAACTACATGAATGAACTCAACTACCAATATCGGTAGGACGATTCTACCTTTCAAACGCTACATTTCTATTTGAGTTATTGAACCATTTTATTATGTTTAGGGAGACCACAGGGACTGATTCTCCTGGCTTAGGGTCGCTTTATGAATTGCGAGCAGACACGCCGATGCAGAAGGAGTACCTGGACCCGGAAATGTGCGAGGGGTTTAGCAGAGGACTCAATATACACAAATCCAATTTCCTTCACACGAACCCTAGCAAAATATCTCAATCTTGTTCTCTTCAGAAAGTTAGTTACTTCTCTCCCTTGATTATTCTATTTATAACGATTGTATAGCCTACAACGTACATGCGCGTAGGCACAAAAAGACTTGGCTTGGAGACTACAGAGCAGATCCACGCCAGAAGATCTGATCTCGAAGGGAATTCTGCTGGGAGGAGTTGAGCAGTCTCCAAACATTCTACAGAGCCGAATAAAGCTAGAAAGAGCGAAGACTGGCGACATTCTCAAGAAGAAGATCCTAGCCAGACCCTCGAAGTGAGATATTTATAGCTAACAGATGCCATCAATAACTTGACCAACTTTTACAATTTGTGTAGAGGCAATCTTATTGATGTGAACATCCTCAAAGAGTTCTCTGGCTCTCCCAGACTGCATCAGAGTCAGATGTCCATCTTGAAGAAGCAGAAAATGCAGACACTGAATGAGAAGATATCTGAACGTCCTCGTGCACAGTCCCTTATCAAGAGAGGCATCCTCTGTCCGCCTCCACCCCCTCTCAGCGAGTGTTTGCACCGTCTGAGGAACCGTGCGGAATCTAACACCTTGGTATGACACACATGAATAATTGAATGGAATGTGTTGAGTGATATTATAGATTTTAATTCTCTTATTTCTAGACTGCAACCATGAATCAAGAATTAGGTTCAATCAACCACTTTACACCTGGAAATCCTGTCATTTACCCGCCCAATTCTTCTTCAACTCAGTTTGATGAGACATCTCCTTCTTCAGTTCATAGCAGAGAGTGTGAAATTTCGCGAGACAGCGCAGAACAGCTACGACAGGAGGGGACTACTTCCCGTGAAGCTGACTGTACGATCGTAGAGGACACCGATTTGAATCCTGACAACTCTGCTCTGGACCAGTTCATCGTTTCCAGCAAGTTCCAGTGTCCAGAGGAGGCGGAGCCTGGGTTCAAACGGTCTCTGTCCAAGAAGATCAGCATCAGGAGTAAGTCGTGTGGCTGGTTTATTTCTTTTTTTGAAGTTTTAATCGAGTGCTACCCTCTTCAACTCCTGAGTGTACCGTATTACGACTAGATTATATCTATTTAGATCCTCCTACTGAGTCCCCTCTCAAGAAGGATCTATCCAGCAGCAGCTCTCTGAAAACAAGATCTGGAAAGCGGCCTCGGAAAGGAATCAAGACGTACAAGTATCACGAGTACATCCCGTGTAACAACTCAAGTAACGGTCTGACCAAGTGCAAGATCCTGGAGAAGACTCAACTCACCAAGACAGCACTGACCGAGTCGAAAGGCAGAAGCAAGGCCAGTGTGGATATGGAAGTGCAGCAAGAACAGCTGTTACTGCAGCTACACTTGCTGAGGCAACAGTACCCCTCTCTAATGCCTAATATCTACAACCAGCTGGTCACACAGCTGTCTCAGATTGAAGGGAAGGCTGCTGCTCCTAAGCGTAGCTACACACTCGAGGAGGTGGAGGCCATGACGGTGAGTTCATTGAAAGCGGTCTGCAAGGAGAACAGTTTGCCTTCCACCGGCAAGAAAGCCGAGCTCGTTTTGAGACTGAGGGGCTGTAAGGGCGTGGTTGTGGAGAGAACGGAATCGGTGGATGTGAGTAAACAGGAGGCACCAGGGAGTACACTTGATCCCGAGCTGTCTAGGCAAGAGATAGGGGGACAGAGTCCTGGGAGCAAGAACGGGGACGACCCAGCTAATCAGGCCCAATCCCCGAACCCTCACTTCTCTGAGTTGGCTCAGGAACAGATGAACTCGCTCATAGCCTCTCCCCTCTCCGTCCTGTCCCAGTACTCGGGTGCTAGTTCTGATTCGCTCCAGAGTGACAACTGTAGTTCTGCTGGTAAGGCAGCACAGCTGAATGTGCAGATGAGGGAGAGTGAGGAATTGAGTAAGATTGCTGATCGGGATCATCCGAACTTCTCGAACGAGTTTGAATGTTCACAGGATGCAGTGAAGTATTTGGATGATTCGTTGTGTCAGATACGTTCCAACCATCAGATTTGTATTGAAGAGAACTCATTCGATAACTCAAAGTATAAGTTTCCCCCTGACGAAGTGGGGAATACGAATCCACATGTATACAAACTCCAACAAGAACATCCCAATTTCACCACTTCCTCATTGCCTCCTAGTATTCCTGCTTTCCACCCTAAAGTCCCTTTAAACAATCCAGCGCAGTCGGAAATGGTGGACTTGATGCATCAGCTCGATAGCTTTGATCACTATGAAATGAATTTGAATAGGTCTCTGCCCGCACACACATATGATCACAGACCCAGTGCTCAGTTCCCACCGTACTATCCCGGAGATACACAGGTCTATCCAGACAAGCCTATAGGCTATCCACCTGATTCAAGTTCCTTTCTGGACCACCCATACCCTGATGATATGCTGTCTTCTTCCAACTATCCGATTGATATGATGGATTGGAACACACCGACAGCTGATGATCCTTATACACTCAACGAATTTAGTAACTATGACTACGCTCACATGGGCTTAGATTACATTGGCCGTAACCCGTCACTTCAAAACTCGATTTTTCACAGTTCTATGAATAGCTCTATCGAGCATGATTATTGATCTACAACTGAAATTCGTGTGATGATCCGTTTCTATTTTAAATTGACGCCCCTTTGGGACTCTTAAAATAAATCGTGTAGAGAATTCACTGCGCGGACTAGGTGTATATTAATCTCTTGGAATGTTGAAATTGATTTACCTCTCAGTTAGAATCGGTGTATTTATTTTATTTTCTCCTGACACACCCATATTGGATCTCTGATATGTATGAATTAGATATTATTAGGACATGTCGTGATGTATTTTATTATAATTTGGTGTGTATATATGGAATATGATTATCTGGTATCTAGAATATTATGTTATATTATTACGGGTTTAATAATACAAGATTAAGCAGTCTATTATAGCTATATAGGCGCTAGTAATGATAACTTAAATTATCTTACTATTTTAACTATGAATATTCGTTTGGGTATGGAGTAGATATTAATTTAAAAATGTTTAACATTCTATTTTAGTTCTTAATGGCGGAAAATAATAAAATTGAACCCTTATTACCAGATGAAATAAAGGAATTGGCATTTGTGAAGTCAGAAGACGGAAGTTATAAAGGTTGGAAAAGAGAATTGTTAGTAGAAAAGATAGCAAAAACAGAAGAGAAGTTATTATTATGCAAGGTTTGCAATGGATTGCTGAGAGAGGCGAGTTTGTTTGAGAATGAAGGGAAACAAGAACTAAGATGTTCTCTCTGTCTTCCTGAGAATATCCCCACTCAAAGACAATGTATAATTCAGGAATCAATTAATGAGAAAAATGTGTGTAATCATTTGTTGATTCATTTACAAGAGTTAATTATATTGTTGAATATTATTATCGTTTACGTTTAGGTCGAATGTCCACTGAAATCCAAAGGCTGCAAATGGAGCCAAATGCTAACTCAAGTGATATCTCATCTCAACGAGTGTCCTCTCCTTCCCCTGAAATGTCCACTAGGCTGTGTGACTGACAGAGGAGAGGGAAAGGGTGAAGTTTCGCGATTGGAGAGAAGATTCCTGGAAGAACATCAGAGAATGAATTGTCCTATGAGGTTGATTAGCTGTGAGTCTTGTAACCGTCTAATCAAAGCTTGTAAAATGAACGAGCACATACAAACGTGTGGGGAATACTTGGTTCCATGTCCCAACTTATGCGTGGGAGAGGAAGGGCCTACACAGACTAAACGGAAAGACATCGCTACACACTTAGAAGCGTGTCCCTTGCAAAAGGTAGAATGCCCTTATGCTGAGTACGGGTGTGGAGAGAAGATGGAAAGGAGGACAATTGATCAGCACGAGAGGGAGTCTACTCATAAACACTTCAGAATCACAATGCTTCACATGCGAACTGTTAATCGAGAACAAGCTGGAGAAATCGCTAGATTGAAACTGGCTATTGTTGAGAAGGAAAATCAAATTACTAACTTAACTTCAAGGCATACTAGCGAAATGGCAGCGATGAAAGATGAGATCAACTCCGTTGTATCTGCTATCATCAATCCGCGCAGTGGGTCAGTAGATTGGGAAGTGACAGGTGTCACAGATAGAATAAAAAATAAAGATGTTACATTCAGTGATCCCTTTCATGTGTGTTTATACAAATTTCAAAGTGAAATTCATTGGGACTTTGGATCTGGAGGGAATGTAAGCGTGTTTGTTCGGATAATTAAAGGTAGCTGGGATGACAAACTAAAATGGCCAGCAAGATACAACATGAAAATAATATTATTTGATCAACACGATACTCTTCTCAATCATATCTCTTATCATGAAATGACGCAAATAGATATGGAAAAATTTGCACAATGCTTTCAGAAACCGAAAGGACTCAATAATCGTGGCTTTGGTGCATCGAAATTTATGTCTCAAAAAGAAATTCAACAAGAGAGATATTTAAAAAACGATTCTTTATCTCTAAAAATTGTTGTGGAATTATTATCAGTATCGAATAATGTTATATAAATACTGTGTTGCTTGACTTCACTCTTGTATTCGTCTCAATTTTATACACCGTATATATAAGTAAGCTCCTCGTCTAATGCTCCGACTCAAAAACTATTCAAAATTCAGGAATTAATTTATGTAAAAAATTAATATTCATTGATTAACTCCATGCCTTGAAAGAAATTAATCAAGAACTATGTCAACTTTTTTTTAGACAACAAGATATACATAATTGTTAAACCAATGCTGACCTGGATGCTACCAGACATCGCCTCAACTGGATACTCAGAGAGGAGTCCAGCCCTCTCTCTCGTCTACATCACACTCCTGTTCCTTCTCTCACTGCCTCAGGCCGTATCCATCAGAGAGCTTACTCTCTACAGACTCGCGCACTTTGATGCACACGGTTACAGTTACGGTACAACTACAACGCTGGTTGACATGGAGCTAGCTACCATCAACTCCACCACTAACCTAGCTCGTAAGTGCATACTGGCACCTCTCAAGCTGTTAGGAGTGGGTCTATTCACTGAGTTGGTAGAGCGGAGCATTGGCGCCATGGTTGTCATAATTCCAGACAAACTCAAAGAATTGGGACAGGAGGCGAGAGACAGGTGGCTGGAGCTGGAAACGCACCTAATGGCGCCTTCTACCCCGATTCCTGTCTTCTTTGCTCCCTCTGAACACCTGGACTGGACGGAAGTGTATCAGAGTGTGCGAGCTAACGAACTCGTGCACGCATATCCTTTCTCACTGAGCTACCTTGGTTTCATCGTCTCGGACTATAACCACGCACTGCGTACCATTTCCCGCTCAGGACAGCCCACACCCCATGAGCGCCAAAACGTGACCCTTCTCATCCTTCAGGGGGCACTCGAGGGGCGAGACAAGAGCCCTACCATCACAATATCCGCGAATATCGACACCGCCTGTTCTTCTCCCCTGCAATGCTTCGGGTATCGAGCTTGTGGTAGCGTAGCAAGCCTGCTCACGCTCGCAAACCTCTTCTCGCGCCTCTACTCACAGGAGCAGAATAGACCCGACTACAACCTCCTGTTCCTACTGACAGTCGGGGGCGGTAGCAATCTGAATTTCATCACACTCAGAGAGGCGATAGAATCAGCTCACAAGTTGGATACGTCCAACTTACACGTCTTCTCGAAACTGGCCATTTCTCTTGATGACTTGGGAGAGGAGAAGTTGTACGCACACTTTGTGAGGACTCCAAGTGAGGGGGGATTCGGAGCTGCGTTTATTAACACCTTAGACGCTAACATGAGAGCAGAAGGTGCTGCTGTGGATCGAGGTGTCAATGTTGTGGTTAGGAAAGCGAAACTGAATGTAGATACGCTAGCCTGGCCGCACGAGCGGTTTGCTCTGAATAGCGTGGTGGGTACAACACTCTCCTCCCATCAGGAGGCAGACAGTCCCCTCACTCAGTCCGTACTGGACAGAGAGGGGGCTTATCATGAAGATTTCCTGTTCGAAAATACGCAGGCGTTAGCTGAGACCATTGCTCGACTCGTGTACGGTATTGAGGCGGATACGAATAGTACAACTCTGCTTCGAGGCAGCCATAGCATAGAGAAGTCACAACTGCATGCGATACGGGACTTTATGTACAAATACCCGAGACCCATTCAAGCACTGCACGCAAGACATCCGTTAATAGTCGCACTTCGAGACCTGTTAGGTAGTTACACCTCCAAGTTTGACTTTGTAGAGCTCGACTTTAGTAAACGCTACGAAGGAGAGTACAAATTCTACGATGAGTTAGAAGTGATTGCGGAAGTTAGCAAGGTTAAACCGCCCATTTTTGACCTGATCCTATTCGTGTGTGTCCTTATATACCTGGGAGTGATAGGAGGGGCAATGTACTGGGTGAGGGAACACACAGGTGCGAAGAAGAGGAAAGAGAAGTATCATTGAAGTGGATAAATTATAAATTCCTCCAAGAGTTAGTTCAATGTCTATAGATAGGTTGTTTGATTAGTTATTTGAGAATCATGTTTATTTCCAATGCAATTAATAATGACCCACTCTGCTGTCATAGATTATTAATGACATTAATTCTTTAAACCATCGTTCTTTATTAATTTATAGTCCGATTTAAAACAGAATGGACGGTCCTAACAGCTGGTGTCTGATAGAGAGTGACCCTGGGGTGTTCACAGAGCTGATCAGAGGGTTCGGATGTGTCGGGGTACAAGTAGAGGAACTGTTGACACTGGACTACCTGGATGACCCAGTCCACCTCTCAGAGAAACTGGAGCCAGTGCACGGGCTGGTATTCCTCTACAGATGGAGACCAGGTGACCACGCCCCGTCTACAGGGACTGTGGTGCTCAACTCTGTGGATATGGGGCTATTCTTCGCTAAGCAGGTAACAGGATGTGGTCACACCTCTAAACAGGGAATATCATTGCATCGATGGACCAATAACACTGCTGCATTTTAACATGTAGTATGGTTAGACTATCAACAATGCGTGTGCCACTCAAGCAATTCTCAGTGTCCTACTGAACTGCAGACACGCTGACGTGGAGCTGGGAGAAACGCTGACAGGATTCAGAGACTTCGTGCAGACGTTCAGCCCAGTGGACAAGGGGTTGACGCTGGGGGAATCCACTAAGATTAAAGAGATCCACAACGCGTTCGCTCGAACTCAGATGTTCGCTCTGGATCCTGTTGAAGCTAAGGAAGGGGATGACGTGTTCCATTTCGTTGCATACATTCCTTACATGGTTAGTTTTGACGCAGTCATCATTTTATGAGATTAAAATAATTGCATATTTGGCTCCAGGGCCGTATCTACGAACTTGATGGTCTGAAGGAGGGGCCAGTTGATCTGGGGGTGAGTGTGGAAGAGAATCAGAATTGGCTCGTGCCGGTGAAAGAAGCACTCAAAACGAGAATAGCTTCATTCCCAGCACAGGAGATAAGGTTCAATTTATTGGCGCTTATAACGGACAGGAAGTTGGTATGTGAAAGGAAAATAAATGAATTTGAAGAACAGAAAAATGCAGCAGCGCTCAAGATGGGTGAGTTTGTTGTCAATGGAATATTATGAAACATAAATATATGCGTTTTTGTCATATTTAGTGATTATAACAGTGCTCATATGATATCTGAATTTTATTAACATTATGAAAAACTTTTAGTGTAATTTATCGAGTTTGATTTGTGCTATAAATTCTATTTATTCGTGTCAGAGGCTGTGCTAATGGGAGAGATGGTAGAGGCGAGCGAGACGGGAGCTCTCTCTTCAGACCCAGAGGAGCTACAGCAGATCATAGAGAATGCAGAAGAACAAATTGAGAAGTTTCAAGCTTATATTTCAGAGGAAGTGGAGAAAAAAAACAGGTACTAAATAATTTTAAAGTGACAATTTTGATTAACTAAACCTTCTATGTGCTTTGGCAGGTATCATATTGAAAACATCAGACGGAAACATAACTACCTCCCCGTCATATTGGAGCTACTCAAGATATTGGGAAAGAAGAAGATGCTGCTTCCCTTGGCTGAGAAAGCTAAGGAGAAAGCACTGGAGAGGAGACGAATAAGCCAGGCAGCAGCTGGGAAATCTAAAAGCAAAGTGCCAACCTCAACAGGTGGAGGTGCTACTAAGAAATAGTGCATTGATTCCTGTGACTACTCATGATTGTGTTGTGCTAATTAGTTTGATTTTGTTGGTGATAGCTATTAATAAGCAAGGAATTATAGAGTTTCAAGTGAAGTTAGAATCTTAAGCTACAGAAGTTTCCTTAACACCACTACTCCAATAGCAAGTGTATTGAAGCGTATCTTTCTATTTAAAATTGAAAAAATCCTTTTTTTCAATACATACTAATTGTTCATATATCAAGTTTATTTAATACACTGTTTATAAAACACTCATATAGACATACAAATAGCAATATCATATCGAAGCACTAGAGAACTGTACTGGTGAAGTTATTGAGGACATCTGGTATGATGATGCCTAGCATTATAACCACTGTGTCATCCACGTAATACCGTTCATTCATTAGGTCGAAAAAATCTATATATTTCTGCCAGCCAGCAGAAGTGTTCCTCCTCTCCACATCCGGTTTTTTCCTGAAGAGAGGGTGCGCGCCTATTGACACAGTTTTTGTATAATGTGGTGTGATTTCTTTCCCACTTTTTTGGTTCATGAGAGAAGCTCTAAAAAATCCGTGTTTAGTCGGCCATTCGAGCTGGTCGTCATAAGGCCCTTGCATGATGTAGAGGTAGAGGGAGAGATGGGTTCCCGTCCCTGTCCCGTGTCCGCTCATGTTCAGGCGTGCGCAGAACTGGTATCCATTCCACATAGAAAGGAATGGCGGACTGAATATCTCATTTGAGGCTTCTATCTGTCCGATCACATCCTTAATGATCCAGTAGTAAGGCGATATGAAGTTACCCCCTTGTACTAGTGACTTGTTCACCAGGTCCCATGCCCCTATAGAGGTGTTAAGAGTCTGGTTTAATTTCGACTTAGAATTCAATTTGAGAGTTGTGACTTGTTGCGCGAGTTGAGCGCATTTATCTTTGAGGTGTGTATTTTCGTGTTTTAATTTATCCTTGCGTTTAATTCGAATATTGCAGTCTCTACATAAGCACATCCCATACCCACAATTCTTCATGTGCTCTCGAACCACCACTAATGGTCCAGACCATAGACAGTTTTCTCTGTCAAAAGGACAATGGACACGTAGTTTCTCAACCTGTTTTTTCACGAATCTGTCTGGGAAGAAATCGCTCGACTTTATCACTTTCCTATCTAATGGGCATGTGGTGAGTCCCCTTCTACTTCGATGCTTATCAAAACATGTGGCACAGAACAGGTGCCCACACCTGGTGATCACTGGCTCTCTCAGTAAGCCAGTGCATATAGTGCACAAGTATTCATCTTTTGTTTCAGTTGACTCCATGAAAATATCGGTATCCCACCCACCTTGTATGTCTCCAAGGGACACATAGAGAAACTGAACGACGAGCTCTTCATCTGATGGATCTATTCCTTCATCTGAATCGGGTTGAGGCTCTACTAAGAATGGAGATGTATCTTGCCTTTGGGGGGGAATGGTTGGTGGAAAGTGTTCTGGGGAGGTATATGGGAGGTTTACATAGTTATCATCATTGTGTGAATATTTAGCAGCCATTAAATAGCTTCAAGGTTACAATGTTATATACAAATTACGAAAATACTGTTTTAGTGGGACTCTCAGCATAATGTAATGGCAAACTAAATGAGAAAATGTATCATACCAATGGCGTATATATGTAAGAATTACAAAATAAGTTAGCCTTACGCCCAATCCCCCTGCCTATTCCACTGAGAGTACGTAATGAAAGTATCATAAATGTACACAAACATAATAACAACTTGATGAAATAAACAGTTTGAGGGGACAATAAAAATCGACAAATGCGATCAATTCAAAACAAGCTGACGCTAACAAGTTATTGCCTTAAGAGGTGATTAATATAGAAAATTAACGAAATCACCGTACATGGTAACATAATACTTTGGTATAAAATCCTATTGCAATGCAAACGTCTTAAAATACACGAATTTTGCTCTTTGGAATGTCGCTTATGTTGTCGTCAATCATCGTGATGAATAAGAAATTGAAAAACAATCCGAATGAAGATAGAATATGCCAGATATCATGAGAGTCGTAAAACCCTAGGAAAATACAGTCATGGTTCAGCATTCTTGACATGGAAGCAGAGAGCTGCCAGTTCGTGACAGAGGAGAAGAAAAAGTAAAGCGCTGTCAAGAAAAAAACAATTGCAACAACCGAAAGAAATGTAGAGAATAAAAACACAAAGGGTCTATTTTTAAACTCGCAATAAAGGATTTTCATTCCCCAATAGTAGACCATATATATGACGAGATTGCTTATGATGAAGAAGAGGAGTGCTGTAGCTGCGTCTAATTTATAGTAAAACAATCCTGTTAGACATACACCATTCACTATACATAGAATGATTATGTGTAAAATGCGGGCTCTGTTAACAGGTGGGAAACAGATGTTCTTGCATGAAGATTGTAGAACATGCCACCTTCTCGCCTTAATCGTATCACAGATAGCATGCCAGAAAAGAGTAGGGTGAGAGAAAAAATAAATGTGTATGCAAATAAAGGATGTTATTCCGATTACGATGAGTGCATAGATAGTACGAACTAGAAGGAAGTCCTGGTTCCCAGCAAGAAGCCCGAATGCAGTTAGGATGATGAGTGACCCGAGTAGCATGAACGTGCTGGCCGCACCGACACTTATATCCGGGTGTCTGTTCTGATAGAGTTTAAGAATACAGAGCGTACTGATAATGAACATGAACGAACTATCAAACTGGAAATTGATCCCGGAAGGGCAAGTGTGATAAATTGATGACATGAGACCCTCGCTGATCAGTGCAAACCCCAAGGCGTAATAAATCCCGAAATAAGGTGTGATACCCCTCTCCTTGTACTCTTGGATCGCTTCCTTTTCGCTTTTTTTTAACATCTGACTGCGTAGGAATTGCTTAACTCCAGTTAGCAGGATAAACGCCACTCCCAGCACAAGATAAGCTACATTACTCCATATGTTGTTGAAGGAGACCGCCTCACCTAAAGTGTGAGAGCATTTGAAATTGAAATAACACAAGTCGTTATCGCCGTTCCGGTACAAAAGCACACGGAATACGGCAACTTGTACAGCGGGTAATGCGTAGAACATCGTCACTGTAATTACTGAAGTGAGGTATAGCAGGTATTTCTTCCATAAATATATGTCGTGTTTACGTGAGAGGTCGTGGAGGTAGAAATTGTCTTGGTTATATTTCAATTTCATTTCTCCCTTACTCATCCCTACAACCCCTGCACTGAGGCTTTTGAAACTCAGAGGGATAGATGGGTCTTCAATGTAACTGTTCACATCTAGTGGGGAGGCATTTTTTGGTAGATCTACGGAAAGCAGGCTTGAATCAGGACGCCCACCTAAAAATTCGTCATTTCCCACCTGTTTGTTCGAAAGTAGAGGTGTAGTTTGATTCGAGCTTCCTGGTCTGTAATTCCCGATAAACTCCCTGCAGCAACCAAGGAACTCAAATGAAATATCGTTATCGTATTTAACAATGTTGGAAAGTTTAGGAGTGTAGAATATGAATGGCCAATTCCTTTCTAAGGCCTTGCTTCTGTATACCACAATTGTCTCAACGATGAAGAGTGGAATCAGAACGAAGAAGGGGAGTAGTAGCAGCACTAACAGAATCACGACTGGACGCCAATAGTCCCAACTAGCTAACTCCAATCTGACCATGATATCCACTGTTTTAGTTAGAGATATCTGTTCGGCATCCACCGTATCCGATTCGGAATTAGAACATTTTCCATCAGGAGCTGACACCAATACGAGATAGTGATCTCGCCCCTTACCATCTGCATTTCTGTCAATAATGATATCAGCTGTCTTATTGAATGTGAGGTAGACACCTCTGTAGTCTACGGTGCTCAACAGATCATCTACTGGGCATTCTGCTGGCTGTAAGGATGCGACTACGCAAGAGGAGTTGGCCGAGCTAAGGGTCACACGGATGATATCAGAAGAAGCGTTTTGTGGAAAGGAAACGCGGAAGTATTGAGGTGATCCATCTGATATGTTCACCGTCGTGGGATTGACGGAATTATTCGGAATCAAATTAAAATCAGGGACGATGGTAACTTGTAGAGTGTAGTTGATTGATATCGTGGAAGAGGTGAGTACCCATATGGTGACTCTAGGAGATTCGTTAACATGGTCAGAGCAGAGAGTACGCGAAACTTGAGTGTAGCCTATCCCCGTGAATTTTGACAGGTTGAGTGGAAGTGTCCATGATAGGATGGAGTATCTCTGCTCAACAGAGATCAACAAGGGATATGCTATATCGCTCGGGGTGTTGGTCAGCACGGTCTTGATACGAATTGTCTGTCCCTGCTCTCTCATGAAGGAATAGGATTGAACCATGCCATCCTTTAGAGAACCGTTATAGATTTTGTTAATCTCAATCGTTTTGTTGTCCACAGCATTGAGCGTTTGTTGTCCAATTATTTTACTTATCAGTGTGAAGGAGAACAGAACAAACAGAATCTTCATAATCTAGACTAATACGCTATCAGAATCAATTTAATTATATTGTCAAATATAAGCATTTGTTTGTACAATATTATATTAGGCTCGAGTTCAACCTGAAATCATAGTTTTAAAAAATAATCATGCATTGTGAATCATACTCTAACTCCTTGACTGAGACTAAAAACTAAATATTGAATCAGATGAGAAACCCATTTATGCATCAGTTATTTCGCAGACTTAATTCGATCCCACACCCAATCTTCCGTCAGCAGATCATCTGCCTTGCTCGCGGATTCTGGCACGTCTTCTTTCTTTTGAATAACGCAATCAGCTTTGTTCACAACTTCTCCACCATATGCTATGATATACCGTCTGAGTTCCTTCTGAACATCTTTAGCTAAATCATCTGAAATAGAACACTTGAATCCATCAAAAATATCCGGGAGGGGGTCAACTATGCTGAATGGCCCCTTCTTCAGCTCCTCTTCATCTTCTTTAACTCGCTTGTTAGGTGACTTACTGCTGTTCCTGGGACTTTTGCGTTTTGAACCGAGTTTAGGAATAGTTATCTCTGTGTCAGATTGCTCATCTGGACTGAGAGATAAAAGAAGTATTTGCTTTGAATGATAATCAGCGGATAAACTTAACTGGGGTAATCGTTACCTGAATAAGACACCAATGTCAGTGTGTTCTTTCGATATGGCGTATAGCTTCTTAAGTCTCTCCAAGTTGGTCGCATCGCTCCACCCTTTGTCGTCTCGCATCTTTGCAATCCTCGGAAACCTGATTGAGATACCGTCAGCCGTGTGTGTACTGGACTCTGAAAACTCAGCTCCTACGATCTCCCAAACTTGAGATTTCTTCGGGTCTTTCACCACAAAATCAGGCACTACGCTTTTATTACACAATAGCCAAGAAGGTACCTGACTAGAATCTTTACCGATTTTCACCATTTCGAATTTCTTCTGAAGTTTCTGAATCTCGTTATCATCCAGGCCATTACCTGCTTTCGCCACTGTGCACCACCTATCCTTCGCAGTGTCATGCACTCCCATCAAGAAGACAGACATCAAGCCTCCTTTGTTTCCAGTTCCGTAGTACGCACCGAGAACTACGAGGTCAGCAGAGTCCGCCATAGCTCCCTCTGAGAGGTAGTCCTTCTTCATCTTCAGCCAGTGCCGCTTCCCTGAGGAAATACTTCATAATAGAATTGTTAACCAATGCTGATGTTCGATTATATTGAATGTTAACACTATATAGTATACAAGCGCGCTTCGCTTGTTTGTACTGTGTGGCTGGCGGACACAAAGTGTCCGCCGTAGGCGTCCTTTGGGCGCCTAGGCTCACATTGATTAATAATAAGGTAGTTAACATCTCTAAATACGTCTGTCTTACTGTTATAATCGAATTTTTTTAAATTTTTTTAATGCGTAATGATGACGTCATAACAGAGTTATGATTGTTAGAACTTAGTGGAGCCATAGCCAAAATACTCCAACATGCCAAAAATCAGCTTTCTGTGCCTGGCAGTTTCTTCAATCAATTCGTTACAGATAAACATTAATCGAGTTTTAGTAGTCAGGACAAGTAACATTCATTCCCACCAACCTGGCTCATATACGCCATCCACTCCCTTCATCACGAGTCCCTCCAGTCCTTGCTTCATAACATTACTCATCATCCCCTCCAGCTTGTGCTTATCCCCCGGTACGACCAGCTTGCCCTGACTCAACTGGATGTGATTGGGTATCTCCGTAACTACTTTGTGCAGAATCTTCCTTCTCTCCTTCAGAGGTCTGTTCACTAAGCTCTCTTCGTTCATATACATGATATCGAATATGAACAGACAGCATGTTGCGTCCTAGAACAAACATGATGCATTAACCACACATATAATACTTGTAGTTTTAGATGAAATAATAGAGTTACTATTTTGTTACCTGAAACTTTGTTTTCTTGTGAACGCCTAGAGTTCCGAATGGTAGCGGCTTATTGGTCTTAAGATCCATCAGCAGCACCTCACAGTCCAGTATCAGGTTGTCACCTGATGGACATGCTTTTAAAAGGTATTCAGCAAACTCGCTAACCTTATGGTCAGCTACTGGCTTAAGGCTCCTAGCATAATACTTAAACTCTTCTCCTTGTTTGTGCACCTAGTTAAATATATAAAAAAGTAGCGAATATTTAGTTGTTTCTTTTTGATTTGTTAGACTTACTTGCACCCTTTCTCCATCATATTTGAGTTCAGAGTAGAAACCATTAGGACACCTTTTGAAAGCCTGTTGGTAGGACTTGCACGCTTCAGCTAGCATAGGCTTGATCGGGACCATTACGTTCGTACGAATGCTCAGCTGCTTCTTCAGAGATCCGAGTCCTCCGCTGGCCTTAGCCTTCAAGGCCCGTGTCACCACATCTTCGATATCTTGACTCGCCTGGAAGAGTAACATTGTTAACTATGGAGTAGCGGATATCTGCTGAGAACTCATTTTTTGATCCCCGAATAAAATGCTCGCGAACCTAAAAGTTTACTTTGGCGTGGTACACACAAGGGCAATGACAAACCACCAATTGTGTCGCATAATGACAAATAAACCATTCACTACCCCCTGTATTACGATCATGATCTAACTCTTATGTTAGTAGAGACCTGGAATGCAGCATATGCATCAGTTGAAATAGCTTCCATGACTGGTTTAACTCCAGCGGCAGTTTTGAGGTCTTTCTTTATCAACCTCACGAGGTACTTCAGTTCAACGCTAGTTAGTTTGGTCAAGATACTCTTGATGACTTTTGTTTGGTGTTTCTCAGTCCCATCCTGTGACATTTCTTCAAGACAAGTGTCAATATCCGCGAGTGTGACAGAAGGGGAAGCAGAAGCAGACACAAAGTGAGAAGATTCGAAGAAGAAAGAGATCGTCTCAGATACATCGCCATTCTGTTCTGTGAGTTCGTTCATCTTGTCGAAATCACAAGAGAATATCCCAGCGAATAATTTCATCAGTTGTCGGCTCTACACAATTATTCCAAATTTGTTTGTAAATTCTGCATTTACTCAATCAAGTTTAACTTTCAAATCTTACTTTGAGATGGTATATCCTGAGTTTATCTTTGCCATGTCCTGGCAACAGCATTTGTACGACTTGGATCATCTCGTTTTTCGACAGATCTGAGATATACTCCTGTATCAGATTCTTCTTCGCGATGTGAGAAGAGTTACTCTCAAGTCGAGTACAGAGATCTGTGAAGTCTGAAAAACTGAGAGTGGCTGGATGCTTGGAGCTACTGGGACTGCCATTGTTCTGTTTGATAGCTAGGATGCACCAGCTTATAAGCATTATTTCATAACGCCATATGAACCACAATTAAACACGAACAAACATAGGAGCATGAGTACCCATCAGGATTTAATCTACTAATTTTTATGACAAATATTGCATTTATTTTGTTATTTGCAGGATAAGTATGGATATACTAACTACCAACTTAGAAAAATCCGGGCATATATGATACAAATGTTGTCAACTTCCAGAGGCTTTTCCCCTGGACCTCACTGGGGGTGGGGGAGGGGGGTTACAGCGACCCCAGATCCCCCAGCTTGGCACCATGCCCCCCTCCTCTATTAATCTGGCTACGTCCCTGTTAATAAGTTTTCCTCTCGTAGTGAGAGATTTGAAAATCAGAATCAGATTCCTGAGAATCCAGAGGGGATGTCTTAAAGAGACTTACGAGAGCTTTCGGGTGTCTTTTTGAGTGTTGTTTTTGGTTTTGAAGGCGATGCTTTAACAGGTGTCTTCCTCGCTTTAATCTTATCCTAGCACAGAACAGAATAAGATCAGTTCAATTATTAAGTTTAAGTTCGGTTACCCTTACCGTCATTGAATCGATTAGTTTAAGCAGATCTTTCTTGTCGCTATCTTCTAGATCTCCATAACCTTCCAAGTCATCTGGCTCTTCTATGATGCGAGTAGTGACTCGCACTCTTTGGAATCCCTGGAAGAGGCAGGAAGGGTGATGCCATTGGTCCATTGTGTCGCCCTCGGAGAAAGGACTGGGCGTTTGCTTGGTTATCCTTAACTCGCCTTTGTTGATAACTGCTTTACACTTTTTGCAATTACTGCGACCTGTTTTGGCATATTCTGCCTTAAATTTCGTATCAGCCATTCAGATTGCTAATTCGCTACCCCAAACATAATTATAAAATTGCAATTACTATTAGAAAATATATTGTAGGTACTCAGTTTAATCACAAAATTGATTTATTTGCCGGCTATTGCAGTGTTCAGAGCATAAAATAGAACAGATTCCAACTGAATTACTAGTATGCATTCACTAAGCGATTTGCCGGTGTATATACGTATTTCAACTAGTGGGATGGCAAGCCAAGAGTCCATTCAAATGAACCCACTAAACTTGTCATTGTCTCTCTTGCTATACTTCCCTCCTCTGCCTCTACCGCCCCCGCCCCCGAATCTGCCCTCTCTTCTGTCTCGCTCTTGGCGCGCTTTAAACCGGTCAGCCATGGCCAAGAGTTCGTCGGGGACATCTTGCTGTGCCTCTTCCAGAATGTCGATGAGTGGTTGGGCCCAACGCCAATTCTCTCTCGTGAAAAATGTTAGACTCTTTCCAGTCTTTCCAGCTCTGCCAGTCCTGCCTAGAATTAATTAAATTTCAACAATTAGGGCCAAAGAAGGTACAAATCTAAAATGTTATGCTTAATTCTCCACATACCGATTCTGTGCACGTAATCCTCGATATGATTTGGAAAATCAAAGTTAACAACATATGTGACGTCTGGTATGTCCAACCCTCTCGAGGCGACATCTGTGGCGATCAGGATCCTAACTCTCCCGGTTTTGAAATCGTTCAGAGCCTGTTCTCTATCCTCCTGAGCCCTATCCCCGTGAATGGACTGTGCTTCAATGGTTTGAATGAAGAAATCTGAAGCCACATCGTCTGCAGTGGCTTTTTTGCTTGTGAATATCAACACTTTATCGTTTGGTCCCATTCCGGAAAGAAATTCGTACGTCCTATCAACCAAGAATAAATACGTAAATAAGCTCTCTTACGTAGCCAATAAAATAAAAGCGAAATTCACCTTTTTTTCTTCTCATTTCCGTCCAGTATTTCTATCGTCTGAGAGACGCTGTGACACGCTTTCAAATCTAAACTCCCCACATACACTTGGAACGGCTCCTTGAGGTAGCTGTCTGCCAGTCGGCGCACGTCCGGAGGCCATGTCGCGCTGGTCATGATGGTTTGGCGGTCTGGACGTATGTCAATAACTAACTTTAGAATCTGGGGCTCGAATCCCATGTCCAGCATTCTGTCGGCCTCATCTAACACGAAGTAAGACACTCCCTTGAGCTTGAGGTCTCCTGACATCTGGAGATCGTGCAGTCTACCTGGTGTACCGATAACGACCTTTGCTCCCCTCTGAAGTTCTCTTATCTACAAACATATTCTTTAAAATAAAATGCCTTATATATTTCCATATACGGCATGGTATAAGCGCTATGTAGTAGTGCTCACTTGTAAAGACCTATCTGCGCCTCCGTATACACAAACAGAATCGAATCCTTTAAACTTAAACTTCTTGACTTCAGCATCAGTCTGTATTGCTAGCTCCCTGGTAGGACAAACGACAAGAATCCCTGGTCCATCTTCGTCGTCTGTAATAGCCCTGGACTGTCCAGAGGTGTGGATCAGACCTGGAAGGAGGAAGGCTAGGGTCTTACCAGTTCCTGTCTGTGCTATCCCCACCATGTCGTACCCCGACAACGCTATGGGCCAGCCCTGCTTCTGTATTGGAGTCGGCTCCTACATTAAAACAAGAACTTTCTAACGTAAATTATGAGTGGTTTTAGTCACACTGTAACGTTCAAGTATTTAGTGAACTTTGTGTTTATACCTATCACTGTAGTAAGTCTTAGGTAATTTAGGGTAGAGCTAAACTTATTGGTATTTCTTCTATAAAAATAATTGTTTGCGTTCGCGTCATAATAGTGTAAATACTAAATCAGTACAATAGTGTACTTGTATATTGATAATGTGATGCAAATGCTTACAACAAACTTCTGCGCATAGATCCGCTCTAAAATGTCAGGATAATCCCTGAAAGCTTGTTCGAAGGTCACGACTGGATTCGGCACTACTCTGTTACGATTGCTGAGATCGTAGGCGATAAGCCCGAAGTTTTCTTTCCGGATACAGTCCACCTCGCTGTCTGTGAACGCAGCGACTACGGGATCTTCATTGTAGAAATCTTTCTTCACAGCTCTTAGGCCATCGAATTTTAAAGCCATATTCGTTTCTCGCTGCGAATTAATCTACAGTTTTTGATTGTTAATAAAAAATAGATTTTTTCACAGCTGAAAAATATAAACGGTTATACACACTTTTGACCAATCAATTCTGGGTGCAGATGGGGCTGGGGGCGGCGAATCGTGTCTACGCTGTTGAAATTCAGAACTCGAATTGTTGAAACTAGAAAATCCCGTTCTCTGTCTGGAATCCTCTCTCTCACCGAATCCTATAAAATCTCAGTTAAATCGTGGTGTAACGTATGAAAGTGGAACTGATGAAGTGCGAGAATACCTCTGGGTTTTCTTATCTCGGAGGAATCGTATCCTCTAAAACCCCTTCCACCAAACCCTCCCTTGTTCCCCCACTCCCCTCCTCTGCTTCTGTTATCGTCTCCATTCATGGAGTTAAAGGTTTGCCTCTGGTTTGACTCAGTTGTATGTGGTCTATCTCCCCCATAGGAGATAACGATGTGATTTATCATATCTGCAGCCAACTCTATCTGCTTCTTTAAACCTATTATCGTTAGGGTCTGGAAAGGACCGCTACCCTGTTCACTTTGTTTAGGCGTCTACAGTTCAATGACGTCGGTAACACGTTAATATAATAGTAGTAGTAGTACATACGTAATACACTGAATTGCAAATACCTTGATGCTGCAACCACTGTTTCTCTCTAATTCTTGTATCTTCGCTCCTTTCTTACCGATTATCCTTCCGAGCATTTCTGTGGGGATCTGCATCTGTTCTCTTTCTTCGTCGTAACTATTCATGCCCCCTGATGTTCTAAAAGAGCCCTGTACGTAACGTCACCGTAAACTCTATTTTGAATTTACAATATGGATATTTTGGGAATCAAGTCTCTATGGCAATATATTATACCGAAATTAATTTGCTAAACTCACTCATTATTGGAAGAAAACCCAAAATTTGTTTTAGTTACTTGTTCCTCCCCGATAACCCTACTCCTCCCCCTGGCCAGCCCTCGGAGTTCTCCGGGGTTTGGTAGACAGCGCGATCCCACTTCTGAAGGCTGCTGGTAGGAATCCCGAGTCGGACCGGAATGGGCCATCCTTCCGCGAGAAAAGTTAGCCCCACCACGGGACGGTAGAAACTGCCGTTGTTCTTCTCGTACTAAGACAACATTAAAATAAGTAATATTTTATTTATGGAGTCTCAGTAAAATCAAGGACTCTTTCTACCTTCTTCTCTCTGAAACGATTTTAAAGGCCCGCTATCTTGGAACCCTACCCTGTTTCTCGGCGGTTCTTGTTGCAGAGTCGAGTTAACTATTGTAGTAGAAGGAACCGACCAGCTAGGCTCTCCATCTGATTCCCAGTCACTCATTTAATCTATTCGCTACTAAGTACACCCTTGTATGCACGTATATCCTATATATATATACACACTATGGCATAATGATCAAGATACCACACATATATTATTAACAGACAGTATAGAGCCGATAGCATTACAGTAGCAAAATTAAACAAAAATCGAACGAAGCCTAGCTAGAATATGGTTTATTATTTGTTCTTGGTTGCCATGGATGCAGCTATCCCCAATGAGCAAGATTCTCCAGTAGTATGATAATGCCCAATGACAGCGGGTAGAGCAGTATAACGCTGATGAACAGGAAGACGTAGTAGATCCTGAAGAAAGCTAGAGCTGTGATCCCAACTGCAAACTCTACGAGGAGAATGACAGTTACCTCGGCAGAGAAATACCACTCTAAGTCCCTGAAGAATACAAGCGCTGCGAATACTCCCAAACACAGTGTATTGTTCATAGTAACCGCTCCGTAAAGTTGAGCGTATGTGAGAGCGATGTTATCTTTCTGCTTTTTCATCGCAAATATGAATGAAGACACAAGCTCGGATGCGTTTGAGCATACCGGAGTGATGATGAAGGAGAGGTAGAATGAGCTGATTGGAATGTGCTGGGTGTTCTTTGGGTTGGTCATTGCACTGAGTGCACTACACATCGGGTCTGAGAAAAATGTTACTAAAAATACGCCGAGTAATAACTGGGTGATAGACTTAATAGCGATTACCCACTTGGGTTGATGCTTCTCTTCGCCTTCCGCTTCCTTTTCAACATCAGGAGTCTCTTCTTGAGAAACTTTATCTTCCTCATACTTCGCAGCTGCTATTTTCCAAGCGCCGAAGTACTTTTTCTGAAGCAACCCTTGTGTTTCATCATTATCCTTGTCGCCATTGTCTGTTGCAGTTTGGATCTGTTTGTTGTACATTGCCATGTAGAACGCCTTTGCTGCGTGGTTTACAATCTGAGATTGATGTCGCTGTACCCTGGCGCTGCCCATTTTGATGGACAGGAATAATTGTATGAACAGATATGAAACAAACAATATCGCACAGATAATCATCGTTGCGAGAGCCGCGTACTTGACATAGCCTGGTTGTTGCTTAGCGTGGGTTTTGGTTGGCCCAAAATACCAGTCAGCACCTTGTACGATGAAATAAGGTAGAGCAGTCAACATCATAACAATTGCGACAACTGTTACTAGCATTGAAATCTCCACGCCCTGCTTATATAGACTAAAGCCTGTACAGCGATTATCAATTCCGACGGTGCGTTTTCCTTCTTTAACTAGATCGACACGTCCAAGTAATAGAGACACACTCCATGCAACGGTTAAAAGCAGTATTGTACTCCCGGCCAATGTACCCATACCAACGGACAGTTGGGTTTGAGCCTCTTCTATGGGTCCAAGCCCAGATACCACAATCATAGCACTGTCGGGAACGGCTCCTAGCACCGGTAAGACCACGCCCCCAATCAGCCCAGGGGGAATGCCCAAGTCCAGCAAAAGCTCAGCCCCGTCTGAAATCAATTTTGCAGCAACACCAAGCGTTAACCCGTAGAACAACACAAGAACAATATTCCCGAGTATTTTGTCTGAACATGGAAAGATATTGCTATCACAGTGCTCCAGCCATTCACTTGAATTGCTCTTATTGCTGGCATTCGAGGTGATTTGGAAGTTCCTAGTAATTGTGTATGAACTTGCTTGCATTATTATGATGAGTAAAGTGACGATTAGAAAGCTTGTCTTAAAACGACAATGGAGCGGTTGGTAAGCCATTCTACTCAATGAAAGAAAGAGAAGTTCTTAGAGAGACACGCTATGTGAAAAAGTACAATTGATTAGTAATAGATATTGTTTGTATTTATGTAAAATTTTAGCTGAATCTGCCTACAAATTCATTAACCAGTATGATTTCTTATATCACAAGATTAAGTTCAAACCACTCTGGATTCCTTTTTACAGAAGCTAATGATGAAAGGTTAAAAAGGCATTACGCATCACTTATACATCCTAATTCTGTAGAATGGGAACCACAACCTTTCAATAATCCTCGTGATTCCAGATAATAATGGACCAAGGCATGAGCCACGGCCGAACGTAGAACAGGATCTTTACAATTCTTTTTAGTACCTGTATTATTAAATTATCAAGCGCGCTTCGCTTGCTTGCGCTGTGCGGCTGGCGGACACAAAGTGTCCGCCGGAGGCGCCTTTTGGGCGCCTGGGGTCACATTGATTAATTATAAGGGAGATAACATCTCTAATACGTCTATCCTACTGTTATAATCGATATCGCACGAAAAATCACCAAATTTGTCAATTTTTAAAAATTTTTGATACGTAATGATTACGTCATAACAGTGATGATAGTTGCATCATATGTGAGATATATTAATATACACATTCTATTAAAATTTCAGCCTTCTATCACCTAAAATGGCTGAGTTATGGTCGAAAACCTGAATTTTCTAATTATAAAAAAGGTGACAATGACGTCATAATTCCATGATGAGTGGACATTTTCGTCTGAGGTCAGAACTTAGTGGAGCCATAGCCAAAATACTCCCACATGCCAAAATCAGCTTTCTGTGCCTGGCAGTTTCTTCAATCAATTCGTTACAGATAGATAGATATATTACACAAATAAACATTAAACATTAATCGAGTTTTAATAGTAAGGATAAACGCATGTACGCAGGTGGAGATCTCTACTACGCTGTACTTTATCGTGGCGTGCATAACATTTCGTTTCTATAAACAACACAATTAGGATAAAATGAAGGTAATCAATTCGTTATATAAGACTTAAGTGAACTGATGGAGTACCATATATCATATTTCTCAGTAGGGTCATTTCGTAAGAGCGTTTAGAATCTGATCTAACTCGGAATGTGCAATAGTATCACATTGTAATGCCTCTTCTCCGAACTGCTTCGCATTTTTCCTATCTTTGTATAGGAAATAGAGCATACAGAGACTTGACAGTAATTGTTTCAGGGCATCGTCTCCGAAATGGTAGGCTTTCTGGGAATGGTGCTGGAGGAGCGCTTTCAGCGTCTCAGAGGACTCAGCTTGAACTGAAGGTCCGAACTCTATCTTATCCGAAACTCCATCTACGGTGACATTTTAAAATTGTAATGCGAGTAAATTTCTGCTGATAACTAATCTATATTATTTTAGAATTTAAATACTTGAGAGCCAACCTTTAGCGTTGATATCTTGTAGACATATCTGGAGAATTTCGAGAAAGTACTCAGTCCAAATTTTAATAACCAACTTGTGAAATGGAAGTGCCACGATCGGTTTGCCTTCTTTAAGAAAAGTGTTGCCCAAATAGAAATACCCGCCAGCTACAAGCCTATGTGTAGTACCATTTACCAAACTTGAAAGGTAGATATCATTCGCAAACGAATTTCTAGCTTTTTGTGTCTGATTTTGAGCTAAAATACATAAAATATAATATTTGGCTTTTCCTTATAGTATTTTAGATTCTATCAAAACAGTACCAAAGTAAAGCAGTCCGTATATCCTGTGGAGTTTGCTCTGCATCGAGTGTAGCTCTCCTTGGCTCGTATGCTTAGCTTTCTCGGGCTGGATGAGAGAGAACCTAGCCTGAGACAGATACTCATCTGCGTGATTAAGTCTCATCAGTCCAATGCTAGCCTCTGCCAGTACCAAGAAAGGCTGTACCATATCCAGACCTCCAGTGCCTGAATTAGATAAACGATTAGAGTATTACTGCACAGCTCTGAACAAATGGAACATGGTAGCCACTACATACCGTATAGCTCTTTACTAAATTTGAGGCATTGCAATGCAGCAGGAACTGCTAAATTGTGTCTCCCGCCAAACAGGAGAGTTTTCCCTTCTTCCAAAGTAAGTCCAACGATGTCTCTGAGCATCCTCGCCCTCTCCTCTGCCACTCTGTCCTGGGCGGTCCTGCCCACGGGCTGAGTGAGTGCGAGGGCACGTAGGGGTGCGAGGAGGGGGCAGATCTTACAGTGGATCCCGTCCCAGTCCAGCTTATGGTGCTGCTCCCCGCAGTAGAATGTTACGCGACATTGCGGGCACTGCAGTATCGCTGTTTGCTGGCAGAGCTCACAGAGGGATTTGGTGCCCTTAGGGTTGCTCAGGGGGTTGACTGGAATGGCAGGGATTGACATCTACTTTCAATTCAAAGTATAACGAATAATAAATTAAATATTTGTATATACAGTACGTAGTAATGTATACATAATGTTGTTTTACAAGAGGCAAGCAAATTAAAATAACATCCAAATACCAGGAGTTAGTATAAGATTAGTAAGAGGCACAAGTGATCAGTTTGCTAGTCAAGGTTTTCAGCTAGGTCGGGCAGGGAATTGGATTCTTGGATAGAATTTAGAATTTGATGCGTTTGCATGGGTTCCTCCCCTTCTTCACTGTCCGGAGTGAAGGGTCGGCACCAGGGATTGGACGGCATGAGGGGGTACACTTCATTTTCCATCTGTCTCTGCGATTTTTGAAACGATTGGAAAAGCGAGGAAGGAGGAGAGCCTGGAGAGGATTTGAGGGGTCCAAGTGGAGAGAGAGAAGTAGATTCCATGGGTGCAATTCGATTCCGACGACCTCTTTTGTGAAAAAATGAGTTGGAAGGGCCTTCGTGTATTGTGTGAAGAGGTCGTTGCATCCTAAATTCATCCTCCTTATGATGAGAAGCCGGGATTCCTGGGTCTGAGTGAATGTGCTTAATATACACTCTCTCTTCCACATCCAGCATAGTCCTGTTACGGAGTCCTCCAGTGTTCCTCTTCGAGGCGTCTTCGAAGTATTGCGCTATTTCTGCAGCAGCCTCCTCGCTATCAGGAGGAGCAGGCCCTTCGCCATGTTCACACGATGCACGGTTCATAGGATTAGATATGACTACGTTCTCCCGCGTCTCAGCCTTCTCAACTGCCCTGGCTATTGGGAGAAACGGATTCTTATCACCCGAATTAGGACGATCCTGAGTCGGCCCCGCTTCCAGCTGTCTCTGCTCCTTGATCATCCTGACATGCTCAGCCCGCTCTCTCCTCTCCCTCTTCTCTCTCTCTAACTGTTCGCTACTGTCTGCACACACGCGGGATTCCAGCTTATTCCAATGGCTGCGGACTGCACGCAACAGCCAAGACAAACTCTTGAGGATGACTTTCTGTCTCATTTCTTTACCCTGGTTGATTGCACTGCAGTAGCGAAACCTTATCAGCTCTCTCTCCACAAGACTGGAATAGATGTCCATTGTAGCACTCCCACAATGGACATCTTGACTGGACATATGCACTGCGTCTTGCTGGAGAGTGTCTCCTTTGTATGGATTACATTCCTCGCTGTCTGCTCGGATGACGTCACTCCTACTATCGAGGTTGCGCTCAGATGTGTCTAAGCTGTTGGTGTCAGTCATCTGGCTCGGACAAGAGTCTTCTCTCATCCCAAACAGCCGCTCAACACTGTCAGCACCGCCAGGCGGTAGCATATCCTGTTTATTCCCGAACACAAGAATCGGTTTGTCCTGCATTAACGCGTGCTGAGTCACCTCAGATAGAACTTCTCGCGATTCTTCTAACCTTTCTAGATCCGACACGTCGAGAATGAAGAGAGCTGCATGCGCCATTGCGTAGTAGTTATGCCAAATCGTACGGATAGAGTGACCACCGCCCAGGTCTATGAATGTGATCTGGGCCCTTTTGTGCTTGTAACAGACCTGTCTGTATCCGATGGTAGGCACCACGTAGGCTGGAGGCTCATGCAAGAGGTTAGCGAGAAGTGTGGTTTTACCCGCGTTATCCACACCCAGTAGGAGAATGGTCACATTGTATACCGCCTGGGAATGTAGACATAGCATCGCTAATTTCGGACCACCAAATAAAACTCTAGTTGCTTGGAGGTAAATGTGTTAAATATTACAATCAATTAACGCGTTAGTATCTAATCCATTAAATCCACCATCCAAATTATCCTCCAATATTTTGCACGTAACACAAGCATACATAGCACATTCCATTGCTCATTATACACATACGCAGGTATAGATAAAAATAGTATAATGCTCAACAAGCAGAAAAGTCCCACAAACGAACTGTTTTGTCGTAGGAGCCAGAAACGATCATTCTGTCATTAAAATGCAAACACGTGACCCCATCCGTGTGTCCATGAAGTGTGAGAATCCGCTCTCCTTCCAAATTCCACACTTTGAGTGTTCGATCGTCAGCCGCGCTTACAATTTTCCAGTTGTCCGCTTGCAGGTGTCGGATGACCCCTCTGTGACCCTCAGAGCTGATCCAGTCCACGGTACGGGTACACTGGAGACTGTTCATGTCCCAGATCTTCAAGTGACTATCCAGACTTCCACTAAAATAAGTATCACATAAAAACAGCTTCACAACGTGTTGAAAGGTGGGATTCAATTCTAACCTGATTATTCTCTTTCTGTCAAAATGCAGACACGTGACAGCACCTTGATGCCCATGCAGAGTATGCAGACAATTCCCTACCCAGTCCCAAATACGTATGGAGCAGTCCTTGCTTCCGGAGACAATGCGATCCTGGTTGAACTTGACACTCAGGACAGCCTCCTGGTGGCCTCGCAGTGTCTGGAGACACTTCTCCTCGGATATGCTCCACACTTTCAAACTGGTGTCGTAGGACCCACTCACCATGTAGTTAGCATCTGCGTCTAGACATCTGACAGTGTGTGAGTGACCAGTTAGCGTTTTCCTACAGGGAATATAATGAATTCCTGCTGATCCGCAATTATATTCTTATACGTGCCTGCAAGTAGCTTTACTCCACTCCCTATTGCTGGTGAGATCCCATATGCGGATGGTCTTGTCAGAAGATCCACTGATCAGTCTGTTATCGAACAGGTGTAGACACCTGACAACCCCGCTGTGTCCCAGCAATGTGAAACAGGCCAGTTCAGAGTTCGTATGCATATCCCATACTTTGATTTTGTTAGTGGATCCGCTTACAATACGCACCTCATCGAACTGAATACAGGAAACGGCCTCTTCTTGCATTTGACTGTTCTGTATTGAGAATGTCCTGACGGAGTATCGACCCTTACGCCAGTTACGCTTGAGGCGATAGCGTTCTTTGAATTGGCGTTGCCAGTCAATGAGTTTCTACATTTGCTAAAAGTTTAATTTTTCTGCCTCATTCCTATCATAATAACATACCTGGTTAATAAGGAAAGATCTGGACAGGAATTTTTCTTCTCCAGGAGAGAACTGCCATTCTTCTTGCTGACACAAATTCTCCCATAACTCAGAGCTCCCCACAAGATGGTACCAGGAGCGACATACGCGACTGCACTGTGAGAGGCTGTGGGGGTCCAGGTAGGTTAGGATCTTGAGAGAGATGTCTCGAGGCAGCCAAATAAGAATTCCCTAAAATAGTTACCATCAGGTAGCAATTCCCAAAAGTTAGTCGATGAGGGTATTATTACAGTAATTAAATTTTGGAAGATTTTCAAAGACAATTGTATATTTATTAAAGAATATAAGTAACAAAGTATAAGGCATATAGTCGAACTTAAATTTTTAACTTATTAGTTACTGCTTCATCAGTAATTTCACTCCGATCCTGATTTGTAGCAGTCTTCTCTCCATTACTATCTTCAAACTGAACATATCTCGATTTGATTACTTCATCAGTGCATTCCACCTCTCGAAACTCGTCTGTACGATACAACTTATTATAGATAGCAACAAGATCCTCATATGGAATGTTCTCTAGCTGGTTTGTAGTTAGAAACTTATCTGTAGCGTATTTCTTGATGAATTCCACTATCTCTGCAGGATGAATGTTTTCTCTGGCTAGGTCTTCTCTTGTAAACGGCATTTCTGGCCTATAATGCGTGACAAATCCGGGGTATGGATTCTCGTAGACGAGGAATATCTTCATTGACTTGGCAATCGGCAGATCTTTTATTGACATCTGAGGACATTTGCCTAGGCAACTAATGATCACACATCTACATGAACATGCTAAGTTAAGCGACTTTCTATCCAGATAATCGGCACATTTGAAATGGCCAGCATTGAATGCGAGAGAAGCAGGAAGAAGTCCGTCCTTGTTCCTTATGTTTGCTTCCATTCCATAGGTAGCTACGAGTTGTAAGAAAGCTAAGTCCCCCTTACTGGCAGCTACATGGACACATGACCATCCCATCAGCGGATCTCGCTTGTTGACCTCCAGACCGTTGTCCAACAGGTACTTCGCAACCTCGAGTCTAACCGGCCACCTGCTCTCGTCAGGTGGAAGCATGGTTTCCGGTGGGCAGTTGTCCGGCTGTTTTTCAACCGGTTTATCAGCACCGAATTTGAATTTAATGTTGTCATCTCTGTTCTTGAAGTTCAGTTCGTTGAATATGCAGAAGCTGAGTAGAGTTTCTCCGTTTATTGTGTCTGAGATGTGTTCCTTGAGATACGCAATAGTGTCTGTCTCCCCAAGGATAGGCTCCAGCTTATTTTGATCAAAACAAACTTCTATACATTTTCTTAACCTCAAGAGAGATGCTTGGTAGAGATCTTTATACTTGACTACAATGGGGCGTGGGGGAGGGGGTGCGTTCTGTCCTCTCCTACCCCTCTGTCCTGGAGGCTGGAAGTTTATCCGGACCTGGTTTCTATTCTGATTCGGATTGTTTCGAAACGCCATTTAAATTGAATGCTACTGAAAAAAACAATGTATTTGTGCTCAATTAAGATAACTTTTTATTAATTAAAACACTTTGATGCATCAAGAGTCAATGTGCATTGTCTTATAACAATAGAAAAACTCAGTATATGCACAGGAGATTACCATTTCTGGAAATTCTTAGAAAGATTCCTATGGTAGAACAAATGTTTTCATAGTAATAGGCAATTGAATTTTGGTTAACTTTGTATTCCATAGCGGTTAGTAGCTGTTTCTAATACCAATTTAGTTTTTATTCATTCAAGAATACAAGTACGTATTTGAAATAAGCATTTGTACATAAAATTAAGGACCAAATATAATTCTAAAGCAAATCAACACACTTAGATAAAAATTGTTGGGATTCTCAGCCATACAACATTGATAAAATGTCAAAAAATACTAGGTTCTACTAGCTAGGGGGAAAAGGCGTAAAAAATCAACTAAACAACTATCAAATTACATAAACAAGATTGGCTCTGGTGTCAGTGAGTATCAGACGTCCAGAACTGGTGACCGCCACTCCGCCCGGTCGCTCAAACTGAAACTGAAAATACTCAAACACAAGGTTCCCTCGACGATCATACTTGAAAACCTGCCTTAATTCCGTGTCAGTGAACAGGAAACTGTCATCTAGAGGACAGTAGGCGAAGAAGAGAGGAAATTCCATCTTTCCCTGGGGAACGCGATTAATGAAAGAGCGAAGATAATCGCCTCGCAATGAAAACACGTGCAGACACGGGTTCCCTTCGTCTAAGACTACGATTTCCCGATTCACCACATTCACATCACATGGTTGATTCAATTTATGGTCCCCGTCACCCTCGATCACTTGACGCAGAGCAAAGTTGGCTTTCTCACTGCCATCGTACACCTTTACAGCTCCACCCAACTGCTCCGCCCGATCTGCAACGTACAACCAGTCATCTTCAGTCACGTATAGACCCTCAGGGTATAAGAGTTCGCTAGAAGGATCTTCATCTGATGGCATGCCAACCACAGCAATGAAAATGCCATTCATATCGTAGACAATCACACACTTATTGGCAAGGTCAGTGATGTAAAGCATTTCATTCCTCACCGCCACCCCCCATGGAGATACCTGAACGTTACCCAGCGACCAGCCGGAATCAATTTTAAACTGGCGGATGAACTTCCCACCCTCTGAGAATATGTGCACCTTAGGCTCTTCCGAATCGATAACGTAAATTTGTTGGTTTTCATCTGTCACTACGCTGACTGGTTTTTGTAGTCCCAATTTTCCCGCCGAGCGCAGCTTCAATATTTCGCGTGAAACACTCATTTTATTTATGTCTGCTTCCAACCCGAAGTCTGGTACGATCCTGATGTCTGGCTTATTGGGAAGTTGTGTCATAAACTCATGATTCTCTGAGATGGTTTTGTGACACATTTTCTTTAGAAAATGTGACTTTTCGAGTATGGTTGAGGGGGGTGTATAATTTCGAGTCATTTCTAGAATGGTCTTAGTTTGTGAGAGGTGATTTACAATGGATGAAATCGACTCGAGTGATTTGCTAATATCATCGCGTGTTTTAGAAAATGTTTTTCTCATTGTCTCTATTTCGGATTCCTTTTTACTTCGCAGTTTTGTTATTAAGTCATCATAATATTTTGTGATATTTTCTTCCACAGTGATTTCTTCCTGAGGAAGCGAGTTTCTGACTTGAGACAGCCGTGTTTTTTCCTCAAGAAACTGACTAATCTCTTCCTCGAGGTTCTGATACGTCTTGTCTAGTTCCTGTACAGAACTGCACAGAGCCTGTCCTGGCTTGAGTAAATCGTGTCCATGATGTTCTGCCGTTATGCAAATCGCACAGCCGAGCGCCTGATCTTTCTCGCAGAAGAATTCCAGCAGGGCAGTGGGGTGCCTGGGACAGGGACCGAAGTGTGTGGGGTGTGACTCCATTGGAACAGAGTTCGACACTAAACAGGTCATGTTGTACTTATTTACTACGGCATGGTATTTCGCTCCACTCGTGAATTTACGATGCGCTTCGGAATCATGCTCACACATATACTTGGCGCAAGAAGCACAGTAGTACGTAGCTATTTCCGCTGGCTTCACTAAGCAGTCACTACACTTTCCTTGTTTTGTGAAATATTCCTTCACCTGTTCCGTAGATGCCACCTGTTCAGCGAGAAAATTTTTCTCTAGACCTAAGGTAGAAAATGTCGTTTTCGGACCGCAAACGAAACAGGAAAATGTCGATCGCTGACTCCGAAATAAGCCTTGTGGTTTTGTAATGCATTTTTTGCACATGATGTGGGAGCATGGTAGTATGGCGGAGTCAGGGGAGAATGCGTGGCATTGGTTGCAAGATAGGTTGACTTTGAATGAGTCAAGAAGATTGAACGAATTTCCTTTCACGAATTTCACTTCACTCATTTCTACTGAAAGAATAATAAAGAAAGTTCAACGATTACCTCTCTCAACGATATAAAGATATTTATATCCCAAATGTAGACTTGTAATTAAAAATCTAAGCATATTTTGATTCAAATTTCAGGTCTATAAACTAATTAGATATTCGTGTCGGCATAAGCCCTGTTGTTATTTTGCCGAGAAGAATGCTTACGGGGTCAATAGCTGAGTGCGGTTTAAAGTACTACAATCACTACTGAGAAATTTCAGACGTAAACAAAACGACTTAGAGGGAGTGCAGAGTTAAGTTCACTCGTCTAACTATTGCATAGGTTGTTGCACACTTGTGTAGAGTGATTAGTGAGCTCGTAGCTCACGTGCTATGTGAACTAAGAGCAATTAGCATAAATCATGTACAGTTGACAGTCAAAACATAACTACGTAAAAGGTTACTATTATCGTCTTTAAACATATCAAATGGCTTCTGAAATTTTACTATATCATCGTTATTTATAACAAAACTGACCTGACAATTATGCATGCAGAAAGCATCCATGAACGGTTCCATGTTGATTAGAAGAAGCTGTATTTGTGCCGGAGTAAAGTGTGGAAATAGCTTCCTAAGAACAACGTTCCTCTGAACATCAGAAAATTCAATGAACCAGGTTTCAAGTTGAGTCATTCGACTCTTGAACTGTTTTCCATCCACCCCTTCCAATCTGTGGGTGTGTTTCAACTGGATGAGAGGGGAATTGTTTGAAAGGTTGGGGGTACTAGTTTGGAAACGATCATACATCCGAAAAGAGATCTCATCTTAAACAAGAATTGAGATCAATATAATCCTCCTATAGATTTGAATTAATAGATAGCATACCTAGTGACAAGTTTGATGGAGAGTCCCTAGCTGAAAAGTGTTGCGCAGTTAGAATGTTGAGGGAACTACGGTTCATCGGTTTGTGGAAGTAGCGAGGATTGCTATTCAAGCCTGTAACCGCCTGTCCATTGTGCAACTGCGTCACACTCTGGAATGGAGAGTGCGAGTCTCCGTTCTCAATGATGGGGTAGCTGTGATGCCCATCGCAAACTCTTTTCAAGTTTGAGCCTGCAACAGAGGGAGGCGGGCACGGAAACTCTTGAGGCGAATCCAATCTACCAATCCAATTCGCAGCGGGCCTAGCGCCACTCACATCTGAATATCTATGCACAGGCTTAGGTGGACATACTTTCTTTGGCCAGCTGTTGTTCCTTATGAAAGAATCGTTCTGTTGGAGCGTCTCGACTGCTCCCGGTCCCATGAGGTGTAGGAGTGAGCAGCTAGAACGAGCGGACCCATGAACACACCTAGATTTTGTTCAATACTGATTACGAGGTCAATGTAGCTGCTCCCATACTCAGAACTACTGAAGTCAGCGTATTAAACATAATTATATAATATATACGTATTTACATCTCAAGGTAGATCAATGATCAATGCTACATCAGTCTCGTATCATTTAACTTGTCAATGCCGTTCGCAAACGTAAGTAGTTATTACAATATAAAAGCACTTTGTTATAAGACATTATATCTACCCTTGCATTCCTGTTATACAATCCATAGTGTCATGATTGAAATGTGAGAAACCTATGTTGGTAAATGTTATTTTTGAAAATCTACAACGAATTGAGATGAAATTTTAAGAACAAAATATTTCAAAACAAGTCCGTTGGTTTAGAAAACAATACAGCAAGATTACGTATGCCGTCGTATAATCAACCAAACCTATTATTACCCGCCTCCTAATCGATAAATAGCAGTTACGATTCCACCGTATGGAAATACAGACATCATTATTATAGAAAAAACTAATGCGACTAGATCGTTCAGTTCTTACATCAGTTTAAAGGGGAAAACCTCATTTCAATCTTGAGGGAGCAGCGATACAAGTATAAATTGTGCAAATATTTCAAAATAGCGTAGCAAGTATTTTAATTCAGAGGCCTCATAAGTATCTGGAATCAATACTCTCAGGTTTAAATGCAGTCATGGGGTTCATTTAAAATTGATTCCATACAATTAGAAGACACAAGCACCTAATTATGCTCGATAGCATAATGAAAAGTTGTAGAAAAGTATTTAATTGCCAATTTATTATTAATCGCAACAATGTAAATTGATGACAGAGATCATCATCTTATTTGAATAGCTGCATTCACAATTGTTGTACGATGATCATGACACAACAAGTAATATATTCTTTTGTTTGTATTACACGAGTATCTACAATTTATATTGTTTGAATTCAATGCCTAGATAGGCAATAAAATAAAGAATTGATTATTCACAACATTGAATTAATTCTATAAAACTATTTTAAAAAATTTAGTGACTTTATAATATCCACCGATTCTGCAATAATACAAAAATGGGAGGAAAGAATTCACACCCAAAGAGCAAGAAGAATCCAGAAAAGGACGGAATCGCATTAGATGCACTGGCAAGCTATTGGGAAACAGGAGACCTGCTGGCGCTAAAAGAACGTGAGGGTGTCGGGTATTATTTCGCTGTGTTAGCAATCCCCCCGTCAACCCTTGAGGAACCAGTTCCCCCCCTCGCTATCTTCGGACCAGACCATCCTATCAGCATATCCACGCTTAAGAGCCGTCCTGTCAATGTGAAGTCTGCGATGACTCTAATGTTCTTCCAAGGATTCACTGAAGTTTTATTTGTTAAAATGGGACTGGGTGCAAAATTCGAAAGGTAAGAGATTAGATAAACCACCAATGTTATCAATTAACACTGACCCTTGTACATTCTAGGCTGCTGGATATAGCAGATGAGCTGAGGAAGGAAGGATTCTCACCAGAAGAGCAAGTAATCATCAACAGGACACCGGAAGACAACAAGCTAGCTCTCTCACTTCACACGAACGCATTCACATTAGCTACAATTTACTCAAAGCTCGGTGTCCCTATGAAGCCTATCTCTGAGCTAACTGAGGCTTCTCTTATCGGGCATCCTTCCCTGGTGCTAAACCATATGAAGATTAAGGGACTGCATTCTGAGACCAAAGTGATTCGGCCTGAAAACATTCCTGGACCCGTTTCTCATTCGAAACCTGCTCCACTCTTCTCACAGCTCATCGACGGGATCATCTCGGATCATGTGTCTGCAGAGGAACACTTTCCTCTGGAGAATATAGCGAAGGATCTCAAAACAGGTTTGATGGCGCTGATATTTATTTTCTTAACGGTAGGGGTTCTCACTGAGCAGAAAGTTATCTAATTTATCATAGGCGACCTCATACTGATGGGTGGAGTGACAAATAGCGGTGCTATTATCAAGCTATTCGATAATGTGCCATTCTCGCACATAGCTATAGTACTCCGGTCTACATACACACCGGAAATATTCATCTGGGAGAGTTCTACCAACCGCGCCAACCTACCCGACCTCAAGACAGGCCAGGCGAACCAGGGAGTTGAGATTCTCCCGCTCAAACAGAAGATATACAGTGGTTGGTATAGCTCTGTGGCAGTTAGGCAGTTGGTCGGGTTGAGTGAAAAGGAGAGAGAAGAAATGGAGCACAAAATTTTCCAGTTCATGAGAGAGATGAATGGAATCGTGTATGAGACAGATAAAGTAAGATTACTTGTATAGAGATTCAATTGATATTCATTAGGAAAGTGTTAATCGCCATCTCTTTCTAGGTACAGTTAATTCTCTCAAGCTTAGACTACATGGAAGGGAAACTGGACCTCTTAAGCAATACTGAAGAAGACTTATCCTCACTCTTTTGCTCCGAGGCTATCGCAGCATTGTACCAGCAAGCAGGCCTCCTGGACAAAGAGAAAGTCTCCAACACCTACTCAGTACGAGATTTCCATAGCAAATCCAATTTGCAACTGTTGAAGGGAGAACTTGGGAAGGAAATCTACCTCAAGCTGAAGCTGTGAATTTGCAAACAAAGTATGCTCATAAGTCTTCATCGGCAATTATGAGCTTGGTCTACCAAATTCTCATTTTATTTCCTAATTATTATAGTCTATATCTATCCTAACAGTTAGAATATTACCACCCTGAGGTGTTTGTAATTAATATATAATAAACTGTCCCCTTGCTTCCATTTTGTCTCTACAAAATACAACAAGACATCAAACTAATTTTGAGAATGTAATTAAGCGTAAATATCCAAAGTAATACATTGGGTCCTACCTGGGTTCCATTTCATTGTATATCACAGATGGGTAAGGGACTCCACCCCATGGGATGGCTAGGGTTGGGAGCGAGTGTGTGCTGAAGCTGGAGGTGAGCTCCTGAGAGCGGGCGAGGGTCACAGGATCAGAGAGACATGGACTGACTCCTGAAAAGTGGGTAGGGTCAATATTTTGCTCTTCAGCCTTTGCATTGGTTGCCATTTAATTGAAAGCTGAGTGTAAGGAGGATTCAATAAGACTAGCAATTAACCAACTTAATTTTTCAATATCACGATGGATAAGAACATTCTTGTTGTTGAAGTTCATGACTACGTGTATGCTAGGTCATTGGGAGTATGGTGTTTTGTCTATTTCTCTGTCACGATATAGAATTTGTACTCATTTCAATACTTAAAGATCAATAACAATCTCCTCGTGATTAATTAGACCATGATTTGAGCAAAATATCCTAGACTTTTACTGACAAATCGGTCAACCACTCGCCTGAACCAAAGCAGTATTTTTGACAGAGCAATCATTAAACAGATTCCATATTACTGAGTTGAGAGCATTTGAGTTTATTTAATTGTTTATTTATAACACAACACAATCACGAATATAACGTATCAGTACAGAATAAGCACTTGAGAGATAGAGTATTACAATGCGATGAGTTAGGCCGCGTATGAGTCGCACAATCAGCTTAGGCGAGGAATTAGTTAAGAACTGCAGATACATAATTACATTCTGACCAATTCGAATATACACACAATTGATTTGAAGAGAGATTATATTTACAAACTGCATAATGGAGGAATGTTAAGCTTCGAGTAGATAAGGTGGCATCTTGCTCAGGAGGCGGTTAGATCGTGCAACAAGAGCAGCCCAATTGTTAATCTCGTCCATCTTAGCAGCTCGAACGTCAAACGTTTTCAAGTAAGAATTTTTCGCATCATAAGACCCTATTATTCGGTATATCTTATCCAGTTGAGCAGTAACAATAGGGCTCTCCATTTCCCAATACACACATTTGAGAGTGTTCGCCTGTATTACTGATGGCTTAGTATGGGGGGATTTTAGATAGAACATTTTGCTATCAGCCTGCTCGGTCTGATTCCCTGTCGAAGAAAAGGGAGTTGGTTGTTGAATAAAACAGCCGAAAATCTCGAAGAGAATGTTGAACCTCTCCAGCAGGGGGAGCCAGCGTGCGGTCGCTTCCGGATTGACTGTGATTAGCTGGAGACCGCGGCTGAGCGGATGGTCTTTGACATCTGGCCTTGCTTCTTTCGGAGCTTGCTGCTCGGTTTTGTGGAAACTGGGATGATTGCTCGGAAGCTTTATTCCCGGTCTTTGAGGTATCGCTATGTTGGGATCAGCGTTCTCTTTGAGCTGCTGGTAGGGGTAGACCGGAGAGGGATAGCCAGAGGCGCAGCCGTTCGAGCTAAAGGAACCTGCGTTGAATGGTGGAATCATGCTCTGATTGGGAATGGAAGCGATCGGGTAGTTGGGAGTATTGTTGGAGGTAAAAAAGTCAGACTGCAATTGATTATAAGGATCGTTCATTGTGAGTGGATATTGCTGCTTGTAAGAGTCATGGGTGTCGCCACCACTATAGTATCCATATCCGGGATTTGCAGATGAATTAGGCTCCGGATTGAAACAAACTCGTTTTTGTGCCGTCTGTTGCTCATATGCATTGAATCCTAAGCGTACAGTTGGAGGCAGAGGGGCAGAAGGAGGTAGAAACTGGTTAGCAACCATGCCATCAGATGGTAGCTCATAATTAGCCGCTGGTTGTGGAAATAATGACTCTCTGAATCGCTTCCTATTCGGTCCACCGAACGATGGTGAAGGGAGGAGCCCCAAATTATTTTTGTTCGTGTGGTTAGCTTGGTACATTTTGTATCTAATAGCGTGGGTTAGACAGGTGAAAGGGCTGATGTTTAGGTTATCTACGCAATTATAATTAAGATTTGAATACTTCTAGATGAAAAACATCAAAGACTTATTGGAAATTGCAAATGTGCCAAGGGGTTCATCCATATGCTATTACTACTACGTCTGCATGTTAATTATTAGGAGGTGGCATGTTCAAAGTTTTGTGTGGTGAGTTATTAATGTACAACGATACTATTAGTCCATGAATACGAGTATAGATAATTAATCATGGATATTCACTCTGGTAAATCAGAAATAAAATTGTTTGTTGTTGTTGTTTTTATTGGTGAACAATATAATACAATTCATGGTAAATCGATGATTGTTATGAAAAATTGAATGAGAATTGTTAATTTTAAGCTTATTATATTAGCATCAGTACCCTGCCTGGACCAGGAAAGGTTCAAATAGAGTGCTAAATATTAATTTGTTCAAATGAAATTAATTGATAAAGTGCGAAATAAGTGTACATATTCAATATTCTCGATGAATGATCTAGAACCGACATAAATAATGTTATAGCATATTTCCAGACTTATAATTTAAAATACTGATTTAATCAAATTACGAACTAGCAGCAGGACGTTAATTATACAAATCGGGATTAGGACAAGTGCGAGAGTCAATTTTGTACGTAGTAGATGATTGAACAACGGTATGCAGGAAAGTTTCATTTTTTTAATGAGAAACAACTGGCATCGCCAAAGTTCAACCATCATTGAACCAGCTTATCACACATCCTTAAAAGAAGTATATGGAAATAGTTAAGGCATCAGCTCAACGAATTGGCAGTACAGGAATTTAATACAAGTATTGAATAAACAATGACATTTAGAGTGAACAATATAATTTAGTTCAGGCAAGAGCCATGTAGAGTTAGAATAGATCAAGAATATATACATATTTGTTCCGATTTCAAAATTTGATGTGTTAAAGCGAATAATTTCGTGATGTGTAGAGTGATATGGAGTGTAGTGTCCGACAGTACAGATCTCTATCTGTTTGTAATAATGCGTGAGTATATACATAATTTTCACATAAATGATAACGCCGTGTGTTGTCTATCCAAGAATTAATGTTTCCGAAGGTAATCCCTGTAGGGATGGTTGTACTGGTTGTAGGCCAGTGGGGTGTGTGTTTTCTTAACGGGTAGCTTGTCTGTGTTTGGAGTTCGTCGCGAGTTAGGTAGGTAGGGTTGATCGAGTTTTATTTCTAAGCTACTTTTAGTACTAACGGTCTCTATGTTATTACAAACTTGCTTCTCTGTGTCTTTATCCGTCCTGATTTTCCTTCGGAGGACCATGGATGTTCGAGTTATAACTGAATTTCCTGAAGTTAAATTTTCAGTTACTTTGTAAGTAAGTTCTGAGTTCTTGGGCATCTTATCTCCGCAGGTAATCTTGACAGCACCTGTGGCAGTATTCCCTTTGCTTGTCTTGGAATCAAGTCTGACAACCATTGGCTTGACTTGTTCATCTAGTGAGAGGAGGTCAACTTTGGCTTGTTGGCATACGTCAGGTTTCGCAGGAGTAGGGATGCAGGTGTTGATGAGTGAAGACGCTTTACAGGCGATTGTCAGAGGAATGTTTTGCCTCGGTTTAGGAGGCGGGATGCTGCATGTCTCCATGAATGGATGCTTCAAAATCTGATCAAGGGTTGGCCGATCACTAGGATTGACGGCAAGCAACTTCATGATTAAATCTTCTGCACCTAGAAAAGTTTAGCGGACAATAAGATTTTAAGTAAACATGTTTTAATCTTAGTTGTGAAGTAATAAAATGCAAAATGAACTTGGTTGATTAAGTACTTGCTCTCCATTGAGCTATCCTGACTCATTATTAGATCATCTTAGTTTAATCAATTTGAGCTACGAAATAATGCAAGGTGGATTTAAGAGGAAAATTTAAGTGGAGGCGTACAGAGTGGGTTGGGTTATAAAGAAATATGATATCTATGAATACTTCAATGAGTCGTGGGTTGCAATTACCAGATGTGCAGCAGATAATAATCAATACACGTCACGTTGTCAGGGTTACTTTGCAGACGTTTCTAATAGTAAACAACATGGAGTAAGATTTTGCTGATTGTAAGGAGGGAAGTTGACCCTCTTTGGTCTACTGTATCAAAGGAGAATGAAATTATACTTACCATCAGAACAGGGTTCAGTAAAGGTTGGCTTCGCTTCTGCAATTTCAAAGTCTTTATCAAATGGTATATTTCCTTGGAGCATATCAAAGAGAAGGATTCCCAGCGACCAAACTGTAGCAGGCTCTGCATGGTATTCTCGTTTCTTGATCCATTCAGGCGGGGAGTAGACAAAAGTACCTACAAATCATAAGGTGCGAGGTTAAAATTATTGCAACGTAATTTTAAAGTAATTCATGGCTGTTTATCAAAGTAATTACCTTCAAAAGAATGGTAAGGCCGTGTGTAAAAATGTGTTCCTGACCCAAAGTCGATTAGTTTGATATTTCCAGAATCTTGGTCTATCAGAATGTTTTCATCTTTTACGTCTCTGTGAAACACTCCCTGTTCTTGACAATGTTGTAGAGCTTGTACCAATTGGAATATGATTTTACGACTCATTTTTTCACTCAAAACCCCTTTTTGGGTAATCAAATCAAACAGATCCAAATGTTTTCCTTTAGGTCTCTCCATCACCATGTAGACGGTATCATCCTCTTCAAAAGTTTCTCTCAATTGGATAATGTGTTTGTGTTTCAGTTTTGTAAGTAGCTCTACTTCCAATGGAACATCCTTTGAGTTATTAATCTAGAATAATTGAAAATGTAAAATGTATTTGAAAGGAATGACCTCAAAGGAAAACGCTAAACGATGATATATAAGTAGATGATGTGTTCAACAAGTTAAGATAGTCAGGATTTAAGATATAAATAAATTAGATTAGGTCTCTGAAATTGTTTTCACAATCACACCAACTAATTTGCAATTGGGCAACAGGTGGAGGATGAATGACGCGTATGACTTTCATTTTTGGATCAGAGCAAAACCACTTTTTCAAGTAATGAATGTGAAATGTATAATTCACAATTACATCAAAAAATTAGTCTGACAAAATCCACAAATCTACAACTCACTTTTCCCCAATGGTGGACAGATTTCCTGGGTAGAGTTTTGATGGCAATCTAGAGAAAAACAAACGGGTTAAATAACTGTACAGAGTTAATTGGAATTTAACGTCTAGCAAGATATGTGTTAGGTAATATATTCAAGATAACATATGTTAATATCAGCCCATGGAATCGAACTCATTGATGAAAATTTTAGATGATTGCGAAAACATTTTATAATGAAGTTCAACCGAACAGTCAACTTGGTTCAAAGTCGTAACCATCTGGTATGCGAGTGTAGAAAGTAACAATTTAAAAAGTTAACAGCTAATCTCTATCACGATTTGTTATCGTTTCCTAGGATACAAACCACCTGAACTGAAGCCAATAATATAATCGCTCGTTTGATAGAACAGTGATAGGGGGCGATCTTTCAATTTTTAATCTATTAATAACGGTTGCACCTTATATAGAACAACGATGAGTAAAATTATAATTTAATTTCCTACGAGTTCGCAGTGTAATTGTATATTTCTACTCCCACTCACTTTCCCCAGTTATAAAGTATAATCAAACATTTCTTCCACGTGCAGTGCAGCGATATTAAATAATTAGAGTAGGATAGGTAGTGCAAAGAAATTCCTTCCAAGTCATAAAATTCTTAATAAGGTCAATAAAAATTTATCATCGGATGATCTAGTAGCTATGTAATTAGGCAGCAGCCCATTTGCATAGATTAATTTGTATCAAATGTCTCAATGTTAATAATGCTTAGAGCAAAAAAAGTTGGTAAGGGGTTAGCGTAAGCGATATGATATCAATATGTTTAAATTATCCAGTAGTATTGTATGACCATCCAGATTATAATATGCGAAGAAATATCAAATGACTGGATTGTTTTAATCGAGGAATTATCCGCATGTCACTTTTTAAATGCAGACCTGAATTTAAACTATGAAGTACCACATATAATTTGTGTGAAGTCCACCCCAAATTTATTGAAAATGCATATCAAGATGAACTTTATTTATCAACATCAATTTTGAATAACTAACTTGAGCTAGAATTAAAGTTTTACAATATGACTTGAATATGATCCCTTTACGCAATTCTTAAACTTAATAATAAAACTACATGGCTCATTGTTGCAATACAATTAGTAGACCAATTAATAATTCTAATTACGTCATGATTTAATAATATTCTGATTCCTTGCGTGTTAAGGATAGTTCCGATTAAAAAATAAAATTACTAAGTATTACGAGCAATGAATAGACTGCACTTTTAGTACGGATATTTTAAGAATAATTTTCGCTAGAAAATCGAACGCACTTAGAATCATGTGCAGATGGATGAAAAGCTATCCTAATACATACATGCCTTATAATAATGATCTTTTCCATTAACTTTGATTAATAAATCATCAGTCATCAATAACATGGAAACCTATGTTAACCCCAATGTAACATAATGTTCAAGTGCTAGATGAAAGTTGCTGACTTCCAAATGAATTCACTACATGTTAATTGCACCCATTTATTACTGACATTACAGGTATCGTGTAGATATCGAAATGGTATAATCTTGATATGTTAAGGTGTTAATTCCAATTTGTATCTCTCCATTTATGGAAAAATCTCATTTAATTTATAACAACTGACAATTACAGATTTCCGTATCTGGCCAATTCGAGGAGTTACATATGCGCTAATATTTCATTATTTAATGAACCCAAGATAATGCGAAATCCGTAAAACGCGTTGTTGCATCGTAGAAAGTAGCCCATTAATATTTAGATTACAATGAAGCCTCATTAAATAAAGAATCTCGATTCTAGAATAGTGGTGACACAAGCAGAAACAGGATTCACATGTTGAAACAAATTATGGCTTTTGAAGAATAATTTGACAACTTTTGTAGCTCCATAATGTTCAAGGATACATGCCCTTGTCATCATTAACTCTATAAGAACTATGTTATTTCAAATGAAACATGCCCACGTTTGCTACAAGGTGGAGTTAGAGAAATTAATCACTAATTATATAATTATAATTGCAGAAAATGAGAGTACCTTGCATATTGGTGGAAAAAAACTCCAATAAAAACGTCTCTACTCATCAAGGGAGCAAAAAGTGTATAATGTGGTAGACAGTTAATTATAGCACTACGGAGTTATTTAGCCATTTTAAGTGGATTACAAGGAACGAGTGAAGTGTTTTCAAATTAAAATATTGTCAACTACATTAGAATGACTATCTTGGATAAAGAAATATCTCGAAATAAATTCTTTTATCTGAAATAGCGATTATTAAATACAACCCTCATTTCAAATTAGCTACCCACAGGAAGAAAATTGTCTGCTTATCTCTATTTTATTGGAAAATGTCTGACTCGTACTCTATGCATAATTACTACAAATTTAGATATGTAACTCTCCGCTTCACTGATCGCTGATCTAATAAATCAGTGGCCTAGCTAATAAGACAAACATCCAGTTGATGATATGTTGTCATACAAAGTTCCAATACTGCATTAATGAAGCAGATAGTAAAGTGTCTAGTGAAATGTTTTTTATAGAATTTAAAAAAAATGATGATCATAACTAAAAAAATCGGATAAGATTTTTACTTAAAGAAAGAATTAGATTATTATTAATGAATAATATGATGTTGGTACGGTGGGCTACTACATAACACTCAACCCAGCCTGCAGCCTTGATTCAAATATACTAACATGAAATAGCAAAACAAAAACAAGATTTAACATACCTTAAGTCCAGGGTTTAGGAGATGAGAAGCTTCATAAACGACTCCAAATCCTCCTCTCCCAATCACATTTCCAAGCTGATAAACGCTATTTAGCTTCTTTGTACCCAAATTACTAAAGAAATACAAAAATAAATCCAGAAATTACAATCGTAGATGTGTGAAGAACCCCATACTTACCAATTCTCCATCGGTTTCGACATTTGTCCACAAATTTTCTTTTGTTATGAAATCAGTAATGTTTGTATTCACCGTATTAAAACTAATAATTATAGCACACCTTACTTTATTATATATATACTCAACTCAATATGGCTCTGATAGACATAGAAACTACTAGCAGTAGAAACTGTGGATCCCTGAAAGTTAACTAAGAATAATGGTTAATTTCGTAATAAAATTAGCCATAACGGATATAACAATATAATCTGTTTAGATAGGTACATAAATAAATAAATATATAATATCGCTGTTTAGGTGCTAGGTAATGCTTGATGCGGTCGAAGCGCGGAAGGACATCGAAGTGCTTGGAGGAGGAGCAGGTGTCTCTGGTATGAAGGACACAAGGTTTCCATTCTCGTTTTCCTTCCTTTCCTGGTTCTGCCATTCTTCAATCCTACTTGAGTGCTCGTCACTCAAAGCGTACAGGTCAACAGAACGCATAGAGTGGGATCGCTTCGGGGTGAGCTTGAAAATAGAAGGCGCCTGGCTAATTCGAGTTGATTTGACTCCAAACGGATGGAAATACGCTCTCGCTCGAGGCGTGTAAACTAGGTTCTTTGTACAGTGGGTAGGCAAGAAGATGGAAGGCAGTGATACCTCATCTGAGATGTCGAAATATGAGTGAAATTTCTTGACAGGTGCCAGACGATGAAGGGTGGCTAATTGCATTTCAATGGCACGACTGACTTGATTTCTAATTTTGTCACGAAGATGAGTTTGCTTCTTTATCACATATTCTGCAAACACCTCAAGTCTCTGTAGAAAGTTACCCTGTACCATCTCTTCCCAGTTCGGTTTTGGATACGAGACAATTACACGTTTTTTGACCGGAGGTTTTTCTAATAGGCTTGAAGCACTGATCAGGGGTGAGGTAGATTTATCTGCTAACTGTGGGAGTGCATCAGATCTCATATTTGGTTGGGATGAAGAGATTTGATTGTTTAAACTATCAAAAAGTTCTTCAATCTTTGATTCATACTTCTCTTGCTGAGTTTTCAACTGAGATGCCATCTGTAGAATTTCATTCTGAAGTCCTGAATTGCTTGATTCAAGAAAGCTCAGCTTTTCTGTCTGTTCTTCTTGGATAGAAATAGCCCCTAAGAATATTACTCATAAAATAGAGATCATTCAATTATTCATGGTGAATCAGGTTACATCTAGTTCACAAGAGACGAAAATGAAGACGACTTTGAAATAAATTAGATATGACTATTTGGCTATCAATAATTAATTTTGAGGGAATTCGTTTCGATAATGTTGCTTACTGCCTGCCATATACGTATATTAAGTAAAATAACATACATATGTTGTATTGGACCAAATATTGAAAAGTTATGCAACTAGTATCACATGTTTGGATGACGTCGACAAGAATTAATTAAGTCAAATAATTAGAATCTCCTTCTCTCACAATGCAGAAAGAAGATTTACATAATTACCTTCTTCAGCTTCAAATTGTATTCTGTCCATTTCTTCTTCATGTGATTCTTGCAGCTTTCTCAGCTCTTCATCTCTCTCTGACTGAGCTGAACTCAGAGTAATGTACCCCAAATCTGCGATGACCTCCTCCAACTGAGTCGTATTTGTACCTGTCTCTTTAGAGAACGGAATCTCCACATTAATCCAACAGTGAGATAGCAGCACAGAGTTTGTGGTGGCGGGAGATGAGGAATCGAGAAGTCTCAACGAGTGCTCTCGCCAATTTGTATCTAGAATCTCCCTCGCACGTCTGACGTTGTGGTTAAGTGACTGGGTTGCAATGGAGTCTAAAATAATGTTGGTTTGTAGATAATACTTTCGACTATGTTATACTTGTACAATTGCATTATAATATTTGCTGTGATCATGATCGTCTATAGTTAGAAGAGTACATAGTTTGAAATTTAAATTAATTAAAGAAGTAATTTTATTACCATGGTTGATTTCTTCTAACGATAGTTCAGTCTCAGTCACTACAGTGTTTGGAATGGAATCGGACACTAGGTGATGCAGAGGAAGATGTAACATCGCAATGATGTCATTCTGTAGTGATTCAGGGTGGACGGAGATAGCCAATGAAATTATTTTGGATGAGACATCTTCTTTGGACAATAATCTAAACAAAAAGGACAGTATTAACCGTTACACAACCTCGATGTGTCTAACTCTAATGGTATATTATTGTATCATGCAAACTAGTCTGAATTAGGCTCCTCCACTACTGTGGAGTCAAATTAGATGTACAATACTACAGACTGGCCTCCGATAAGATGGGAAACATAAACATTTAAGGAATAATATATATTAACTGACTCTAAGTCTGGAACAAAATAAAAATTATACATATATACCAAACTAATTGTATCGCAAAACAAAGGAATTTAGTTAAAATTGAATAACAAAAAGAAAGTTAGATGGACTGAATATAAAAGGACTTCGGTAAGACTTCAGGTCGCATAGCGAGCTGAGGACATCTCTGTAAATCTAAGCTGAGGGGATTCTGAAAGTGGTATGTGGAAACTGATGAATTGTTTCAGCTTTTTCGGGATGCAATTTGTGGTTGTTTCGAAAATTCCGCTAGTTATGATCTTTTGTGCAGCCAGAGTTTTAAGCTTTACAGGCGGAGCGAGCCATGAAAACTTATAAAAAAGTTCCTTCAGTTTAGAAGCAAGGGATAAAAAGAGAAGAGCTGAAAAGGTGTTACCATTTTGATCAGAGAAGAAGGGATACGCATCATTCTCAAGCAACATGATCATAATGTACTTTTGTTTTAGTATAAAAATTAGTTTATTTGAACCCAATGAGCTGGAACAGCGGTAGGATTGGTATATGTCCAATGACAAATGCAGAGGAGTTTTGAGCTCATAATGAGTACGGATGTTTGGGTTGGCTCCCTTCTGGATGATGTACTCTACCATGGGAATGTTGGAGTTGGAGACAGCATGGTGCAATGCTGTATATCCATCAATATCTTGTTTGTTGATGTCAGCTGGTGATGAGGATATAAGGTGTTGCAGCAATGGTAAATTGTCACATCTACTGGCTTTCAATATGTCTTCCGGGGTCTTGATGAGGTACTCAGATTTAGAGGTTTTTTGGTCGAAGGGTACATCAATGAAACTCATGAATGGATAAGACTATCGATATTAAAATGAAAGATGAGAAGGGAACTTATATTGAAGCTAAAGGGTGCTTAGCCTATACGTGCCCAGCTTCATTCTATAATTATAAAAATACAGATCACGAGTATGTGACTTCATAAAATAAACTAATTTATATACAAATTACTAGTTTAATTATGTCCCGTGCAAAATAATTACATGAGACCATAAAGTGATGAACTCTGCTGGGTAGTGTATTACCTAGTTGAGGATTCGCTCTTTTGATCTTTGCCCATTTGCAACAATTCTCCATCAGGTTCTGAAATGTGAAACATAGCGTGCTTACAACTTGTTTCAGACGAGGCAGTTTGTAATGGGATTTCGAATGTAAAGCAATTGTCTTTAACTGAAACATTCATGACGAGTGACTTGTCAAATCCCAAAGGTTGCTTGATTCCTATATCATATGGCTTTAAGACATTGAAATAGATGTTGCCACCATATGGACACATCATCTATGAACTCACCTATTATTAGGAATCTGTCATACTGCGGTTCGTGAGTCCAGACCGTGACGTCATGGTTTAGAATCGGAGGAATACTCTGATCGCTGTTTATTCGCAAATTAGAACCATCGGTTCCGATATCTTCCTCGCTATCTTCATGCTCAGAGTCAGAATGAGTTAACTATAGTAAAACTGTTATATAATTATTCAAATCGAGGCGGTCGACAAAGGATAATTGAGTCCGACATAGCTACTGCTTAGTAGGTTGACTCTAAGGAAATCTGATCTACACGAATAATCAGATAGGCACGAGGAGAATGATCAATAATTTAAGTACAGAGAATTGCTAGATACAGAGAAAATGGAAACAGACACAGGATGCGAAAACGTGTGCGTTCTTTGCATTAATGAGAGTTCGAGAAGACTAGGAGATTTATTCAATCAAGATACCTACCAATACTTCAGTTTATTATACTTTATTGGTAGTCTGTTCAGTATTGTGAGTCTATTGATAGTTGTTTCCTCTTATCTCGTGCTGAAACCGATTCGCAAGCACCCAGCTCATTTGGTACTATGCCGCGTTGCATCAGATTTTATTGTTAGCATTACACATATCGTGTTTTATTTAGACAACACTAATGCAGATAAACTTTTTAATCATACACTCAACGATATCAATTCATCATGTCGTTTCTACTCGCCACTGATTAACTTCGGGATGTTCTCAGGGTATGCATGGAATTTCATTATGTCAGTGGATTTACTCCTAGCAGTGAAACGCCCCTTCCAACTCCATGGGAGTTACCTCAAGTACTATCATGCTGCAGTCTGGACAGTTAGTGCGATTTTGACGCTTGTATTCATCGTGAGTTTCTATGCTTGGAAACCAAATGGAATGTCAATGTTTTTTCATTGCTGGGTAAACGTAGAAGACTTTGATGGCTACATCGCTTTTTCAGGTTTGATTTACTATATACCAACTTCAGTCTTATTTGTCATCGGATGTATATTTGTATCTCGCGTATTAAAAAAATTGAAAGCTGTAGCTCTTTTCAGTCCAGAAATCAAGAGCCACATTACTAAGCACAGTCTAGGGATGTTATGTGGATTAGGTGTTGAGTGGCTGCTTACATTGCTGCTATGGCTAGTCTCTATTATAATCAATTTAAATAATGTGTCAACACTGCCATCAAACAACTGCAGTAGTACGACGCCAAAGTTCGGATTCGATTGCAACCCAGCGTTTGTAAAATATTCTCAACTAATACTGACCTATTCTTACGTCACTATCCATTCGGTTAGAGGGTGCATAGTGCTTGCTGCTTGGCTGTTTTCAATATACATAATTACTAAAGCTGAAAGAAAGAAGAGAATAGACACAGAGCGTAAAATTAACATAAGAAAAAGGTTTGGTACTACTGCACACAATGGAAGACATTGTAGTGATTCTTCAGCATCGAATGATCGAGAGAGAAGGTTCACTGATGAAAGTAACGAGAGAAGGCCTCTGGTTATGCCTGATAGTGAGAGCAGTGAAAGCGGATTGGTAGAGTACATGTTCAATAGCGAGCTGAGAAGATATGCAGTAGTCTGCATCAATTACTCCCTTTTAGACTCTGCGAAAACTGCTCAATCACAAATTACTGGAGATAATTGTTCAAATATTCAACAAAATGTAAGTTTATTTTCATAATTTATGTTCCTACAACTGCCTTGATTCTATACTCTCTCCTTCGACAGGTGACTCTAGAACAAGTAATACTGAAGTCTGAAAGTCGCTACCAAGGAAGAAATGAGGTTAGAACTATACAGATACCGGCCTATTTCATGTATCATAAATTTCAATTCATTAACTACTCCCCTCTCCTTTTCAAAAACCTGAGAGATCTGAGGGGAATAGATGGAGGAGAATTCATGAAATCTTTTCCACTTGAAGACAATGAAACAGCCGCAATGGCGGAGAGATTTACAGAAGGGAAAAGTGGGAGCTTCTTCTACTATTCACATGATAAAAAATATATTGTAAAGACGATCAATAAAGTTGAGATGAATTTTATGGTTCGAAACATACAAAAATATTACAAATACTTGAAAAATAATCGTGATTCATTGCTGACAAGATACTATAACATGCTAAAGCTCAGATTCTCAAAAGAACAAGAATACATTTATGTGGTTGTAATGGAAAACGTGTTTTACCTCCAGGAAGGGCTAGTACTGGAGGAGAGATATGATCTAAAAGGATCAATCACAAACAGACAGACTCTGAAAAGGGGCATGGAACGGTCAAAATATAAAACAATGAAAGATATGGATCTGGACGGCTCATTCAAAATAGACGTATCTGTAAAGGACCGATTGTTAAAACAATTGGACAAAGATACAAACTTTCTACGAGACATAGGTAATTAATTCATTGACTATGGATTTTGCTAACTTATTTCCGGTTAAGTCATTTTGGACGGGGAAACCATAGAAATGTGGGTCCAAGCTATAAATAGAATGGACCCCAGGTCATTGAAGGATAATTATTAATAATTGTTAAACCATATACAGTGGACCCTGCTAGAATATGTATATTATCTGATTGAATGGCTGCTTCTATAGGTTCGATGGATTACAGCTTATTGATGGGTGTTACTATAAATCGTAATGAAGAGGAAAAAAGTTTCAGCACAAGCATGCAAACTAATGTCCACAGCGAGACTGAAAAAGAAATAACAATAGTAGGAGAGGACCTGAGCTACGATTGGGTGAGCTCCAAACCGGAGGATCTGCATTGGTACAGAAATGGCAAGTATAAGGAGCACACTCCTTCAAAGGTTTCAGACCAAATATTGGTTAACGTTGATACAATTAATCCAGCAGAAAGCATCTTCACTCATTTCAGGCGAGGTTTTTTCAGACTGCCTGGAGAGAAAATATCAAACAACCGGCATTCTAACAGGGAATCACATGAAAGAGAGCCGTGCTACCTCTATCTAGGACTAATTGACGTGCTGCAGCCTTATGATCTGAACAAAAAATCGGAAAATTTCGTAAAAACAAAGGTTCGAAGGCTTAAAGAGTCACACATTTCAGCTGTGGAGCCTGGTTACTACAAGACTAGGTTCATGCGTTTTATGCGAGACAGTGTGTTCTACTAACTGCGAATTAGCAGGAGTGTACTTTGCTAATATATAGACTGTATTAAATTAATATTACACTAATCTTGTTATAACAAACGAATGTCAGCAAATATTTTAACAATGGAGCAACAATTGAGCAATCGATGCGTAGTATTTCCAGCTAATATATCCTCCTGATTTGCTTGGAGTGGTATTTGTGCTCAGTCGAAGATTACATTACATAAAATGACGATAATCTCATATAGGCTATATATAGATTGGAAGAAGGGATAAGAAAGTATCAATTTTTACTAATTAGCTTGGTTTGAATCAGAAAATGGCATCTCGCCCAAGTAGTCCCAGCTGCCAAGATGATATGCAAAAAATTCTTTCGCAACTGAAACAGCACATTGACTTGCGCAAAAAAGAGCTTGAAAGTAGCTTTAACACTATTTTGGATCGACTAACAAAGAAGAAGGAAAAGCTATTCCAATCACTGGACAGTATATTGATGAATACGGAGGAGGAAATAAGGAAAAAGTACCTTCTACCAGAAGAATATACACACAAGAGAGCTACCGCAATCGGAGGACATTTGGCCTCTCCAGAACACGTCACGTTTGAAGAACCTGAGCACTTCTCGGCTAGCCTCAATGTGAACGATGACGATGAAAAGGTGGACATACCATTCGTCAGTATTCTCAAAGACCCACTCGAGTTAGATTTCTTCGTAGATAATTATTTCCAAATTAAGATGATAACGAATCAGTACATTTACAAAAAGCACCCGAAATGGCAAATGAATGTGATGAAGGGTTTAGGATCTCCAAAAGGAATTTGTGTATGCCAGTATACCGGGACGATTTACGTAGCAGAGAGTGGACGTAACTGCATTCAAATATTCGACAAAACAGGCGCGCACGTTCGAATTGTCAAGGACCTCAAGATGTCAGCGCCACGCTACCTCTGTCTGGATGAGAAACATATCTTTGCGAGTTGTTGGGACAACCAGGTGCTCTTGAAACTGGACAGGAACACCGGCATTAGGATAGGGTACCATCATGCTAAAGAATACATTACTGGAATCACAGTTGATAAACATGAAGATCTGTATGGGTGCTTATGGAAACAGAACACGATCGTGGTGTGGGGTAAAGACTTAGTGAAGCGATCAGAAATTAAACTAGACGATTTATTTATAACTGAAAACACACGAATATGCGATATCTGCTATTCAAACAAAACGTTCTACATTCTCTTTGAGAATTCTTGCTTTCCAGTGCAAACGTTTAACAAGAAAGGTGACTTGATTAGGTGTGTGGTTAAAGAATCAGATATCAAATGCAGCCAGCATATCGCGATAGACCACGATGGGAACATACTAATTAGCGACACCCGTGAAGATGAAAGGAATATCAGAATATTCTCAAATATCGGTGAACCTGTCCACTCCATTCAGGTGAAACATTCCCAAGGAAAGGAGAAGGAGAAAGGCAAAGCAGTCGGTCTGTTGGACGGAATCGGATCGGATCCGATTGCAGGGAATATCTACATCTGTGACTCAGATCACATATACAAGTATTGACTTGTAATTGCATTGTTTTAGTCTTGTTGTGTAGGTTTTAGACATTATTTTTGTATATTCTAAATGGTGTGATATTAGTATATAGATAACCTGTGATCTTGTATCGCGAGAATAACGCTCTAAGATAGCATCAACATCCCCGTTTTCAGAATCTTTTGCTTTTTGTAGCACTACATCCGCATTAAAATTGAAATTTCCCTCTTTTATACTTTCCTTCAGAGGCTGGATCCTAAACTTCCATCTCCGCCCATGCGTATTGTACGCCTCCGTAGCGCAGAATACTTTCTCCCAGTTGTTGATCACTTGTTGTTTTCGAACTAGTTGCAATTCGCCAGTCGTTTTCTGCAGACGTTTAAGGGAGTGATCGACTATTGCTTGTCTCTCCTTAACTTTGTCTTCAAGATTATCAAGTAAGAGCTTACGTTCAGTAAATGGAACGGAGTAGCACTTAACCTAAAGGAATACGTCCAATATAGTTGATTGCCGCTACCGTACACAGAGCATAATTAATTCCAATACCATTTCAACAAGTTCTGCAATCGAGTTCTTCAGTCCCGAATATTTCTCCAAGAAACCTCGTAATTCAGAATCCCTACTCCCGATTCTATCCAATTGATCGTCCATCTGCCCGATATTGCGGGACAGATTCTCAGATAAAGCTGTGAAGATATCGCTGACCTCCTGCTCTGTTAGGAAGTCTACCTCTCTCACCTGAACATCAACTTCTCTCAAAACTATTAGACAGTTAGACTCATGCACTAGTATCTATTTAAGATTAGAAAAGTGTCTACGAACCAGACTTAGTTGGATGTGTAGTGGTTTTGTTTGGCGTCTGCGTGTCCGTCTTCTTTCTAACCGATTTTGAATTGTCAGAAGTGCCCTGTTTAGAAGATCTCACACTTTTGGTTTGCTTTGGCGAAGACTTCATAGCAATGTATACAGTGGAACTAATTATAAAGACATAATATAGCATAAGTAAAATATATGTAACATACAGTTCAAATGAATAATTACTATGATCATCGTGTAGTATGTAATGAGAACAATCAACATTGAAACAATTAGTCTATGAGAATTTATAGAACGCTAGTCCTATTCCAGTCAGAACGGATAATACCATAGTTGCATAAGCTGACTTGTACAGTTTGGGGAGCGCAAACCCGTAGCCTCTGTCCCACGCTATATGCCTCAGGCCCCCCCATACGAAGTACCCGAACGGAATACCGAGGGTAAGCTTGACAGCTGTCACGGCTGGAGCTGGGATCTGGAGGTCTCTGAGAGCGGTGAGAAGACTGTCAAAACTCGTAAAGTTCATGAAGTAAAGGTAGATGCCGAACGTAGACATGCAAGTCGCTATGAACACTTCTGTCGTGCGATATGCTATAGACATGGTCCAGGTTATCTGCGGCTTGTAGATGGTGAGGTGTGGGGAAAGAGGTCGTTTCAGACGCTTCTGTTTCGTAAAAAAATCCTCTGACAAAATGGGAGTGTCATTGGGGTCCTGAGTATTAGCTCCAGTTATCTGTAAGAGCTGAGGAGCTGTGAAAATGTATGCCCGCGAGATTCGAGGAATTTTTGGATTTGTAAGGGATATACGTTGCGTACCATAACGCAGTGAAACGTTGAGGAATGCCATTGCTAATTGCTGAGAAGTAATCATACAATATTGTATCATTAGTAAATAGGTGTGATAGATCATTAGTAATAACTGTCTGCGTGTTTATTAAACTAGAGAAACAAGATCTAATTCGCAAGCCCATGACTAAATTAATTTCCTAATTAGCTCTACATTGTCCTAAATGAACTCGCAGCCTAGCAATGAAGGCTCTCTAAGGATGTCTTTCAGCATTCTTCTGCGGATCAGGAGCGATTTTTATCATGTCATCAATCCTTAGAATAGTGATCGCAGCTTCTGTTGCAAACTTGAGACTTTTAATCTTCCCAATTGTTGGCTCTAAAACTCCTAACTGCTTGTTGTCTTTCACAGTACCTGATAAAAGAATTAACATTATGGTCTGTTGGTAGTCAATTTTAAGTGTTCAATTTCGCAGAATTACCTTTGTATAAGTCCAGTCCGCACCATTTGAGCTTGTCCTTGTCAGGGACTGACTGGGACAGGTTGTGGAGGGCTCTCAGCCTAGCGACCAGGTCGGTGGAGTCTAGGGCTGCATTCACTGCGAGCGTCTTAGGAATGACGAGGAGAGATTTCGCAAACTCAGCTATTGCGATCTGCTCACGAGAGGACATAGTGGTTGCAAAATTTTCTATAAATAAAGATATATAATTATTGATATACCCAGGAAAACAAATATTAGAACGATACTGTAGTCCAGGTAGTAGGAGTATTGTTTCCCACTCAATTAGTATTAACTAAAAGTCTATTCACAAAGGAAAAGGAAAAATATAATCACCATCTTGTGATGGAGCATAAGATTCCGTATCGTAGACCTACCTAGGTAAATGGAGAGAGCTGCTTCACAAGCTCCACCCCCTGGACACACGGAATTGGACTCTATGACTCTGCGCACCACAGAGAGTGCATCATGAACTGACCGCTCCATCTCATCAATCATAAAGTCGTTAGCCCCTCTCAGTATGATGCTAGCTGAACTCTTCGCCTTTACAATTACAAAATTTTTTTGTTGAATAGGCATTTAAGCGTAAATTCGTTGTTAGTATTATTAACGTATCTCTACCTGAGTTCCTTTGATTAGCATCAACTCGTCGTCCGATATTCTCTCCTGGACTACCTCGTCAGCATGGCCTAGCATCGACGCTTCAAAGCTCTCTTCTCCCTCCATGTTAGCCAGCGTCGAGCATAGCTGGCCACCTGTCATGCGAGCTAGCCTCTTCAAATCCTCTTTCTTACACCTCCGAACAGCCATCACCCCTAACCGAGTATATATAGCATACTACACACAAGATGGAGGTACGTGCTGAATCGTGTTTCGAAATTCAAACCTGCATCTATGAACGGTTTCAGATTCTGGTCATCTATCCCTCCCGTGACTAGGACAACATTAGCGCCAGCTGTCAGGATCTTCTTGATCCGCTCTTTCGTTATGTCAGTCTCTCGCTTACGAATATCTTCCAGATTCTCAGGATTGTCGATCAACACCTAATTATTCGGAATATCATTAATAGACATTTATAATATAAATTTAGATGTTAAAATAGTGCAAATACACAAATGATGTCTTACGCTAACGCCCAGATTCATTCGGGCCTTGTTAAGGCTGAAGTCGAGGAGAGCTAGCCTCGCCGGTTGGATTCTCTTCACCATCAGCTGAGAAGCGACGGTGCAATTAAGCGCATACCCATTCACGAGGAGGGACTCCCTGCTGCTCTTTCCGTGCGCTTTCAACACGTTGATTGCCTTAATTGGGCATTTCACTTCTCCTTTCGCAGAAGTACGCTTGATGGAGAGGCAAGCTTCTACCACCATGTTGGAGAAAAATTCAGAGTCGGGACCAATGATCTTAGAAGACATTGAGGTTTTAGCTACGTTCACCAGACATTCTCTTCCGATGTCTTCAGCCTACAGAGAGAAATATGGGATAGACAGCTGCTCTCTCAAACCGTTCTGTTGGCATTCATACCTTTATTACGAGGTTGTCTTGGATATACCTCACCGCTTCTTTACAAGCGAGTTTATAACCGGAGATGATGCTGGTAGGATGTATCTTGTACTTCACCAATTCATTCGCGTTTTTTAACAACTCTGCAGCGATAATCACCACAGATGTCGTGCCATCTCCAATCTCTTGATCTTGTAACTCTGCTAGCTCGCACAAAACCTGTAAATGCAAGCAATATATACAATCCTTTTCATAGGTTTCAATTATAGTTATTACTAATATATGTATAATATATATCACCTTAGCAGCGGGATGTTCAACTTCTAACATCTTAAGTATGGTTGCGCCATCATTCGTAATAGTGACATCGCCAATATCATCAACCAGCATTTTGTCTAGGCCCACAGGTCCCAGAGAAGACTTGACAATATTCGCGATCGAAACAGCAGCCATCACGTTTTGGTTACGTACATCTTCTCCTGTTTTGCGTTCGCCTCCCACGGACAATTTGACTGATGTAGACATTACTTTCCTAGCTGCAACAGTACAAACATTAATATTTGGGGTAATTAGTGGAAAACTAACACATTTCTAATTTGTACCATCAAGTTATTGGTAAGCACGAACATTCTACGTAAATTGGCGCAGATGGAGCGGAAATTAGCTGCCTATCATAATTTTTTTGATAACAGACCACTTTATATTGAATAGTGGAAGCTTGACAGTGTAAAAAAACTATTATAGGGTTTATAATAATGCTAAATATGGTGCTGGTTTCATGAAGATGGCAGAATTGCTTAGTTTCCATACGCTAAATTGGCTGGCACTAATCAGTTCAATAACTTCCAGTGATCATAGCTCTGAGATAGATATGCTGCAGTATGTTATGTACTTTCGTGACGCACACACGCAAGGAGTTTCTAATACAGTGCTACAAAAATAATTGAAATATAATTAAATATGACAAAATATTTTAAAATATGACTAAAATAAGCTCTTTATGTGTGAACTGTAATGTTTCTATATATACGTATATGTCACATGTACAAATTTATGGATGTACCAGACTTTATATAAATAGAAATGTAGACGGAGGTTTGTAAGGGAGATAACATTGCTTGGCACATTTTAGATCTAACTATTCATGGCATCAAATAACATGAGTGAATATGAACTCCAACCGAGAGAAGGTAAGAACATAGTAAGTGCATTTATTACATTTGAATTTATATATGGTATATTATTCTAGAGGAGGATGTGTTGAGGGAAATCAATCAAATCAATCAGAATTTTTCACCGGTCTATAAAAAAGTGTTCATATCTTACTGTAAAGACGATCCGACAGACCCTTACTGGATTAAGACTGTGTACCAATTCGTGTATTGCCTCCTAGCGCTAGGCATCGATGTAAGCGTAGACTTCCTTGAAGATAACGGAGGGGGTAACCTTGCTTTCGAGATTGCGAATAAAATCGAACTTTGTGACAAGATTTTAATGATAAATAGCCCTGAGTATTACAGGATTATTACCAAGCAAGAACCACGCGAAGACCAGACTTCGAGGAGCGTAGCGTTTGAAGGACAGCTTATCTACTCTGAATTGTTCAAACAAAATGGAAAGAAGGTCATTCCTATATTTCTTAAAAGATACCCTGGTATGTTGGGGATCATCCCTCCAGCCTTCAAGACGAACACAACCTACATTTTGAAGGTGTCGCCTACTTGTTTAGACTTGACTAAATACGACAAATTTACACAATTGGCTTGCTCGTTAATAGGAATTAACGTCAAGGAATGGGGAGGTTAGTGCTTGGTCTTAGAATGAATCATGCTAGAGTTAATTAGACCTTTAAAAACAGATCATTTCTACACTTCAAAAATGTGTAAAATTTACTAAATTTATCTCTTATAAAATACGTAGGTACTGTGAACTTGAACTCGTGCAGGTCTATCCAACTCGTGGAGTTAGTATCGAATGTAGAGATCTTCCCAGATCTAGACAGACGGCTGAGCGAGGGGAGTCCAGAGGGATTTCTTACTAGTCTCCTGCCATTTGTGATGCCATTCTGGCAGCGCCTGGCCCTGGAATTAGAGGTGAATCTGAAAACGGTTAAAGAACTGTATAGCAAAGAATCAGAAAAGGAACAATGCTATCAATCACTCTACCAATGGTGGAAGTAAGTCACACAGTTATACAAAATGAAATTGGCATTATTATTATTAATATTATTTAAAACGCTTTCAATTCTAGGAAGCAGCCTGAAGCCACGTTTAGAGACCTGATAGCAGGGCTGAACGCAGTGATCGGAGTTGACACACGGATGCTTATCCAGAGGATAGAGAAGTATGCGCTGCAGCAGCAACGATCAGCTAACGAGCAAGATCCAAGCAAATGAACTAACTAATGTACGGCTGAAGTGATCGGGTTTTTAACAAAGACAAGCGTGCTTGTGTAAATAAGATTGAAAGATGAGAGTGTGTAAACTTTATAAAGATAAATATTATCCATTATTTGGGTATCATAGTTGCCAGGTAGAGCCATATAGAGAAAATGGTATTAGGGTAAGGATAGACGTAGCAAGCGATAACGAATTCAACCCCCGGCTCTTGACACGTGTGTATCCCAGTGGCATAGACTTGTTCTTCGAAGCCCTTGGAAGAAGTTGGGACGAGGTGCATAGGAAAACCGACGATCTGGTATGCAGAGAAAAGAGACTCGAATGCTTGCTTCAGCTCAGCTTCAGGTAAGTCGGGATAAGATTCCTCGAACTTGACAAGATGTTCTCCTAGCATTGCACATGCAGGTCTGTTCCATTGCGTTATAAGCCTACTGCGCCATGACTCTATCTTGATCTGCAGCTGATGCTGAATCATATCCTGGAGCTTGAAGGCCTTCTCCATATCTGGAGGTGTGTACAACAGCTCTGACGGTTGTAGACTGTACTGTAGAATCCAGTCCGGGAGGAGGCAGGTCTTCCACTTACGGCCGTTTGTAAATGCGTAATCTATGTCGGAAGGCTTGGTGCAGGGTTGAATGTTGAAGTGTATCTTCTTAGCTGCTACTATGGTGTATATGTGTAGGAGGGGACAGTTCGTGTCAGAAGTGGAGAAATTCTCTCCGGTGGAAGGATTCCACAGACGTAGGTTGGATGAGAACTTGTCTTTGCTTAGTACGTATGCTGTAGAACCTTCTGGAACTGCGAAACCTAACACTAACCACGACTCGATATTCAGGAAGAGGAAATAATTCAACAGAAGAGTGGCGTGTTCCTCTTCATCTCCGCACCTCAGTTTTAAGAATTCTTCTGCCGGCACCCAAACATCCGATAATCCTTTTAGGCACTGACTATCTGGGAGGAAAGGAATGAGAGAGACGAACCTAGAAATCCTCTCCAACTGCGGAAGTGTGAAGCTGTCATCTATCGGTATGAATAGTTCCGGTGGGTTCAATGGCATAATGTACCTGTTAACCAACACCTGTCTCCCGTGTATATCTCCTACGCTGATTGTGAATACCCGATCAGGGAAGCTATCAGTTAGAGAAGATATTTCACTCTTAAACTTCTCCACCAGTTTCTTGTCATCTTTATCAAGTAATGCAGCGTAAATGGATTTCTGTGGTTTGATGAGAGGATCGAGGGTTATGAACATACTCAGCTGCATATCAACGTCCTCCATTCTACCTACTCTCTCGTAGCCGAAAAGAAGCTTGGGAGCTCTGACCTAGCAACGGACCACGGATAAGATATTTCATTGGACTGTATAGAAAATAATGAGTAATTGCTCCCCTACCTTGAATGTCCCATCAATCCTAGAGTTGATAAGAATGGTGTGGAATGGGATTTGGAAAGATCCCATCCACTTATAATCCAACCTCTCCTGCACATTAGTAGCCCGCAGCCTTTCATCCTCCAATGCATCCACTCGCACCAAGTCAAACACGTTGAAGTAGATGACGTCATTGTTGGATAGAAGAGAGTCAGCGGAGAAGGTTTGCTGTGTCAGAGCAGAGGTGTGGTAAGGAATGATGAGCTCTTCGTTCCAGTTAGGGTTCACTCCCAGGGACTGTTTAGTCCTACGAGTTAAAAGCAAAACTTAAAACATTGGCAATACTATCAATCCTGCTATACTGAATACCTGTAGGTTGTTCCTTGGAATCTAACCTCTATGAAAGGTTGCGTCTCATTCAAAGTTTCGCCTTCATCACTCACTACATCCTCCTCTCTCCGATCCAATCCAAGCGCCCCCACTCCCTGCGCGCTACTGCTCTCTCGCCACAAACTGGTCGCCGCGCGGCTTCTATTCTCTCTGGAAATAGCCGCGCTTGAGTCTGACACGCGTGAAGGGAAGTTGTACCCCTGTAGCACCCTGACTACCAGATTGAGCTGGCGAATGTTGGCGTGCTTTGAGGAGACAGTCCTCCGAGGCACCCGCTTAGGATGCAGGGGGCGTTTGGGGGCGAATAGGGCAATTATATTGTTTCTTAGAGTAGTGATGTTAGGCACAGGATCCTCAATCACTACCTCATCCAGTGAGTATTCAGACCCCTTCGCCTGCTGCTTTAATTCCCTCCGGATGGACTGGTAGAAGGATTCCATTCCATGGTGCCAAGGTGTGAATTCTGTGTCTACGTCCTCTGGGTGCGTTCCTAAGCGAACTGAACTTCCTGCCAACTGCGTCTCGTCATCGAAACGAATCGACCTTGTAGGACTCAGCTCAAACCTTGAAATAAGAGCCTATAACAGGTGTTCATAGCAGTGATTCCCAATATGGACCAACTTGTGTTTATCTTCAAAGTGTCTGAATGCGGGATTTGAATTGAAGTCTATCTCAGTCAGGAAAGGCCGCACCATGTCCATCCGTGTGAGTGTGAATCCGTTGCCGCAGTCCTCACCGGGCAGGGAACGCAGCAACTGGAGGAGGGGGAGATTTCTGGGGTCATTGGGGTCCAGGCGGGAGGAAGCAAGTGACGCTCTGATCTTCCCTGCATCTGAAAATAAATGTGAATGTACCTCATTAGAATTACCCGTAATATTACGCAATGAATCGATGTTGTTCATGAATCGAAAAGTTGTATTATAATGTACCTAATGGCATCTTTGTCAATTTCCCGAATCCGCTCCATTCATTCCTCTCAGCCACCTGTCGTCCTCCATACAGCTCTAAGCTAGCATTGATAGCGCCAGTAGTGTAAGGCAGCGTCCTGCCCCCCAGGGGTACACTCGCCCCCACGCCTAGCTTCGGCGGGATAACCTTTTCGTAGGCGAAGTCCAGCGAATGGAACACGGGCGCAGAGGCTGGCTTCTGAGCTGGGTTGGAGGAGGGGATGGGGTAGGGTACTTCTGCTAGGAGGGTGTGCGTGAGGGAGGATTGGTAGACCTCTATGATGATGGAGTCAGGCTTCTGACGGAGTTGTAACTGGAAATGCTCCTAACACACATGAGTACTGCTAACATCAGACCTTATAAAGTAAGGTATCGGTTTGTAAACGCACTTGAAAGTCTGTTATGAAATCTTGCTTCAATTTCCGGTGTTTAGTTTCGCAGACAGTTTCACCGTTAATCTTAACACGCAAGAAATAACTAATCTTCTCGACATCTCTCCTGCGTGACAATTCCCTTTGGTCCTCGATCTTGCTGGAGACTGGCATGTTCAGGTAGAGTTCTGGAGTTAAGATGGGCTGTCCGGGGTGTCTGCGGTTAGCGAGGTACTCCTCTTCTAGCCGACGCCGGACTGCTTCCTCCGCGAACTCCGTGGGAGCCATGGGGGGCGGGGCATCGAGAGGGAAGGAGATTCCGGATGCTTGGCTCCCATTCAGAAGTTCCTGTCTCGTTTCTTGATCCCGTCTCCACTGGTCGTATTCCACTTCGTAATTAATTCTCTCTGCAGACAATTTCTCTTCAAATTCTTCCTTCAGCTCGATCAACTCCTGCTCAATCTCAGTCATGAAGTTGAGTCGATCCTCCTCAACATTCGCTACGTTCTCTCTCTTTATTCTCAGACGGGCAGCTGTGCTCACGTACTTCTGCTCCTGTCTCAACTGCTTCAATTGGCCCCAAACCTAAATAACAAATAAATTATAATCTAAACATAAACGGTTAACATAATATATGTGCACAGGTGTCATTTGTTTACCCTGAGAATACTCTTCAGCATATTATGCTCCTTCTCCAGCTCTACACTCCTCAATCGCCTGTACTTGACAATATCGCGTCTTATCTCTCCTATATCTTTAGTTTTCTGTTCCACCTCTTTACCTAATCAGAATGAATATTTTCATAAACACAATTAAGCGTCTTTAATTCGATGAATTTCAATCTCATCATAAAGATAACTTAGATAAGTATTTCCAAATTCCTAACCAATTTACTAGGGATCATAAACCGGGATACCGACATTTCGATACTAAACAGTTCGATACTACATTAAACAAAATGTAAGTGTAATAAGACGAAAAGATAACTCAAATTTAAAGATTTTAGCTATTCTAAAGATACGTATCTAGTAATAAGTTTGGATGTAATGCAAATGAGAATTATATTTGGGTACATAAGTTCGGATCTTTGTTACTAATCTAAATCCAATCCAATATGATGCCCACGCAAGAAATCCATGGGTTGACAGCAGTACCTTCAGTAATATTTATCAAGCCCGAGTCTATTTGTCACTGATTTATATGAATTCACATTTTATCAAATTTTGGATATTCTCACATCAAACTGTCGACTATCGAACTGTTTCGTATCGAACTGTTGGTATCCTCATAAACCATGGTCATACGCATAGGCGCCGAACCCGGGGGGGCTGGGGGGGCTCGAGCCCCCCCTGGATTCGAAGATGGCCCATAGACGCAATACAAAATTTACGGTCGAGCCCTCCCTGGAACCCCGAAATTATCCTTAGATTTCGAAAAGTTCGGCGCCCCTGGTCATACGTACGAAGATTTCGCACAGACCTGTGAGACTCCGCAGCATGAGCCTATCGAGCTCAGCTCTGAGCGATCTCAGCTGCCGTCTGAGCGCCTGCAGGCGTCTGTAGCTCATCTCCGCACTCTCCGCCTCCATCATCCGTCCGTACTGCAGCTGGAGGGAGTAGAGAGTGGTGCAGAGGATGTGCTCCTGGCTGAAGAGGGCGTGGTGCGTGAATCTGAGACTGCTCAGGTAGAGGGACAGATGGAGGGTGGGGGGGATGGGGTCAGGTTGGTGTGTGTTTGATATCACTAATGGCCTCTCGCTAAGTGGAATATTGAGTGGGGGCGAGTACTCAACGATGTGGTCTGGAGGGAAAAATAACTCTTCTCTGTCTGGGAAATCTCCTATTATAAATGTAACAAATGTGAAGATTTGTTTAAATTCCATCATCTGATTTCTAACCACCTCTCTTAATGGAGTATTGGATTTTTCCAGAGAGTCCTTTCAGCTGTCCATTCTCCCCGAACCAGTTCAAAGCCCCTTCCCTAACAAGCCTGTGCTCCATGGCGACCAGAGTCCGGATAGGAGGTGTCATGACCTCTGGCACGTACAAACCCTCCTCTTGAGCATCCCGTACCTCCATCCCTGGTTCTTTCTTGAGTTCTAAAGCAACGGGTCTGTCTTCAGGTGGAAATAAACCAGTCTTGGTGAATGTAACACTCTTCTCCAGTTCAATCCTCTCAGCATTGGGTCTATGTGTGTAATTTCACATAAGGAATGCTCCAATTGAGTAAGCCCTGGGATTGATCACTCTAGAACATGCCTGTACTTAGGTCCTGCGTAGGTTAGTAAGAGCACTGATTGAGGTGTTAGGAGAGGAGTGCTTTCCAGCTCCTCCTCACTTCTAGCAATCGAGGCCTCACTCACAGCTGGAGAGATCCTGTGTCCTGCTGTGTCATCAATTGCCTAACACAGCAACTTAAGTCAAAATCATCAAAATCTGGTGGAATACGATTAATAATTCTAAAGAACCTGCTCGCTCCTATCACTCGAATCCATGGTGTGCCTTGAGAAGACAGCGTCAAGGTAGTCTCCATCATTTTGATCTGTTGCGATGGAAATCTCTGCCTGCTCATTCTGGAAGGAGACCACAGGGGATTTGGGTGCAATGCTAGTTTCTGAGCTGAGAGGGGGGAGGGTCCTAGGCGCTAAATAGTAATACAACTTAAAAGTGTATGTTACGGATTCGAGAAGAAAATTTTATTTCATACGTCTTGTGAGGAGGTTCATCTCCACATCCTCCTTCCTCCCATCAGAATTCTTGGCGAGAGCTGCCAGTTGTTGGAATCTGTTCATTCCGCTCGGTTCTCCCCTCTGCCCCTTGAGGACCCTTTCTGGCTCCATCGGTCCATCCTTATCCTTCCTGTCCTCTCCTTCGAAGGGTGAATCATTAGCTCGCTCTCTCATCGAGGACAATCTCCGTTTCAAACGTTCGTGTACACCTGTTATACTGGTTGATACGTCTAGAGAAACAACATTGCACCATGATTAGTTGATTTGGTTTTCTCCTTAAGCAAGATGTCTTATCCATGGTGTTTGATGAACGTTTCAAAGGTTTTAAATTGTATTTGCAGATTATTTCAATGGTTAGTTATTAGTATTGTGAGGTGTAAGTACACAATATATGATTCATCCTTGTTTAATATAATACGAATATTTGCCTTAACAAATCAATCAACTGAGCAGAGTAAACATACCCGATTGAGGCTGAGGATTGAGTGCGAGGGAGTCAGACTCTCTCTTCTCAGTAAGCTGTCTCTGCAAACTCTGTCTCTTCTGAGACAATCTTTGCAGCAGTTTCCCTTCTTCAACATCGTCTCCCTGAATTCGTCTACTAGGATTTTCATGCTCGATTGGTGCCATTTCATCACCGAGCTCGGTACTAAACAGCTCTGTGTGTGACATGCTACAGTAATTAACATTGCAATATAATATCAACAGCCTCTTCTCATTAGTAATAGTTAATACTAGCAATATAATCAAAACTCGGTTGGAATAATAAGAATAGCTAGTTCATGCTAAGTGATCTGTGTGCAGTGAGTAGAGGTGTGTAGATAAGGACTACTCGGGGTGTGGTTCGAATTGGGACAGTTTCGCTCTGAGGTCTTTTATCTGTTCATTTTTGGTTCCAAGCATCTTTTTCAAGTTTTGAAACTGAGAAGTTTCTTGAAACTTCTTCTCCATCTCTTTGTTAACATTGACGAGCTCAGCTCGTAGCTTTAGTATTTCGTGTTTACTCTCAGACAATTCCTTATTAATCGTATCAGAATGTTCAGTTACTTCCTGCGTTGCAACTTGTTGATTAACTGCTTCAGGGAGGTTTTGTTGTTGAAGTTGTTTGGTATAATTTTCCAATTTCAATTTCGTTAGTTTATCCATGGTCTCTTCAAGCTCTCTCTTATAACCAACTGACTCTTTGGAAACCGAATTAAAACTGGACTCAAGTGACCTAACTTTAGACTTCAAGGTGTCATTTTCAGACTTAACATCTTTAAGTTCTTTCTCTAATAGCTTGGACATGCCAAGGTCGTTTAGCGGGGCTAATTTAGGCTTTGGGGCGGGTGGAGGCGAAGTTAATTTGTCCGAACCTATATCGAAACAAGGTATATATATCAACCTGTATAAATTAGTCAAGTATTGTTCAATAATGTTAAACCTTGCATTGTTAGCTGCTTTTCTTCAAACTCTTTAATCTCGTCTAACAGAGCTCGATTCTCTAACTCAGAAATGTCTGCTTGAAGTGTGAGGTGCCATTTCTCTCCTTGGAGGAACAGCTGTCTCAGGAGCAAGGTGTTGGTATGCGCACTGTGTATCAGCTCAGACTCAATGTCACTGCGTACTACGGATTGGAGACCTTCCAGCATGTCTCTTACCTGGTAAATATCAATGATTATTGACAGTGTTTATTGCATATAACTCAATTAGTGATTATACTATTATTAGCAAGCAATTAAGACGTTACAAAGACTTGTATTGTGGAAAACCATTTTCAATGCTACTAGAATATTATTTTTCGAAAAAATATTATCTTCAAAATTGTATATCACACACCTCCATTTCTGTGAAAGTGTCATCTTCCGCGAGTCTACTCTCAACGAGATCTTGAAATGCAATATCGATACCCTTCAAACGGTGAGCTCGTTGATACCTTGAAAATCGCAGAAAGTTCACAATCTCTGCAGTGTGAATTTCATTCAGGCCAAATTCCATTCGTATTGACTTGTAAAACTCTATAAATAAGTATGAAAAACCCCGGAAAAGTGAAATTAAATTTTTAGATTAATTAAGGAAACAGTCAAAATCAAAACAAGTGTTTAATACCATACACTAACAGCATAATCAAGTTACAGCCTAGCTATAATATAACATTAGGTTAAAGCACAGTGCTCATCCACTGCTGAATGTCTCTGAATTCCGCTTCATTAACCGCGTGTCCAAGGTTCTCATAAGACTTAAATTCGACTTTAGTAAGCCAAGTAGTGAGGAGTTCATTACTTCTCACTCCCCATTGATATTTGACAAAGTCATCTATCACCCCATGTGCTTGAAAAAAAGGAGTGTTTTTATTGACCTCAGAGAAGTCCTTCGGAAAGTTTTCTTTACATGGGATAATCGTGTTAAGGAGTATCACTCCTCCCAATTTTATCTGCGTAGTAAGTGCAACATAGCACGCTAATACTGCCCCCTGAGAAAAACCTCCAAGCACAATCTTATTCGAAGGCACGCCCTCTAGAATTTCATCACTTATCATTTTCTCTATAGCTTTAACAGCTTCCTTCAAAGTAGGCAGGTCGACAATGACGTCATCTTTAATCCCGACTATGTCGAACCAGGATGGCATCACTGATCCATTGCAAATGAGGGAAACTGGTTTAATCGTTGCTGTAGGCAATATAAAGCTTATATGTGTGGATCTGATTTTTGAAACAGCTTCTACCAAGCTGCTCCCTTTCTGCCCTACGTCGTGAAGGAAGAAAACAGTTGAAGTTTTTTGTTCTGCAGGGACACGAGCTGCTGCAAGGAGCTCAGGAGTGTATTTAGTAATGTCAGGCAGATCACGACTAGCCATTCTACTCTAAAAACTGTATTGGATTACGTTTATCAATTAATACGTCGGGTTTGTACCACTATGCGTATCAATTCTGGTGACGCCGGTGAGTAATTCCTTTACCCAATTCTAGTTGTGCTGAGGGGAAGAGAGAGAGTATTATGGTTTGCAACACAATATGTACTAGACACGTACGTACATAGCTAAGGGAAAATTGGTTCCTACTGTATATCATATTGCACTGAGACATTTAATACGATTAAATTACCAAAGGACTTGAATTATGAAATGAATATGATATTAGAAAGCTTCAGCCAAAGAGAAAGTACTCAGATAATTGTTTCAAGTTAACTCACTGGCAAATTGAACAGACTGAACTAAACCTGGTACGATTAGACAACTTCATGAGTTTGAATATGATTAGAGCACACAAATTAGCTAAATACGTCGGGTGATTATTTCCATAGAATATCCATGAAAGAATGTACACTAGTTGGTTTTCAAATTGAATGCAATAGCACGGCTAATGCGTAGAGGGTTATCCTTCAGAATTCTGGGTTCGACCAGTTTGTCTCTCAATTTGCTAAGACAAAATATCTTTAAAAGTTTCACTCATAAATTTAGATTCTCGTTTTTAACCTTGAATTGTCCAATAAAAGTTGTCGATAAATTGGTTACTTTTGCGTAATGTGGCAGTTATTCAATTATAAATAAGCAAACTTGTGACCAATACTCTGAATAAGCTAGTCATTTGCTTTCATTGTTTTTGCATTCTTGTATGTTGATAATATTAATATTACATCATATTAATAATCTCATTTAAAACACAAAAAAGTCAAGTGACTGACGGCAACAGTATAATTAAGTTTAACCACCCCAATTGCAACATTTCAGATCATAGCAGGCATCATAATGGTCAGTTATTAATTTTATTGAACAGCAAAATAATAATAATAATAATAATAATGCATTGGATCATCCATAAAGTAAGACAATTGAACAACTTGTGTGATTACCAGATAAATAACAAGTAAAATACTGGAGTGTTGATAACTTAAAAATTTTTGACAGGGTGAAGGTAATAAAACTCAACTCCAAAGCGGTTTCAGCTGCAATGGCATGTCCTTATGTTTATGGGAGAAGTAATAAGATAATACGGGAGGTGGGAAGAATATTTACGAGGCTGATAAAAAGGGAATTGCAACTTGAGCAGAATAAGAATGGTGAGGTTACAGTATTTGTGGGTGCAGTGTGTAAGATGGCGGTTATATTATGGTGCAATCTTTCTGCTGGGGAGGTTGGGATGGCAAAGCGGGGTGCGAGAGATGAGGGTTTAGCTTGTGCTCGATCTCAGTGATCACAGCCTGAAAAATGGTAAGTACGTTCAAGTTTTCTTTCGCAGAAGCTTCAAAGAATGAAGCATTCCATTCGTGAGATAAATCCTTCCCTTCAACAGTCTTCACTGCTCGCTGCGTACCATCCAAGTCTTGCTTGTTGCCGACAATCACCAGGGGAATGTTTTCATCACCTTTGTGTTCAATGATCTTCTGTCTAATCACTGGGAGAAGGTCGAATGACTGTCTGTTGTTGATGGAGTAGACGAGAATAAACCCATGCACCGAAGCGCAAGAAGGAGGAAAAATAGAATAGTCATCTTGCCCGGCAGTGTCAATGAATGTGCAGTCGTACATCACATTGTCCACCGTTAGCTGCTTGGAGTATCTGTCAGTAATTGTGGGGTTGTAATCCGTTTGAAAGGTGTTTAGTGCGCATTGGATCGTCAAGCTGCTCTTTCCCACACTGTTCATACCCATAATCGCAACATCTCTTGATTTTACTGGCATTGTCACCTACTTGAGTATAGACTGACTCCTGGCTTTTATCTTGATGCTAGAACTAAATAAAAATATTTAGTATACTAAGTACGATTGTGTATTTATATAGTTATGGTGCAAGGTGAAAACCTTCAGGTAATCCAAAGGCATGATAAATTTCGTCCCATCTGTTAGTAAGAGACAGAATAGCTCTCACTCAGATGTTCAAAATTCCCAGGTGGATAACAATGAAAACGTTGGCAGATGCGTATGCTCGTAATATATTGTCGTCTTATGCTAAATATGATAAAAAATGTGATATATAGGTACCGCATTCACCAACTGTTTATGCATATTGTATTGCAACCCCAAATTTAATTCAGAAAATCAGATTCCAAAACCAACCATTTTGCACTCTAAGTTTTCAGGTGAGGTGGAACAGTTTCAAAGGGTAAGACAATTTATATATTTCTTACAAGCAACTCTCTGCGTGATCAGTGCATGGGCATGCAAATAGAACTGAACCATGGATGTAATTATTAACTTCATATTTGAACTGAAATGGTCAGATTTCATGTGAATGCAGGGCAATTAATTACGGGCAATTTGGAGAAATATCAAACAGATAATGCAACATCTTTTATACTCGTAAATGCCATATTTCAAAATCCTCTCTAACCATGCGTGCAATCACTTGGAAACCTCGATGTGCAAAAATGTATTACATCAATTAATCTCAATACTGGTAAATACCATGTTGATAAGAGATGGAATGTTAACTATGTTAAGACCACTGATATGGAAAGTTACTCGTAAGAAATTTCCATTGTGCTAAATGCAGAAACCAAAGAAAATAACAGCAAAGCTAATTTCCAAACGTAACCAGAAGAATGTTACAAATTTGAAAAATACAATCATCTGTGATTTTTTAAGAATTCGGAAACTCACCGACTGACTATTCTTCTTTTCTGACTACTGTTACAAAATCTCACTTAGCTGAATTCCTTATAGAAGTATGGCTGTGCGGTCAACTAACGTTATAGAAAGACCTATTTAGGATATATGGGTATTATCTCAATCACACAAAATTATTGAGAATCACGATTGCATATCTAAATTTAGACTCAGTTGCAGTGACATAGTGAAAACTTCAAAATGCACTTTCAATGATGTTTTGCTGATCTAACTGAATTTATGGGGATATTTCCGAAAAGATCGTGAATCATGTTTGACTAATTAATTAAATAAAGGAGAAATGTACCAAGCTATTATTACATAAACTCAAGGAAATGAATTACAAGTGCATAATTGAATTAGTCTTACCTTTATATAGAGCACATGTATTCCAACACGACTTCAGCTAAAGCGAAGATGACAATGCTCGAATTAGTTGAATACCCAGCATACCATCAGAAAATAACAGGGATTCTTTAGTTTCCCATGTTAGAAATATAGGAAGCTATTGTGCTATTAGTGACCTTAACTAGTACACAAAGAATGTATTAAATTATTGATTGCTAAGTAAAATCTGGAAGCATGAGAATGTCAGGTTTCAGAGATTCTGTTTATTTCATTAGAATATTGCAAAATGAAGAATTCAATAAATACATTTCAGACAGTACATCATGACACAACTTTATTGAGCTAGATCCAGTCCTTTAGAAGTTGATCTATGCAGCATGACTCGCTCCCTGTGAATCTCAAGGCGTGATTCGAGGTGTTCCAACACTTTGGGTACATAACGCACCACTAGACGGATTGATCCCCTCGAGTTTTTCATTAGACTGACAACATTTTCATGACTTTCCTGTTCAACATTGATCCCGTTGATAGATAGAATCTGATCTCCACGTTTTAAATGACCGAAACGATCACCAAGTCCACCTAAATATAAACACAATTAACTACTATATACTCGTACGTAAGAGCAACCAGTGTAATCCAACTAACCTAAGGATACCTTCGTGATCATCACAGGAGTGTGAAGTTCTTTTCCACCCACAACACTAATGCCTAGTCCTTCACTGCTGCCTGTCGGCAGTGGCAGTTCTACCACGCGTGGATGGCCGTAGCCCTCACTAGCACCGAAAGCTGCAACCGTCGCTTTAGCCACTGCATTGGCCTTAACGTCAATATTACCTGGAAGATCAACTGAATTGTATATACTCTCATAAACCTCTCGCACTGTGTGCAGAAATGGACTCTCCAAAACCTACAACATGTCACAAATAATCGTATTTGCTAATTAATTCGTCAAATATTTCTTACAGCTACGGCATTTGCAGAGCCTCAAAAAGTACGGATATTTTTGCTAGAGTTCCATTAAAATGCTTTGATCATGTATGTCGTAAATTGTAATTTTTAGTTTTATCTTAACTTTCCGTTTAAACAAATTGCTTAATAAAGGATCGCGATCATGATCAAAAGATATTTATTAAACTCTCCTATGCAAAGCTCTTAAACTTTGTCTATATTTGTATAATCAGCAAATTTATATTTACACTCGTGATTACTTTCCAAATATTATATTCTCAGTAAACGCAATAGAACAACAACATTTTTCAATCGCTAAAATAGTTTACACTGTTGTACAATATTGTATAATCAATCTTTGCATAACTTGTTTATTATCAAACTGATATAGGAAATTATGCTCAAAGGGTGTGACAATACCACCTCAAAACTATCACAAAGCTACTTGGAGACGAATCAAATTACCAAATTGAGATCACTCCCATTGAAGGCGGGATGAAATGAATATATGAATAGCCATATTGGGATGCGCAATAATGGAGTTTGATTGAAAATGTACTTGTTACTTCCTCCCCGTGACACAGAGGAGCCTCTCAAACTCTCACCAAAGAAAGTTGAAAGTTAAATTTAGAAATACTATACACGACTAAAAAAACAGTGGAATCATCCTATATTAATGTAAAGCACTTTTCAATATGTAATGGGGTACCTCATACCTCTTTCAGTTTCTGGAGTTTGTCATCAGGAGTTCTTTCCTTGTTTTGTAACTTAGTTATAAGCTCCACAGCGCGTGCAATATCTCTCTGTAGATTGCAACCTGGAACAGGCTGGTAGAGTTGCTGCATTGTTGGCTGAAATCGCTGCATTTGGATGTGATCTGGCATCATAGGAATGTGTTGGCCATTAGGCGCCATACCGAGAGGTAGTTGATGGGAAGTAGCCATTGAGAACAAAAGCTAACACAAAAATGAAAAATTCGGAATCTAATAATCTAATAATTATATGACAACACTGCCCAGCATTCTTATGGCTTCAGTGCAATGTAATAAAATAATTAGAAGGAATAGTCCCCATTTTTGCAAACCATTTTTCATTCATTTCTTTCATTGCCAATAAATAAATTCATTAAATATACCATTCGTCATTCTCAGACTATTCAATGGTCCGTTATTCCTAATACGAGCATCTTTAATCAGATTTTTCCGCTATGTATTTCAGTGTTCTAACTTCATGTGAACATTGGAAATTGAAATAATTTATTTTGCTTGCCCAATTCACTGCCTTTTTTGCCCAATAGGAGAGAAGAAGTGCCTCCACATTGCGATCTGTCTGTCCCAATCGCAAAACCGCTTGTCAGAGGTAATCCGTGCTTGAGAGCTTCACTCTACCTAGATAAAGTAACACAATGCTTTTTTATATGTGTGATTTATTAATTAAATGATAATTATGAAAATATGTTCACACATTATATACCAATATTACACAACAAAGCTGCTACCACGATCTCTCCAATTCACATCGCATTTGCTGAAGATTAAAAATGTGAATTATTGAATGTTTTTTGTTGTAAGAAAGTTTGAGTCATAATACATTGCAACAAAATTCTGGACCACAAAATGAATACCTTATAGCTTTGAAATATTGTAGCAACAGTTCGTTATCTGCCTTATCTGTGGGACTGTGTCACATTTGGAGTATAGAAGCTATTTTAGAGGCCACTAATTAAATGGAGTAGAATAGATGGTGAAGCTAAAACGAGACACTGAGTTATAATTAACTCGAACCGTAATTCCAAACTAGTCATAATTTGATAATGCTAATACAAACTAAACGCATTGCTAAACAATATCTAACTATCCAAGCTTCTACGGCTCATCTCATTGTGCTTCCTTCTTCTGAGCTTCAGATTGTGTTGATTTTGGGTCTTGCTTAGCCGGCATCGCCCCTTCCTCAGGTCGCATGGCTGGGAAGAGAAGGACCTCTTTGATGTTGGCAGAATCTGTGAGGAACATCGTCAGTCTGTCTATCCCAAGCCCCCAGCCCCCTGTGGGAGGGAGTCCGTACTCGAGAGCAGTAATGAAGTTATCATCTATGACCTAAACGAATAAGTCGAGTCTCTTTAATCGTATTTAATTGCGTGGTATGTGAAATAAAAATCCTAAGTCACTAAGTCTATACAAAATAACCTTCCTAACCAAGGCTCTTTTATTCAATAAAATGAGGATATAGAATTACTAATTGAGTTATAATACAAGGTTACATTGATGCTCCTTTGTATTGCATTGCATTGTAGAGCTTGCATGCTAAGTATATACAGTATGTAGAACAACCTGCGCCTCGTCGTCTCCAGCTTCGCGATCCTTTGATTGCTGTTCAAACCTCTCTCTCTGGACTACGGGATCATTCAGCTCTGTATACGCGTTAACCAGCTCCTTCTCACAAACGAACATTTCAAAACGCTCTGTTAAGCCGGGCTTAGATCGGTGCCATTTGGCTAGGGGGCTCATTATCTGAGGATGGTTGATGATGAAGGAGGGATTAATGCATTTAGTCTCGAGATACTCTCCTACTAGTTTATCAAGCAGGCGAGTGGTAGTCCGAGGCAAAGGGCAGTCCACCTCTAGAAATTGATAATGGGTAAGGACATAACTCCATCTCAAGAGTTTGCAATATATGCTAAATATTCTATTAATATTTCCACTAATTTCAATGCTTAAGAATAAACACTCTAAAACCAGGGATAATTGATTTAATCTAACTGTGTTTAAATACTAACTTTTCTGTCGACAGAGTTTGTCAAAGAAACGATTAGCTTCCTCTGTATGCAGCTGGTCTGGAGAAGGAAGTTTGGCTTGTAAGGTGTATTCGAGTTCTTCTATCATGTCCAACCTCTTGAATGGAGGTGTGAAGTCGATCGTAGTCGGGTCACCTCCTTCCACAGGATGGTAAACAACCTTATAGCCACCTACACGTGGAGATATTAAAACAAACTGAGTTATAAAATAGAGTATCTCTTAAATGTAGACACCTGTGATTGAGTGAACAAGTCCAGACACCATATCTTCAGTGATTTTCATCAGATCGTTATAGTCTGCATAAGCCATGTAGAACTCGCAGGTCGTGAACTCAGGATTGTGAGTCAAGTCGATACCTTCATTCCGGAACTGTTTTCCTATCTCAAAAACTCTCTCCATTCCACCAACAATCAGCATCTTCAGGTATAGCTCGGGAGCAACTCGCATGTACATATCTCTCTTCAAATCGTTGTGATGTGTCACGAATGGTTTAGCACTGGCGCCACCTGCTATCATATTCATCATGGGAGTCTCCACTTCTAAGAATCCCATATTACTCAAGAAACCACGGATATAGTTGATTATGTGCGCTCGTCTGATGAATCTATCTTTATTCAACGGATTCATTAGAAGGTCGAGATAACGCTGTCTGAACCGGATCTCTTTGTCCTTGAGTCCATAGTGGGACGCAGGTATCACTCTCAGACAAGGGGATAGGGTCTGCATTATCTTTGGTATCACGCTCAGTTCATCCGTCTTGCTACGGGTAGGTATGCCTGAGAAGTCAGAGATAATAAACTTCAAATTCTCAAATTTACGGAGTCATTCAGGAATTGAAAATTTGTCTGTTCGTGACATTATTTTAAAGGTATTTTGTCTGCATTACCTTACCTACTATTCCTACAATATCTCCTCTTTTCACATTAGTATGAAATTCCTTAAAATCCTCTTCTCCCTTCCAGAAGTTAGCATTAGCGAGGACTTGGAGCTTAGCACCATCAGACTGCAAGTCATAGAAGTACAGCTTAGCTCCGTAAGCACGTTTCCCATAGATTCTACCCGAGAGCGAGACCTCTTCATCGTCCAGTCTCTGTCCCGCAGTCAGATGACCATACTTGTCGATAAAGTCTCGGAGAGATATCGTGACATGGAACTTGTGTGGGTATACATTCATTCCTTTATCTTTCATTTCTTGCACCTAATCACAGCAAATCAAAATAGCACCCTACTGACTTAAATACTAACAAGACCCACTCTTTGTTTTCGGACTTGATTGAATGCAGTCGGATCTTCTACCTCCTCTGGATCCGCTGTCTCTTTCGGTGATTGTCCATCTCCATTCGCCATGTTTCGGTATATTATAGGGCAGACGCAGACAGTTCTAGATTGACAAACTTGTGGCAGGGAGATGAGTAGAGTGTTTGCTTGATTACTGGAAATATAATAGTTTCTTACAAGTCTCAAGAACCTAATGTGCATCAAATTCTAAACATATACAACGAGTAATGTTGCAATATTATGTGAAGAAATATTTATATTCATGATTGCAGATAATCAAATCTCCAATAATCCAATATATCTACAAAAAAAGATATTATAACATTATTGTTGGGATTCCAAACATGTGTCATACGTCATGTATGAGGTGTGAAGAGATATGAAGTAGAGGAGGCTTGGGGGAACTCTCTCCTTATATTTTAACAAATGTCTCCCTAGCACTCGAGCAGCTTGGCATTTCAGAGGTGTGTATTTCTGCAATAAATTCTTCACACTGCAATCCTTATTAAATGAGAGAGCAGTTTCGCAATCGGCGGGAGACTCCCCGATGAGAGAGAGGGAGTCAGGGTGCGCGCCGCTCTCTAGCAACACCTCTGCCGTGCTGTAGCGTAGAGTCGTGTCGGTGGTATTCTGGATGGAAGTGTGCAGAGGGGTGCAACCTGAGTTATCACGTGCATCTACGTCAAAATAGCCACATAGGAGCTTCAGACAGGTTAAATTGGGCCAGAGGGGTCCCATTAACTGTGAGCTGATATCAAAAGTCGCTGTGTCTAGAGAACAGGCGATGTGTAACACAGAGCTACCGCGCTCTTTCGTCCTGTACCCCAACCGCGCAACTCTCTTGATCAGCTGATCCACTCCCTCCGTACACTCCTGTCCGTTCAAGTTGAGTAAGAGCACCAACTCGTGGAGCCACAACTTGATCAAGTTCTCATCGTCTCCATGCTTTAGCTTCTCAGTAGTGAGTTGGTTCAGGAAATTAGAATGGAAGACTTCTATCTGGACAGTCATCCATTCAAAGAACACTGTCGTAATTCTACATTGTTTATCTCGGCTCGCTTTCCCGTGGCACTGTAGAATGAAGGTAGCTTGGTCCAGGTAGCGCAGTGGGTTCATATCTGAGGGCAGCGCCGCATAAGAGAGGTGGATAGATCTGTCCAGAAGGACTAGGCTGTACTCGTAATGTCGTCTGTCTAACTCGATAGCAGTTCTAAGTCTTAAAAAGTATATAAGGTAGTGACTAGGTCCCAGTATTCTCTCTCTCGCTACCAGCGTGAACACGTTCACTCTAGACTCGTCAGGCAGGACGCGGTCCAGTTGAGATCTGGTCAAAGGCTCGGTTGCTTCATCCCCATACACCTCAGGCAGTACCACTCTGCTCGCGGCCAGTCTGGAGAGTACCTGAGTGGGGAGGGACTCCCTCAGATTAGCGGCCTTGTGCCAGCACATAAAAGCTCCCACTTGAGTGGCGTTCCAATGGCCTTGTAGCACTCGGTCGTAAAGCGAGCAGCCTAGCACCGTGAGGAGGTCTGCCATCGTCTCGGTGGGGATCAGCTGGTCAGGAATGCGTTTGAGTAGCGCGCTTACGGTCCTCTCATGCCCGTTAATAGCCGACAGCATTAAAGCAGATGCGCCCTGGTCATCTCTTAATAATTTAGCTCCTATACAGGAATGCTGTGTTAAATTCACTGATTTAAATATATGGTGTAGCATCATCACAGTTAACTAACCTGCTTCCATCAGCAATAATGCCACGTCTACATAGTCTCTCTCACAGGCTATGTGCAAGGCAGTTAGGCCCTTCACAGCCTGGGTGTTGAGATCAGCTCCTAAGGAGATCAAATATTTCACAAGTTTGATATGGTTCATTCCACTAGCCACTAAGAGGGGAGATTGTTTATTCTCATTTGGTGTGTTGAAGTTACCGTCATGCATCACTAGATACTTCACAACCTGTAAGAAGATATCAATTTATATGGATGAGAATGGCACAATGGCCAAGTGCAGAGTCAAATTTCAATGGCATTAAACATTTAATCGACTAAATTAAGTTTAAATTTACTTCTAAATATCCATCATAGCATGCACCGCGTATGGGGGTGCTTCCAGTCTTCGTTGGCCGATTTACACAGCATCCGATGGAGACGAGATACTTCACGATGGGCAGATTCCCAGCCGTAGCTGCTGTCCATAAGGCAGGTGCTTCTAAAATGTGATCTTCGTCTTGAGAGAACAAAACGGTACCGACACTCTCTTTATCAAAACCGAACTGCTCGATCATTAGCCTCACCAGTTTCAGATTCCCACTCTTCGCCGCGAGAACAAGAGGATTGTTCACACGTTCCTTTGTGATGACCTCTCTTACGCCATCAAACTGAGGACTATATAACAATTCGCTCACCCAGTCATAATCTCCAACCTCTGCCCCTCTGAGTATCGAATTTTGTACCAATGCCATAGAGTACAAACTACGTTCGCTATGCGTTATAGCTTATTTAAGTATTCAGGCGAACAAGGCTTATTAAATTTAACACTCAATACAGAATATACAGTAGGTGTAGGTAGTACCAGTGGGTCACCAGGTGTAATGTAATAGTTGAAAACTTAGTTTCTGAAATTGATAAGCTTTATTATCTAAATTTACACATATCGGATTATCCACAGGTATGAATTTATATATCAATTGGGAACCCTTATAACTCCATTTTACGTCGAGCTCAATTAATTAAGTTAAGCAATGATTCTGGAATAAATGTGTCCATTTGTTGCTCCTAAAACTACGTAGTGCATGATATCAATGTAATTAGAGCCTCTGTTCGCAATTATTCGAATGATTTAATTTGATAATTTTGGTCACTAATGCTGTAAGTGCTCTCTTCTCAACTTTGAATGATCTCATTCGTGTTATAACTATAAATTTTGTTCTTTGCTATTATTACGTGTGTTAGACAAATGGTGCTATTATAATAGCTACTATTTCACATGCATACATATGCCAGAGACTGTTCCTAGATAGAATTTGCATACATAACTCTGTTTGCGGCGAGCAGGAATTCCTGCGCATTAGTGATAACATGAAAGCCTATAGGTCCGATTTCACAGTCGGCGCATAGCAAGTACTTCGTGGTTCCAATTGTCTTGGAGACACCAATGTTTTCAAAGTGGAACATGTCTTTTATCTTCCAAAATTCAGACACACGTTCCACAGGGATTTCTTGTGAGCTGGAACTGGAATCGATGGAATCCTTTTTCAGCAGTGGAGGTAGGTCAGCATCTTTCTCAATATACAATCCTGCATTCGGCTGTAGAATCTTGCTCTTGCACACTGAGCAGACAATCCATAGTTTGTTTGCATGCACATCGTTCACAATTTCATTCTTATTGAAGTGTATAGTGTCTGAAGGGGTCTTGGAGTGAGAGAGACATTGCTCACCCGTCACAACATTCGCTTCTGCGGACTCTGTAGCTGCTGCGGGGTCATCTGCTACAGCTGGAACTTGATCTGCCGTCTTTTCAGCAGGAGCAGTGTCCTCCATTGGAGCAGGGCTGGTGACGTCAGTGCTATGCTGAGGAGTGTCTTCTATCAAGATCTGCTCATCCTCCTTTACGCTGAATTCCTGCTCGGTGGGCTCAGGGTTGCTGGTGGTAGGCTGCGGTTCTGAAGGATTAACGTCTGCTTCCATATTCTCAGCCATTGTGAAATGTCTAATTAGGTTGAATAGATAGGCAAACTATAATTCAGAAATCCATGGTAAACCATACTGTTCAGTTTTATTATAGACAAGTGACAAGAATGAAAGTAGATGCATTATTGAAAAGGGCTTGCACAATTTCGTTTCGTATCCTGCAATATACGTATTAATTAATAATTAATAATACTGTACTCTGTCTGTACAGCTATCATAATGAAATAATGGTTTCTTATTAATTGTGCAAATATATTTGTGAGTTCTTATTTATATTGAATTAGTTTAGATTGGAGTATAATATCTGACGTCGAAATTGATACGTGTGCATTACTATTAACATTTATCTTACAATAAAGTAGTGTATAATTTATAATGAGGTAAAAATACAATAATCATTGAGATTATTGATGAAACACGATATCAACTCGCTTCTATATCATCGAAGTTTCGTTTATAAACACGACAATTCGATGTGGACATTTGTAAATCAAATCGTGTAATGGGATGTGAAATTCTTTTTTGTAAGAAGTAGAAGATCCACCCATTGGATAATCCTTAATAGAGCTGTTGAAGCATATTATTTCGTACAAGATAGTAATTTTTAAATAAATGGAAACAGGGTTTCGTACACAACTACAAAGTCTCCCTCCCCAGCATAAACTGTCTGTGAATGAGTTTACGGACTCAGAATTTTGAAGCAAATATATTTTCTCCTCCCCTGAAAGAAAGTGGTCATATGAGCGCAACCTACTTTGGGGTACAGTGACCTCGGCCATTACGTGCAAGGTAGCAGATATAAAGCACAGCTATTCCTGTAATTTCTTAATTTCAAATACGTACTAGTTAATAAGAACACAGGTGTCCACTCCTGAGTCTTCAACTAGCAGATATTAGTAACAGGTGTCTGCTCCTGTCTTCAACTAGTAGATATTAGCAACAGGTGTCTACTCCTGTCTTCAGCTAGTAGATATTAGCAACAGGTGTCTACTCCTGTCTTCAGCTAGTAGATATTAGTAACAGGTGTCTGCTCCTGTCTTCAACTAGTAGATATTAGCAACAGGTGTCTACTCCTGTCTTCAGCTAGTAGATATTAGCAACAGGTGTCTACTCCTGTCTTCAGCTAGTAGATATTAGCAACAGGTGTTTGCTACTGACAGGTGTCCACTCCTGTAGTGTATATCATATCCGGATTATATATAATCCCAGCTCAGTTGTAAATTTCATTATTTCACTCAACCACTCACGTCGTCTATTACTCTCCCACTCCTCAATTATCACACACCTCCTTTGAAGTCACACCTGTTTATTTCACACAAGTCCTGCATAGCCCACACATATTGCACAGGTATCAAGAGCACACCAGGTTTTAATTCTTTCATTTTAACTACGTTAATTTAATTTTTCATTCCGTCGCTAATCGTCTAAACATTCTTGCATTCTATTTAATTCATTTTAACGTAATTTGTTTCATACCGGTGCGATGCTAACTGCGAACACTTCATCATTTATGCGTTAATAAGTAATTCCGTCGCTAATCGTAACATTCCAATACTATTCTCATAATAAATTCACCTCGCAACCATCCCATTCGGTGCAGAAGTCTTCTCTCATTGTTCTAATTGCTCGATTGTCATGTTTTTTCTACAATTTTTATGCTAGATTGGGTCGTCTAGTATGATTATTGTAGTTAATGCATGGCAGGAAAGTAATTAGATAGACCCCTTTGAGAGTTGGGCTTCTGTACAATCGTTAAGCGTTGAAATGCATACGAAATTCACACATTAAAAAATCCATTCGTTTCAGGTGTTACCTCTCATCGATCTGATACTTAGAAAGTCATCCCCGCTTGCAAATTTCTTACTGGATTGAGGCGTCTGGTCTGAGATTTGTATAGCGGTGATGACTACTAAGCTATCGGGTGCCTCCGGTGAGAGTTTAGCACCTGTACCGTCGTTAGAAGTATAATGGCATATTGTAAAGTCAATCAATTCGGATTGACACCTCGTTCCCCATTCGATCTATCGATCCATCGATCCATTATTTCGTAGTCCGCCGTTAGTGTATAACATTAGCCATTATAATTTTCTGCTACGTAGATTGCGTCGCGTCCGTTTGATTTTTGTAGTTAATGCATAGCGATAAAGTTATCAGATAATACCTTTAAGAGTTTAGCTTCTGTGCAATCGTTAAGCGTTAAAATGCAACCTGGAGAGCTAGATATGGATAACCTAGTTATTCATATCCGATCTCACACCCCATTAGAATCGTCGCTAAACGTAAGAACATTATACTAGAAATATGAGACCATTTCTATCCGGACCATTCGCATGTCCATCGCTAAGTAACTAAGCACGATGTAAGACTGAATCAACTTCACAATCGCTTAAATTCCATCGTTTATACCCGCATTCATATGTATGGGCTATGTCAAATTCGATGAGTGAGTCAAATCTGATTCATCTCATTGTACTTTTTTTCGGACCATATGTGTCCGCTGTGTTTCATAGTACGTACCGTACACAACTGGTTATTTTCGTTTCCATGTGGTGGTTGAGTGCACACCTTATTACGTATATTGTGCGTTATTCTGCTATCTTCGCCGTCTCCGCTGCAGCCGATTCACACTGTCGCCATCAACATCTCGTACAGGAGCAATCCTTGAACTTCAAAGGTTGGTTTTTATTTACGATTTTACAATAACTACTTTCTTATTTACGTACAGTGGACTCTTGTTAATACTGCCCAAGCATTTAAGTACACACGACATAACCATTTGAAGTTTATCAGCACCACTTACCCTTTCTACCCAACCGACCCCACCCATCTACTCGCCTCAAAAGCCTCACTCATCAACTTACTTCACTACTCTACTCAACCTCACAGCTCAACTGCTCGCTTAGTTCACTCACTACTCGAACTACTCACCCATTCACATCTCTACTCAACCAACGCCATTCAGCTACTCGCCTCACTCACATCTGTCAAAGCCCATTGAAATACAAATAATTTTTTCTTGGCTTACAATTAACAAGAGTTTACTATACATACCGAATATACTCGAATAGTAGCCAGGCCAATAATCAACCCCAAAGAGGGCGTTAATATGTTGATAGTTAAGTAAGTCACATATATTTGTCCCACCGCCTCGTACCTCCAAGGACCCGCACTAAACATTTTCCTCTTCGGTAGGGTCTGCGTGATGGTACGCAAAGGCATCGGGACCCATCCTCACGTAGCACTCATGTGCACATTGACCTAGGGATCCCAGCGTGCCCACGAAAGGAGAGGGCGCGTGAGGATTCTGACAGTCAATGGAGGTCTAGGTATGAGAGTGTGAGATAGTATTATTAGGATAGTGGGAGAATCGCTCGATCGTTAACCGAACACATTACTGTAGTCAACCAAACTCGCGTTCTTAGACTAAGGCCACTGTTAATTGGAAACATGTTTCAGCTACTCCGCCTGCATCAATATTTATCTACCTCATATGTTGTCATTATTGCAATCAGCATCCATTATATTACAATTTATTACTATTGATTGAGTTTACAGTCACTTTAACTAGCATTTCACTCTATATTGATGGTTATTGACTTCACTTTTTAGCTAATTATATATCAAATTATCATTGATCGTAGTATTATCAAATAATGAGATACCATCCGTCCGCATCCCCACTGAAGGTCTTCTTGAAACTGAAACAAGTTTCCCATTAACAACTAAACATTCGTTCGTTGCTATTCTTTTTTTGTCTGTTTGTCTGATTTATATTAATTTCAGGGCTTTAAAACGGTTAAGTCGCGTATCAGGTTAGGAATCGGGGTGGGGCTTCAACTGGATATCTAGAGCGGCGATTACGGGTTTTATCCTAGTTGAAGTGTGGACTGCATGGATACAATAATGGATATTACGCCGTCCGTTCAAGTGGTAGGCGGTGCTCCTCAGCACAAAGGCCTGGATGCGTCTGAATGCCCCCTTGGGGCAAACGGTCCAGGAACCTATCCAGATATTCAGTCGCTACGACATTTTGGCCATCGTCATTGATATTGATATTGCTATCAGTTGTTTCACACTCTACCCCTGTGCTTACTGCTTGTCATTCCGGTTTGCTCCCCTGGGAAAGGAGTGATCGGGTCCTGGCTTGCAGCTTAGGTGCAGGGGATTTCCCTGGGGTGTGTATTCGCTGGTAGTAATCGCTCGTGGTGTCAAAGGCTAGGTGTTTTCGTCTCTTCATTCTATGTGTGCATGCATAGCATTGTTGAGACATCCTTTGCCACCCTCTGACTGTCGCCATCGTCTTACGCCGCAGTTGGGGAAAGGTACATGCGTGGGTCCCAAGTCCACCACAGTTAGTCATTAAGCAACTAACTGAATCCTGAGGGGTCAACTGATTAATTAAAACTACATCGTCGGTTTGCCTGAAATGTGAATACGTTCGTACCGTTCCAGGAATTTAAATTGGGATAGGAATGCTGGCGGGATACAATTGATCAGATGTAGACCAGGTTAATCAATGGGTTGGGAAGATGAGCTCGCGACGCCTCATATCACCATCGCCAAATACACGATTCAACCACAACCACAGGAAACAACACTTACAGAAGATGCAGTCAGTACTATCATAGATGATCATCGTCTCTAAACGTAATGCAACCAAAAGATCACAGATTATAAATACTAGTTTTGACATTTGTTTTTAAATGTATGTATAATATTTGACTTGTTGTGTTCTAATTGATATTTGTCAAATTATTCCTTTATGTACACACCTTACCTTCGTAACCTGGGTTTTTTACAAATATGTGTAGATTTAATATGTAACCAGGGAAATAGCTTGTTACTAGTGATGATAAGGTGTATATATTTTTAGCTACAGGTTGTACGTACTTTTGGTTGCAGTGTGTATTTACTCACATTAAATTAGTTATAAATAGAATCATTTTCTTCCGAGTTTAGACTCCCAAACTCGTTTCCATTAAAACCTATTTACATCGCTACCTGTTACCGTTTGTATAAACAAGCGCGCATCACTTGCTTGCGCCGCACGGCTGGCGAACGCTTCGTGTCCGCATGGGTCACTGTGTTAATGCAATATTAATAATATCCTATATCGATGTATGAAGTAAGCATTACATACCATCCAATTTGTATTATGGGCCTTATGTTGCTAGGGAGAAGTATTTTGGTATGTACAGCTCATTTGTGTAGATTCCCAAATTAAGGTTTTTGGTCCGAAGTGGCGCACTGTCCGATATTGCTTAAGCCTTAGAGATCAAGAAATACTCTTTTCTAAGAACAATTTTCAGCGTATAAATACAAAGTATTGAGTAGTCTGATTTGTGCTTACTATGAGAAGAAGAAGAGTGGAAATGTTTCTTGTGAGTCGATTCAACTCTTCGAGTCCCGTTATCTCTCTCCTCTCACGAGAAGACCTGCTATGGCTACGACTCCGTCTCCGACGCTCTGAAACGCCGCTATCGTGTTCAGACCGTCTCTCCTAGAATATAAAACTGTCAATTGATTGAGGAAATGTTTGAAAGTTTGGCAGAACAATATTCAGGTCAGAGAGAAAAGTACACGGGACAAGACTAACATGTGCTCTCTGTGATGTGACATGCTTGCTGGAGCTCCGAGAGCTAGAAGAAGGCGAGTGTGTCTCTCTCGTGACTGTGAGATCTGTACGGAGATCTGCTACGAGATCGAGATCTACTCCTACCCATCAAAACTCTGCACATTATAAGTGATGTATTGACACAATAAGAAAGTGTCTATAGAATATATTAAATTCATAAAGAACAGAAGATTGGGGGGGGGGAGGGGTAGCCAAACTATCCGTATATTGTACAACCAATTTATTATCTGGCATTTTTGTTATTCATCTGATATAAGGAGGTATTGAAAGTCGAGAGAGCTAGGTTGAATAGATAGGCAAACAATAATTCAGAGGGAATGTGGATAGATCACACCGAAATAAGCAACATTCCTAGTTTAATTGTTAGTTAGACACATTCAAATGCTGCACGGGAGCAGTAGTGATTACTCTCAGCACTCATAACCATAGTTCTCAGATACCACAAACCAAGAATGTTTTACGAGTGTTTAGAGTGGCCATCCGAAATCTCTCAAACTCCTAGCTCTCGCGAGAGTTGGCAGAGTCGCTTTAAGAGAGATCTCTTCAGGCCTACGAGTTGACTATCAGACCGCGCTTAGAAGAGAGGCATCAAGTCGAATCGAAGAAAGCAAAAAGGCACCCTTGTCATTTAGGATGAAACATTACTAGTCAAATAGACCATTAAATTGAGACATCCTAAATGCTTTTTGAGAATAAACCAAGTACACGATTTATATACTCCTTACATATGTGCCTACTTACAACTAAAATTACAAGTACGGTAGATTGTTGACTAGTATGTGAGTTGACAAATTAGTTCCACTGTATGTGTGTGCAGAATGCGGGACACGACATAATTATAGGTTAGATCTTAAATTTGTGGTGTGTGTATAATTATGCTTATAATTTAACCCTGGAATTATATTTCTTTATTTGTTCTCAAGAATCTTTTCACATAGCTTTAGAGATTTTACTTCTCTTATGGCCCAAAAATCAGGGAAAAAAGCAGAGTTAAAATGGGAATGTAAGTATATTCTTTGAATAAAAATATTATCTCTGAATGAATTAACTTTAAAACTCAGTTTCTCTAGTTCCTAACATCCTATCCCAAATCCCGCCTAAGGACACTCACTCAGGTACAATCATATTTCTTCACGGCCTTGGAGACATTGGAGAAACATGGATTGAATATTTTAAGTCCATTGAACGTGATGATCTCAAATTTATATTTCCAACAGCACCCAAAATGCCTGTAAGTGTGAATAACGGAAGCGTAATGCCTTCTTGGTTTGATATTTTTGAGCTCATAGAAAATCCTAAGAGGGAAGATAAAGAAGGGATAATGAAGGCAGCGGAATACTTAGAATCTCTTGTGGCTGAAGAAATTAGGAGGGGCACTCCCTCGGAGAGGATTTTCATCGGAGGGATATCTCAATGAGGTGCAACCACCCTATTTACTGCACTTACTACCAAACTCAAGGTTGGCGGAGTGATCTTTTAAGTTCTTTTATTCCACTGATTAAAGAATTACCTACTTTAGCATCTGGAGTCAACAAAGATACTCCATTTTTTCATGCGCATGGGGAAAAGGACATGTTAATAAAATTAGATTGGTGTCAAAATACACTGAAATGGTTGAGGGGGTGGTTCAGTAATGTTGAGTTCAAAAGCGATCAACAATTAGGCCATTGGGTGAGTCCGGAAGAATTTCAAGAGTTGAAAACATGGATCAACAAGGTTCTACCGCCAATGACCTTGAAAAATGAACAATAATACATTACTAATTTAAGTTACAAGTTGTATTTAGTTATTAGTGCATCCTGATTTTTTATACTTATGTATAATCATAAAGAGTTAACATGCTTAAATTGTGACATTAAATCTCACAAACAGGTAAGTCTTCAACATTCGTATGATGATGTCTGTGTTTACTCTGGATTGCTTCTGCTCTGGTGGGAGCTGAAGTTGTGGTGGGTAGAATTGGAGTTGATTCGGTTTTAGGATTAGCAGCACAAGAGTTTTGTTTGAGGTCGAGGTCTTTCTCAAGGACTGCTAGCGCCTCTTGCATTGAACTGATTCGCTTTAGGAGATGCTCTTCGTCAAGGGTACCACAAATACCAGTGTTTTTTTCTGCAGATCTTCGCTTACGATAAAAATGTTCTGTCTCTTCTGAAGTTTCCCCATCTTTATCCCTTTCTAGGGCTGAAGAAATATCATTTTGAGATCGAGCTTCTCTGTCATAAATGAGATAGTCATTATCTTCTTCGTCATAATCAGCATCGTAGTCGTCATAATATTCACGCTCCTCTTCGTTCCTATCGATATCGTATTCTGAATCTTCATTATAATCCAAAGCATTGAACATGTTGGTATTATCTTTTTGGTCAATTTCTACAATGCTTCCATAGTCATTTGCATCAGCACTTTCGTATTCATCATACTCGTTCATATCTGAGTTATCATCTTCATATAAATCAACATCTCTTTTTGTTCTCTCTTCCATTTCCATCTCATTTAGATAGAATGCAATCAGTGCCTCTTCATCGTTCAATTTTGAGAATTCTTCTAAAGCAGCATATCCACTGGAATCGCTATCATCAAAACTTCCATCATAAGAATTAGAAGAGACGGAAATACTGAAAATAGAAAGCACGCAGAGGCTGAGAAGTAATCTTAGCATATCGAAAATTAAGAAATATCATAAAGTACATCCGTTATAAAGATCATTCATTTCGAGACTGTCTGTTCCTCTCTCTTTAACAAGGCCATTTGATTGGTCAACTTTCAAATCGAGTAAATTTGCGATTTCTTTAAATAATTATCTTATTACAGCACCAATGCTAATATTGAATAACAGGACCTTTTCCTACGAATCCTTTATTTTATCATATCTGGATGATATGTTCGTTTTAGTATTGAGGTGCATCTGGAATAACGACTTTTAGCACCCCGATAATAAATTTAGCAGCAAATATCAAGCTGGAAACAAACAAATTTTTTTTGCTTCCATCCTATTTTAATGGAATTACTCATCAACACGAAGAGCTAATGATAACACAATTACCATATATGTATTAGAATTTATCCTGTTTGAATACGACATGTTTACAAGGAAATATATTTATTATGCTAATTTAAAGTTTAGTTCTTTTAAATCATTTATATGGCATGCACAAAGATAGTTATACGTCTTGATTTTCATGTGAATTAGTCTTGCTATGTTTTTATTTTTTGATTAAAGTTGTTTGACTTAGTTTATGGAGTTTTGGCACATGCTGCAATATTGTTGATATAATTTATGGAAATTTTTCGGATTCTCTTCCGCATTGTTTTTCTTAATCTACTAAATAGAATTCTTGACTTGTGACATTTTAGTTCGTTAACCGTCCATTCTATGGCCTGATCGTCAGTATTCCTTTATCTATATAAAATAACTTTACTACAAGTTCTAACAAACTATTTGGAATCGCAACTATTAATGATTGCCCACTAATGCAATGGTTTCACCTCGTTTCTCACTTGACCAGAGATTCTACTTATATAGTGGTTATTAGTTAGAGAACTGAGGAAGCCGACCAGACGAGTTTTGTTGCTTCTTATTGACGCACAAAAAACGTGCGATCTTATGCATAGATGTGCTACCGGTACATGTTTGTTCTCTGTCGAAGTATAAATATTAGAATTTATAGTGGAAAAAAATGGCCCATCTCTTACATAGATCGAAGCCAAATTGCGAAATTAACCAAATTCCTTCTCCTTCTTCTTCTTGCTTATATAAGAATTTGATCTTCTAAGAATGTCAAGATTACCTCTCCAGTTTATATGCCTGATTTTGGTACTTATTCCAGTTTGTATCAATGCCGGGTCCTATGCATACAAATATCTCTCTGGACCACCTGACCAATTTCCCCAATTTTATCCAGAATATTTCCCTGTAAATTCAGATCTTCTGCTTTTGCCTGTTTCATCCATTTCTACTAATTCTTCCGGCGAATATATTCCATTCCCAGTTGACAAATCTGACAAAATGTTTTTAAGCGTTCTCTTGCCGGTAGCCAAACATTCGAAGTGGGTGATGAAACGAGTATCCGTGTATTTAAAAACTCCAAGTGGCCTCCCAGTTGTCTCTCTATCGGTTGCACAAGAAGTTGTTTCAATCAGCGACAATTTTAAATATCTTTGTAAGAGCTATACTGTTTCCTATCCTAAAACCGGAACTTGGCAAGCAAAAATCACACTTAGAAAATCTCTGCTTTCTAATCTTCGCGGGAGGGTAGAGTCCTACCCCGTTTACGTGTTGGTAGGTTATGATGGGAGTCAGATTATTGTAGAATCTCAAATCGCTTCAGTACAGAGATACACTCTCGTAAACAGACCTGTATTTATCAATGTGAATATCACGATGCCGGCTTATGATGGACAATCCCAGCTAATACCCAAACTGTCTATGTTCCAGAGTAACCTTGCTGTGATTCAACCTGACGGTTTGAGCTACGATGAAGAAATAAATATGGACAGATTTCAGCTGTCTCGAGCTGGAAGGAATGAGTTACAGTTGACAGGTGTTTTTCTGCCTCCAATTGGCGGCGTTTACAAGATACAAGTAAATGTAAGCGGGGAGACGCAGTCTGGCATTAAATTCGCTCGCACACAATGGCATTTAGTCGGTGTTTCTTCCAACATTTTGAGTTACAAAGAGTTCAATACATTTACACTAGATAATGAATATTTCCGAGTTGAGCTACATTTAACATGGAATAAAGGAATGGATTCGACCTACCGTATTTTCTCCGAAGTTTGGGCGATCGTTAACGGAGACTTGATTCCCATCTGCTGGATTGTCCACTTGACTGACATTGAACAAAATTCGACTGGATCCTATTTTCTCCCTGTATACATCCATTCAAAGTGGATACTACAGTACTCGATTCCACCGGATACCTTATTTCTGAGAAATGTATCGATTGAAGATGTCAACATATTCACTACCATTCTCGAGATAAAGATTATGAAAGTTGACTTGACCACTCCTTCATTTGACTCCAATTCTGCATCTATTCTGTACAGGACAAGAAACAGCTGCAAACAGAAAGCTAAGAAGAGCGATTCGATAAATTACGCCACAAAGCAACCGAATTTAGTTCTTGTTCACGGATACTGCGCACAAGAGACCCCGTTTACTCTGGAGAATTTTACTGATTTTATCGTATTCGAGGATTGGGATCAATCTCTCTCCAACGACCAATTCGCAAGACACATAATAGATTTTACTAAAGAGCGCAATCTCTCCGCATTCAGCATTGTAGCTCATTCACAAGGTGGACTAGCGTCCGTCCATCTCTATGCTTACTATGAAACTGGACTTGATTCGTATTCTGTCAGTGGGAGTGGGAGTGACCGAAAGATCCAAACAGTCGGGTCACCGTATCTAGGAACCCCACTTGCTGGTCTTTTAGCGGATATCGGCTATTTCTTTGGTATCAAATGTGGGTCCAACCTCGAGTTGACATATGAAGGTGCACAAGCTTGGCTTTCAAAAGTTCCCTTAGAAGTTCAATACGATGTACACTTCTATAGAACTCTCTATGGGAAACGAAAGAAATACTGTAATTTCGGTACCAATGTTGTCTTGAAAGGTCCAAATGACGGTCTAGTTGAGGTTGGAAAGGCGAGGCTCCCATTCGGCAGAGGTGAGGGTATCTCGCCTGGAGAATGTCACTCTGTGAACATGCAGTGGCCTTCTCAGTGTAAGAACCCGAGAAGAAACGCTGAAATGAATAAGTACGCAGCCAGACCTTAAGCTTTGCGAGGAAGGCACTGCAGTTGTTTTACAGGCCGGCCGGCAAGCAAGCTCATAATTTCATTGCTTTGGCAAATTTCTTGTGAATTTTTCGTTTGTTACTTGCCTTCACAGGGCTTGATTAAATAGGATTAATCAATACTCTTATTCATCCTTTGAATTCATTCCTAGAAACATTCAAGGAACATTGACAAGGTCAATAGATAATTCTAGCAAGATATTTCCACAAAAGAGGTACACATTAGATCCTGTAGTCATAAGTATGTATCTCAAGTTTGTCGTAGAAACCTCCAAAAGTTATGTCTACTAAATTGAATTGAATTCTGACTTACTCAAGACAGTTCCCTGTTAATTAATAGTAATAGCCTGTACTAGGAATCCCAAAGTTTAATTTATTCTTTTGATGGTATCAACTTTGTTTAATACCCTTTCTTTGTCAACCTTTATTAGATTTATTGTCACCTCACAATAGGACAGATTTCCAAATCTAACCATCTGTATGATGGTTTGGGAAATGCTTGGTATCTAAATACGATATTCGAAGTTTAGATATGCACAATATTCCTAACTCGCAACATGTGTCTTCATGTTCCGAATCGTGATTCCGTGTTTTTCAATTACGTATTTCTAATCGTGATAATTTCTCGCCTTTTTTTGCTGTTAATCATATTTTCTATATTCTATTAATCAAGTCTTTTAAATTATTTCCTTGTGGAAACAGTTAACATAGTTATCCTTCAATAGTTTATTTACCCAAATATTGAAGTTTTGTAAGTTTGTGCCCAATGTGTCCAGTTTTAACCTGCAATACTGTATTCAAAAGATTACATTGTTCATGATCCAATCCGGTATTTAATAATCTGTATGTTGCAAGGTTAATTTCTTAATGATTCTTTCAGTCGTTTACTATTACACTTTGGTAGACTGAAGTTCTAGTTTAACAATTCCGATACTTTGAGTTTATGGACCAACAAAAGAAATTCTACCTCGACAAACCACTGGCCAAAGTCGGTAAGAGTGATGTGAGCCTGAGCTCATTTGCATTCCTCTTCTCTGAGATCATACAATATAGCCATCAACGCGTCAGCTCAGTACCAGAGCTACACGATAAACTCTCCGAGTTTGGACAGAGGGTCGGCAGGTCGATGATTGACCTTACCTTCCACAGGGAGAAGCACGGGAAGAGGGAGACGCGTGTTGTAAACATTCTCATCTTCATTAAATCTTCTCTTTGGAGGAATCTGTTTGGAAAAGAAGCTGATGGAATAGAGAAAGCGGTCGATTTTGATAATACTTATTATCTCATTGAAAAGGAATCCCTAGTCAATAAGTATATCTCAGTTCCCTCAGAAAAAGGTGCTTTCAACGCTGCCAATTTCTCAGCTGGAATTATCGAGGGCTTCCTAAGAGGATCGCTTTTTCCTGCGAAAGTTAGCGCTCATTGGCATAAAGGGGTGGCTTACAAAATCGCTTTTGAGAGTAAAGTGATTGATCGCGAAGTACAACTCGATGTAAGCAAATGAAACCACTTCGCAGTCAAACGTTCTGACACTTTCTTGTTTGCATTTTTGTCTCAATTTTCAACGGCTTTTTCGATGAGATATTGTTGATTGCAATTCTATGTTTATGTTGTGTTGTTTCATCGAATTAAGACGCTTGATTAATGACTAAATTAAGTACAGTTTTCAAGTAATTAAGTGATTCAAACTTACTAGGAATCTGTACCGTTTCTTTCCAAGTATATTCCCAAATTAGTGATATGATCATCAGAAATAACTGCCCCAAATGGCATCAATCCTTGAGTAGGATTCATGCGTTATTAGATGCATTGCCGTCGGAAGCTCATAAAAAATTGCCATTATGTAAATCAAAAATGGCAGTGTCGGCTCATCCACCTAATCGCCCATAGAACTAATGCCGTTCATAAAAAAGTAGTAAAGCCAAGGCCTTACCAGGCGCATCGCTTCCTTGATGATGCTTATATATATACACGTATATGTATGTTTTTGGGTGTTGGAATGTTGGAGGATCATTACGCCCCCCCCCCTAGATCCTGGGACTATGAGTCCAGGAAGAATAGTTATGATAAAGATGTATTACCTAAAGATTATACAAGTAACATCGGTATTGGAAAAGGATATTATTATTTAGCTAGGAGGTATTATGTTTCTAATATGCTTTATTTAATTACAACCAAAAGATATCGAAATTTGGGTAAATTACTTATTTTAGAAAATGAACTAACAATTGTGATTGTGAAACTTAAGACTAGGTATTGCAGCAGCAAATTTCCGAGATGGCCAAACAGTACCCACGAGAGAATGAAGAGTTTTCAGATTTCTACTCTCGAGCGAACAGGACTCGTGAGCTGATCGTTCTCAAGTTCGACAGTATAATGCTTGTTCTGATTTCTCGAAAAGAAGAGCTACTGCGAGAAGTGGAGCGAATCGAAGAGCTGCACCGAAAAGAAGAGCGACTGCTGGAGAATGAGATGTTCCTGATCCACAGTTCCAGGAAGGACAGCTGGATACACGTGAATACACCTGCTGATCAAGGCATAGCTACCATACAGGAGAGCTCCTTCAGCGTACCGCACCCTAAACCTGACATAAATGTTGAAGAATCGCAGCGTTATGCTGAAGCGCTTGTCCGCGCCCAGACAGCAAAAAAGCTCATCTTCCGTTGGTTGGATGAGCCTGTCCTGCGGTTAATCACACAGCTGGGAGAGATCAGTTATTCGTCCCCGACTGTTGAAAAAGATTCTGAGCCTGAAGTTATCCCAGTAGAGAATGACTACTATCAGTCCGTGAGAATGCCAATCCGTTCTGTCGGGAAAAATGGCGAAGAAGAGGAGCTTCATGAACCACGAGATATCGCCATCGACCCTGCAACAGGAAACATTTTCATCGCCGACTCTGGTCACCATCGTGTTGACGTCTACTCTGCGCTGTTCAACTTCAGGTACCACATCGGGAAGGAGGAAGGTGCGGGTAAGATGAATCAGCCCTGGGGCCTCTCCATCTACCGCGACACTCTCTTCGTGACACAGTGGTGGTCCCATTGTGTGAAGGCGTATAGCATTTCTAGCGGGGCTTGTCAGCGAAAGATCGGACATTTCGGGAACGGATTGGGTGAATTCTCATTCCCTGAGGGAATAGCTATTAGTGAGGGTGGTGACCTGTTTGTATGTGATAGTAAGAATAACCGCTTACAGGTGTTCACACCAGAGCTACAGTTTGTTCAAGAATTCGGAGAAACCCACCTAGAATCCCCGCGCTGTGTCCGAATACCACCTTCATCTGATGACGTCATCGTCTTGGACCATAATACCAGGTGCGTACACCTGTTTAGTAGAGGCGGTGACCTGAAGGCTGACATCATCACACAGGGAACTGACGCACAGGTACACGACCCCTACTTCTTCTTTGTGGACCACTGGCTGAACCTGATCGTCAGTGACAGGCTGAACCACTGTCTCAGAGTGTTCGACGCAGAAGGAAACCTTATGCACACTATTGGCAAGGAAGGTTTCAATGTTGGGGAGTTTAACTATCCAATGGGTATTTGTTCACGACGTGATGGCGGATTGATCACCGCCTGTCTTAAGAACGAGGGTTGTATTCAGTTCTATTAGAATGTAGCCCTCGTGCGTCTTATGCTCCTACTAATATGGATTCGTTATATTGCTTATTTATATTTATTTACGCTTATTCTATTCAATTGCTGGTTTCGTTTGAATTGTATCACGTTAATTATTCCCCTGCAACATTTTCGAATATTCTATTATTTATTACGAAATGGATTTGATGCTGCAAACTAAGGTTTTATGAGTGATAAATATCACCTCGATGCGAGCAAGGGGGGTCTAGGTTCTTCCGGGAACAGAAAGAAGATCACAATCTCGTACGTGATCAGAGAACCAGAGGAGCCTTACAACCGTTCGGGCGTGAACTGTGTCCAGCTAGACGCGGAGAACAGACTGCTGTATACGGCTGGGAGAGACTCCATTATTCGCAGCTGGAGGTCTGACAGGAGTCCGGGGGCAGAGAGCAAACCGTTCCAGTGCATGGACGATCACTCCGACTGGGTGAACTCGATTTTCCTTTCTAACGATAAGAAAGTGCTGGTGAGTGCTGGGTCGGACGCGTACATCAAGTTATGGGACACGAAGATCGGCTCTGTCGTGTGTAGCGTGCAAGACCACAAGGACTACGTCACTGCTCTGTCCTACGCCAGCTCAGCGGAGAAATTCGTCTCAGCGAGTTTGGACAGGAAAATAAACATCTGGGATCTAAACCAGCTGCGCGCTATCGTCTCCAAGCAAGCCACTGCTACCTCTGAGTTGCTTCGGGGGCAGAAGAACTCTATTTATAGTGTAGCCACCACCCCGGAATGCTGTCTGGTCGTGAGCGGCTCTACTGAGAAGATGCTGCGTGCTTGGGACCCTCGGAGCAACCAGGAGTTGATGCAGCTGAGGGGGCATTCGGACAACGTACGAGCACTCGCTCTCTCCAGCGACGGGACCTGGTGTGTGTCCGGTTCTTCTGACCGCACCCTCAAGCTCTGGTCCATTTCTCAGCAGAGGTGCGTGCGTACAATCAACCTTCCTGACAGTGTATGGGCCATCCTGCCACTTGGTGAGTAAATGGTGCACGCATACTTATGACAACTTTATCTGATGCTTTGTCTGATAAATACAGGTGACATGAGTCAGGTGCTAGCTGGGTTGAAGGACGGATCGATACACTGGGTGGATGTCAAGTCTAACACGAATAAGGTTATAGTACAGGAGTCAGCACCTATCCTCAGCTTCTGCATCGACGAAAAGGAATCTTTGCTCTGGGTAAGCACAACCAACTCCTGTGTGAACGCCTGGAAACTAGACCTGTCTTCCTGCGATGAAGCCATCAGGCACAGCACCCTCCCTGCTGTCTCAGCCCCGAATAGCCCAGTCAAATCTATCCCAGGAAAACCGAGGATTAAGGACTTCTCCATTCTGAAGGACAGGAGACATGTACTCACCAAGAACACGGATAATGAGATTCAGCTCTGGGATATCATGTACGCGAAATTCGTCAAGAGTCTAGGCAGCGGAGAGCTAGAGGCTTTCCGCGAGGAGGAAGAGCGGAAAATGATGAATAACTTGATCCCCAACTGGTTCTCAGTCCGCATCAAGACTGGGCTGATCTCGATCTGCATCGAAGAGGTGGGATGGAAGTCCGCTTGGATAGTTGCGTCCCAGACGGATTTACCTGGAAACGAGAGTCCAGGAGTGAAGTACAACCTGGGCTGTCTGGTGCTGCTAGGAATCTTCAAGCCTTTCACTTCTTACCATAAAGCAAGTAAGGAGGAGAATGGAGCGGTGGACAAGGAAGAGAAGAGTATTGACACTGATTTCGTGACTGTTCCTGACCACACACCTATTATTCTCACTGAATCGGACGATTCGGGAATTGTGCTCTGTCGCATTTTATCTAAAGATGTAGCAGGGCCTTCTGAGAGAGAGAAGCTACAGCGTATGCTTCCTACATGGGCCCTCAACTACCTCCTTAACAGAGATCTCCCTCAGCAGCTCAAAATTAATTTCACCATCGTGCCGCATAAATCTATCACGACGACTAAAACCGCGCCTCTTTTCAACCCCAGTCGCCCTACACGACTCAACGGATGCGACACTGTGTCCATCCGCAAGATTATCGACTATATTTACGAGCAAATAAACAAAACAGCTCCGGAAGGAGATAAAGCTGTCGATTTAATAGAAGTTTTGTGCAATGGGCAGGTGCTCACTCTCGATTCGGATATGAGGAGCATAAAATACCATATATGGAAGAGTTCATCCGACCTCAAACTTGAGTATCGTTATAAAGTTACTGAGAATGGGGAAGAGAAAGATGACCAGGACATAGGAGAGCAGGCTGATAGCAATCCTTAGTCTATGGGATTGCATACTGTTTAGTTTAATTCTGTGTCTAAAATGTAAATATAAGTGCCCGTCTATAGATTCTCGATTATTTCATAACGACAATACTTTACTATGTTAATCCATGGTCCAACTGTATTATATTTCTCAGGAGATCCGATCGAGTAGGATGGATGTATCACTCGCACAGATCGGGAGACGCGTGTTTAGAGATGAGATAGGTCTGAAGGTGCAGAAACGGTTCCAAGACTTCTTAGAGGAGTACCTGGATGATAACGGCTCTCTGAAGTACCTCCCTGAAGCGAGGGAGCTCATCCACGCGGAACGTAACACCATCCACGTGTCATTTCTCGACGTGGAAAAGTACGACTCGACTCTAGCTGCCGGGATTCAGCTACAGTACTACCGCGTCTACACTTACCTCTCCCAGGCCCTGCTGAATTTCGCGCACGACCGCGGGGGAGTGCCGAAGAATAAAGAAGTGCATGTGGCGTTTTTAGATGTCCCTGTGCGTAACAAGCTGAGAGAGCTGACTATGAATAAGACGGGCACACTGGTGCGCGTGAGTGGACAGGTGGTGCGGACACATCCTGTCCATCCTGAGCTGGTGTCGGGCTCGTTCCTGTGCCTCGCTTGCCAGGCAGAAGTCTCTAACGTCCACCAGCAGTTTAAGTATACACAGCCGAGTATATGCATAACCCCGCAGTGTGCGAACCGGAAGAGTTTCTCTCTCATCCTGGAGAAGAGCAAGTTCGTCGACTTTCAGAAGGTGCGCGTGCAAGAGACACAGCAGGTACAGTATAAATACTGACTCGATCCTGTCTCAACTCCTTATCTTGATTGATCTCCTCAAGGAGCTGCCTCGAGGCTGCATACCCCGGTCTATGGAGATCGTGCTGAGGGGTGAAGCAGTGGAGCGAGCTCAGGCAGGTGACAAGTGCGATTTCACTGGCACTCTGATTGTGGTACCGGATGTGTCCCAGCTGAGTGCCCCTGGGGCCCAGGCAGAGGTGCAGAAGAGAGGGAGAGGGGGTCGCGATGGGTATAATCAGGAGGGACTGGAGGGTCTGAAGTCGCTGGGGGTGCGCGACCTGACCTATCGTCTGGCCTTCCTAGCACACAGTGTGATTCCCAGTCACACTCGATTCGGAGGAGGAATTGGGGAACTGAGTCAGTGCTTGGCTGGAAGGGATGGAGAGTTGACAGCTGAGATGCTGAGGAAACAGATGACAGGTTGATCAGTAATAAATCTACCTATCTTGTCATGTATGCTGTTACTAAACTGTCTGTACTGTAGACTCTGAGTGGGAGAGAATATATGGGATGTCCCAGGATAGACATCTCTACCAGAATCTGGTCGAGTCCCTCTTCACTACCATACATGGAAACGACGAAGTGAAACGCGGGATTCTCTTGATGCTGTTCGGAGGTGTACCTAAGCGGACCATGGAGGGAACCTCTCTCAGGGGGGACATCAATGCATGCATTGTCGGCGACCCGAGCACTGCTAAGTCTCAGTTCTTAAAACAGGTGATTCCTCTTTGAAGTTTGAAGTTCCTCTCCGCACCATCTCCGTACCTCTACGTTCATTCCATCCTTCCAGGTTGAGCGGATCAGTCCGAGAGCAGTCTACACTTCAGGAAAGGCGAGCAGCGCCGCGGGTCTGACAGCTGCTGTGGTGAGGGACGAAGAGTCCAAGGAGTCCGTTATCGAGGCGGGTGCGCTTATGCTAGCTGACAACGGGGTCTGTTGTATCGACGAGTTCGATAAGATGGAGCCGAGGGACCAGGTGGCTATCCATGAGGCTATGGAGCAGCAGACAATCTCTATCACTAAGGCGGGAGTTAAGGCCACCCTGAACGCCAGGACTTCCATCCTCGCAGCTGCGAATCCCATCGGAGGAAGATACGAGAAGACGAAATCTCTGAGACAGAATCTTTCTCTCTCTGCACCCATAATGAGCAGGTAACGCTTCTAATCATAATGCAATGAGCAATCCTATAATCGCATAGTCATTCCAGGGATTTAAAATAGTATCTGTTCAATTGTATTAACTTCCTATCTAATTGATTGATTCCCATATCTCGTAGTATTAGACAAAACTCCTACAGTAAGTATACTGTTTGAATCCTTACAGAGCTCTCTCAGACTATGAGTCAGAATGCACGGATTGATAACAATCTAGACTCTGAATTCATTGAATTTCTAGTGAGCATGAACGTAGCAATGGGTTTATGTTATCATACGTAGGTTCGACTTATTTTTCGTTCTGGTCGATGAGTGTAACGAAGTTGCAGACTATGCGATTGCCCGCCGAATCGTAGACCTCCATTCAGGCTGTCCTGTCGGCGCCGCACGCAAGTACTCACTGGAAGAGATTCAGCGCTACATCCTCTTCTCGCGCCAGTTCAAGCCGCGCATATCCCCCGAGGCTCAGGAGCACGTGGTCCGGAAGTACAAACACCTCCGACAGAGGGACTGCTCGGGGGTGTCCCAGTCCAGCTGGCGCATCACGGTGCGTCAGCTGGAGAGCATGATTCGGCTGTCAGAGGCGATGGCCCGCATGCACTGTCTGGAGTACGTAGCTGCTAAGCACGTGGAGGAGTCCTTCAAGCTCCTGAACAAGAGCATCCTACGCGTCGAGGCACCTGACATCGACTTCACTGGGATGGGGGAGGAGGAACCGGTGAATGGGGACCAGGTGGAGATGGAAGCAGACGGGGAACCGCCTTCTGAGGCTGATATGGACGGGGATCAAGCTCTGGAAAAGAAAGTCACAGTATCGTATGAGGAATACAAACAGATAGCGAACTTGATTGTGATGCGATTGAGGCAGGAAGAAGAGAAAGAAGGAGATTTGGGGCTGACTCGAACCCAGCTAACCGACTGGTACCTAGGAGAGATAGAGGCTGACATCGAGTCGATGGAACAGCTGGCCGAGAAGAAGAATCTGTTGGATCTCATCTTGAACCGACTGATTAACGTGGATAAGATAATAATCCCGCTATCAGATGTGAGTGATGACATAGGAGACTGTGTGGAGGAAGATAAGGCTGTTCTCGTAGTTCATCCTAACTACATCATTGAGTGAGCTATTTGAATCTGATTTAGGAAATATTGTTGCGTGTCAGTTTGGAACCCAATCACTTATGATTAGCATTTCATCCAGAATATATTGATAAATTAATATGTATTAGACTTATGTAGTAGTAATTTTAAGTTTAAATAGTTAGTTATTCAGAATATTAGCATATTTGATGGCTTCCAACTCACATTCGCACGACCTAACTAACAGCGAAGTGTCTCGCTACAGTAGACAGCTGATTCTAGATGAGTTTGGCCCAGCCGCACAAACCCGTCTCAAGCACTCCTCTTGTCTCATCGTAGGATTGGGCGGCTTGGGCTGTCCGGCGGCTACCTACCTAGCCGCAGCGGGCATCGGGAAGCTAGGGCTCGTGGACTACGACGTGGTGGAGCTAGGGAATCTGCATAGACAGGTCCTGCATTCGGAGGATAGAGTGGGCCAACTGAAAGTGAAATCTGCTCAAGAATCCCTCACGCGTCTCAATTCGAACGTTCAGATTGAATGCCACCAAACACTCCTAACTCGAGATACAGCATTGAGTGTAGCTAAGGAGTATGACGTCATCTTAGATGCTACAGACAACGTAGCCACTCGCTACCTTCTAAACGACATCAGCGTGATATTGGACAAGCCACTGGTATCGGGAAGTGCCTTGAAATTTGAGGGACAGATGACCGTCTACCACCATAAGGGAGGGCCTTGCTATAGGTGCATATTCCCCACCCCTCCTCCTCCCGAGATGGTGACCAACTGCTCAAGTGGAGGTGTGATAGGCGCTGTACCAGGGATTATAGGTAACCTACAGGCACTTGAAGCTATCAAGTTGCTAGCAGGACTCGAGGTGTCTTATAGCGGGAATATGTTGTTGTTTGATGGATTAAATGGTAGCTTTAGAACCATAAAACTGAGGGGAAGGAATCCATGTTGTAAGTCTTGCGGAGATACGCCGGAGATATCTGAGAGTTTAGTTGATTACGAAGACTTTTGTGGTTCGAAAGCGGATGATAAGTGTTCTCACGTTTCTATACTGAAGCCTGAAGAGAGAATCTCAGTTGAGAGCCTGAAAGCATTGAAGGAGAAGAGCTACGTTATCATTGATTGCAGGAAATGTATGGAATTTGAAATATGCCATCTGCCTAATTCAATTAATTTACCTCTAGACGATCTTCAGAATAGTAAAGATCCTCTGAATCTTATCGATTCACAGGTTAAAGATAGCAATAGAGATATTTTATTTCTTTGCCACCATGGGAATCGATCGCAGACAGCAGTTGAGTTAATTAAAATGAATGCACCGCCATCACAATTGCAAAACCGCGATGTTAAAGATATAATTGGAGGAATTGATCTATGGGCTAGATCAATCGACTCCTCGTTTCCACGCTACTAGTACCTTATAGCGCTCCAAGACTTTATTCTTTAATTTTTGATGTATAAGAATGTTAGAATATTAACCCATGCAGACATAAATATGAATAGACAATTAGAATACAGCCTGGCATAAGAATGATCCAATTTTAACATAGAGCTTTCCATCCCACGTAACATCCCACATACATTATGCAAATATTGAGAGTAATATTTGTTCTTTCACATGTATCCATTTCAGTATTTAATTGTCAATGGTTTATGAGTTCTATTCGATTGAGGCCGTACTCCTATATCACCGATTGGAACTAATCATTTCGAATTATAAATCTTTTGTTATAAAAACCATACGCTTTGTTCTGATTCCTCATAAATACGCCAACTCTTGAGAAGTATATTCAAAGCAGCACAGTAGGCATTGGAAAAGGAAATTAGGTAAGTTTTATTTTCAAATTTTTGTTTATCTAAAATTTTACCTTTTATTTTATATACCTCTAATTTACGACTGTGCTTGTCCTTGGGGAAAGGTTATTTCTATCTTTTGCTTGCTACACATTTTTAATGGAAAACTAATGGAGATGAGCTCACCTAATGGAAAACCATACAGTAGATGAAAGCGATGATTGCGTCTATTTGTTCCCATTAGCTTAATATATCAATTCCATCATGTTTACATTTAGCTCCATTCACGAGAATTCCATAACTGTAAATTGTGTAAACATCTACACACAAGTGGATTTATTATGAAGTAATTTTGTAGTTTTCATTACAAATAAGTGCAAGGTTTACTGCGATTATGATTTCTCAAATGAGTGATTAATATGTGAACTTCCTAAGAATTGGAAAAACGAGTGACTTTAAAGAGCTTTTAATTATCTAACTTAAACTGCATAATTATATTTAGGAAACACTTGAACACTGATCACTATCCTGAGAAGATTAATAAACCTTATTACAACCTTAATAAATTATGATTTGTAGCGTCTACGTTCAATTTGTAGTTGTAATACCGATTTGTTTCGCGTTCAATTGAATTTGTTTTATAACTGTGAACATTTAGATAATGCAATTACTTAGGTCTATTACCTAATTTTCGAAATATCTTATAATATATGCGTTAGGTAACCAGTCATCCATTCGGCTTTTTATTAAGGGAAGCTATGAGATGACAGTTAGTTAATCTTGTTTCATATGTTGGTTTCCATAATCTGAGTTATTTTCATTTGGTCTTCTTTCTAATCGTTATTTCATTCTTAGATTGAATCCTGATTCCATACACATCCTTTCGCGTTTATTAATTATTTTACTTCGTTCATTAAATAAGTTAATTATGATGGTTTTCGTTCAAATGTATCATACTTATTTTTTTGCCAAGATCACATCGCCGTTATATCGCCACTGGACATTTCAAGGTATCGCATAATCTAATTTCCAGCACTAGCATTGGACTTGACACTTTTGTGGGATTCTACTCGTGAATTGAATATGGAGTGACTTCCATACTTTATTATTACGATTCTTGCAATAATAAATGTTAAACTTCAAACTGTTGACATTTTTTGGTTTTGACGAGTTGTCTATTAGCAGCTAGATGCTAATGATAATGAACTGCGTTTACATAAGCGCAAAGGTAACAATTATTCTCGATTTCATTCTATTGGTTTTTAACAATAGAAGTTATATTTTTTCCTTTTTCATATCACTCATTGACCTCATGTACTCGTACCCTTTGTTCGCATTTTAGCGCTTCTACCTAGTCTTCTTACAAATCGCATTTGCAACTTGTCTGCTATACAGGCTTCCATCGATTGATTTAGTATAAATGAACTGTAGACACTAATATTGCTAAAATTCTCACCAGCAATTAAATATTCCCTCGTGTTAGGACTGATCTCAATATTTTAATCCCTTATACAAACATTGACTAATTCATCGATATTCTTATTCAAGGAACTTTAAGGTATTTTATTTCTTTCAACTTACAATAATCTTTAAATTTGATGGTAATCAGGACATAGTTTATTTTGTGTAGCATTTGAGTTCAAAATTTTAATCCCACACAAATACATTATATGGTGTTACAGCTTGCACGTTAGCAATTCTCGTGTCTCTAATTTTGATAACAACACATCGTAAGAGCTATATAATCATTTCCAGCTCTCAAATAAACAAGTATCAATTTCCAATTCATTTTGTCTACGTACACCCTTCCTCATAATGACTCCATTGACGATGCCACCCTTCTGGTTCATATTACCTTACTTCTGTTTACGTAAGTATCTTCAGAACTGAATTTATTAATTTGTTAGTGACCATGACACGAATGCAAATTGCTATTTGAGGATGGTGATAAAGAAGAAGTGAAATTTTAATCACCGCATTATTGTCTCGTTTTGAATTTTAGAATTTGCTTTATCTTCGAGACATTTGTTTAAAATGAATCTAACATTATTAATTAATTAATTAATTAATGTCTTGATAAAGTTGATTAATAAGATTCTCTCTCTCAACTTAATTGCGACACAATTATTTGTTGTGATTAACTGACTGCCACGCCAGGAAGATAGACATAGTCACTAGTTAGATTTCAGAGCATTTATAACATAAAACTGTCTCTCATAAAATCATCTTATATTCCTTAATTGATGAGTTAATATAGAAATTCCCCTCACCTCACTGAAAATATTTAAACTTAGACATTTAGATTATACTGAGGTCTCGCTCCTATTCTATGAATGACAGATAACTACATATTGACTTGTCTGTGTTTATTCTTGTCCATACGGTGATAATGTACGACCTCTATCCTCTTGAATAGGAATAGCTGGGTGTCAAGTATTAAGAATTCTCTGAATTGTTCATCAACACTTGGAACTTCTTATCTAACTGATCCTTTGTGACTGACAACTTTGGCTTCCTTGTTTTAATTCGAGGTCCTAATAGTCAAGATTGCTGTATGTCAAAAGCTGGTTATTAATTAGCGTGAACAACTTGAGTGTAAGACTGAAACTTTGAAATGCAATGATGAAAATATTTAATTTGCACTCTCACACTTACTACATTACGTCTCTATATAAATATCAGAATAAGCATATGCACTACTAGCCCATGGTAAAGTTCCATTTCATTATTCCCAAATTAAGAGAAATGCTTTTAAGGAGTCTACTCATTATCTTGAATGTTCTAAAATATTCATTTTGACACACTCTGCCAAATGTTTCGAATACATGTAGGGCAGCTCTCCATATATACTCTCACGACAATACACTACTTACATAGGCAGACACTAGCTGATAATACTTTAGCCTAAATTATGTTGATAACGAGTACGGCTTGCATGCAATTCCTGCATCTCACCAAGTAGAAAAGAATATAAATAGCCAGTGTTTAATACATGTTTATTCTTTTAGGTCATAATGGAGAAGATTTGGATTATTCTCATATCAATAGTATTGTGTACCAGGCAAATACTGGCAAAGGAAAACTTCTCGAATGATACAGTTTGCGACTTTGTAGATTCAAGGATCTCTGCTAACATCTTACAAGAATTTCGCGAACTTTACTTTCGTACCAACAAGACATGTCCCTACCCCTTTGTCAACGTTGACGATGAACTGAACTATGTGTTTCCTGACTTGCCATGTGGTTATGTATGCCGGCCGCCTCTCATTACAGAAAATGATTACGTTACATTTAAAATATTCTCTGGTATTCTCGGACTAGTCATTTGGCTGTTCTCTCTTGGAACTTTGCTAACAATCCTATTGAACTTCCCCCTTCTTAACCGCTTCATAACTAGGCCTGTTATTTTCTTAGTCATATGCAATTTTTCCGTTTTCAGCACTTACATCATTCAGCTTTTGGGTCTAGGCGATAAAGTGACCTGTAACTCTGATGGCTCGCTAGCAATTAACCAGCCGAGCAACCACATCGGTTGTAGCATCGGATTTTGCATTATCTACTTCTTTAACATGGCCTCCATCTTCTGGATCCCGTGTCTCTGTCATGCTTGCTTTATCAAAGCTAAGAACATCAAGAAAACCTATACCCAGAGCATGCATAGGTGGGAAATTGCATATGAGATTATCTACCATTGCTTATGCTGGTTTTGTCCGTTGATTTTTATGGTTGTGATTCTTGTCCAGAGAGGATTGGGTGGAGAAAATGTCCTTGGATTTTGCTACATCCAGACTTCTCAAGGTCTATTCTACTACTTCCGCCTTCCTACCCTTATTTCAGTCTCGATATCAATTCCTCTACTCGTGTTTACTGTCATAAGGTTGTATTTCATTCAGATGTATCTTAAGGCAATGATGAAAGCCGCACAAAGTACCAAGAATTGTCGAGAGTTACGAAATTTTCTGATTAAAGTATCCATCTTCATTATTTTATCTTTAATTCATCTCACCATAATCTCTATTTTCGGGATTAAAGATTTAGACTCTTCAGATTCCTACTTAAGGCGATTGGAGAAACACGCTTGCTGCGAATGGAACAGCCAAATTTACGGGTATGAGGTATGCAAGGTAGAGAGTGAAGTTCTCTACGGAAAACGTATTGAGCACTTGGTATTTGCATACCTATTCATTGTCTCCATGTTCCTACAACATTTCCTGCTAACATGTTGGATATGGAGGTGGGAATTTGTGATTCACTGGGTCTTGTGCGTTCGTGATCCCTGTGGAAGATCGCGTGACGGGATCTTGTTTCAACAGCATTACAGTCAGTATGACCCATCTTCTAACAACAGCTCGAGGTCAAAAGGCGCCATTAACTTCCAACTAAAACCGGAATTCCAAGCTCGTTGTGCTGAAAATCCAATCAAGTGTTCGCAAGACTCTCTCGAGCAAAATAACAAAGTTTAAAATTATTTTTCTGATCTGATGGTTTGTAGCCCATCTTATTTTATCTTGATTGTTGTTGTATTTCACCAGTTCAGTAGTGTGAGTCCAGCCCCCATCCTCATTAATTATTTGTTGTTATTTATTTCGGTTACAGTTTACGTAGTTACCCTTTGTAGACCTTTAAATAGTTTGTAATTCGAAATATATAATGTTTTTCTGTCCAAGTTATCTCGTTATTTCGATATATGAAATGACCAGGTCGACTTTTCTAAGATCTTGTCAAGATCATACTCTCTACTTATGCATGTACGAATGCAAGCAGCTGAGACAGTTTTGCTTCCGAATTACATTCCATTGAAATCAACTGATTTGGAGTTACGTTTTTTCTTTCGGTTAATTTTGCTTACTATGCTGTCTATTCGGTTACCACATCCAAAATTATTTCACAATTGCAATATTTGAACTTATACCTTACTGGCTTGGTATAATTATTAATATGTCTTTAGTTTTAACTGTCATATACGTGTATATGGTCTTGAAGACACCTTGTTTGTAATCCTTTAATATTTCGCCGTTAATTATTCTATCGCAATAATATACAATTTCTTATCAAATTCTTTTCGAATCAATAACTCTTGTATCCTTTATTCATAAAATTTCCCATTCAACCAATTGAATATGATATTCTGTAACATTATATAGTGTTGGATTCATTGATTCTCCATTCTATTAGGTAATCCGATCATATTAACAATACTATACGATTTTAAAGCACTTTTCATGGAGTAACTTCGGTTTACAATTTCAATTTCTGGAATTTTTAAAAATTTCATTTATATCTCCTCAACCCCCCCCTCTCTCTCTCTCTCTCCCCCACCCCGGCCATTTCATGTCTATAAATGAATTAATTTAATTTACTTTTAAGTTCCGTTACATAATGATTATAAGAATTACATTTTCACAAATGATTAAATCTTGATAGTCGAGTATGTTAGAGATGTACTAAGAGAAACCCCGTAGCATATTGCCACCATATACATAGAAATGTTCATGGAGAGCACGGATCTTTTTCTCTTGTAGAGATCTTGCTGCCCAGAAGAAATGAACTGCATCCAGAATATGAGTAGTGTCGAGTAGAGTTTGAAAGGAAGGCAGAGCTGGCTACCGGCCCACTTGATCCTGTTCGAAATGTTTTCGAAGAAGAATCCTTGATTTTTCGAATCACATATCTGTGTTGTTTCAAATATTTCACTGTCAACATGTCCAGTTTTCCAATCGAATCTCCTTCTTTTAAGTACTTTCGAATCCAAGAATGTTTCATCCTCTCTGTTGAGATTATATATGATCGTCCCGATATCAGAATCATTTTTTTCTTCCGCTTTTTCTATGTAGTATCTCTTTATCGTAATTTTCCGTTCGATTATCTCGATCTGTTCCATCTTTGCTACTGGTTCAGTCATTTTGCTATGTCTAGTGGTTTATTTGACTATTATGAACTCAGACAAGTATTTATACAAACTCGAGGATAGCCTTACTAAGTCAGTCGTTCACTCAATTCTGTATTAACCTTTAGTTGCTGTCATATGGTCCTGATATTACAGGATTCTATGTTAGTGAACTTGAGCCCATTATGGTTAATTATTACAAATTTCTTCTTGAGAACCATAAAAAATAGGTGCATTTAACCCTTGCTACGGTATGCTCCAATTGGGTGATGAATGCTTTGAATTTTGTTTGCAAGTGCAAGCTAATAGTAATTTTCCTCCATTATTCTGAATAGAATCTCTTCAAGATAATGATAGAAACCTCATGACGTTCTTATCATCATTCACGCGTTTATTTTTGAACATAATTCAATACAAAAATTGCAAGAATGTCCATATCTATATCAGCAAATATTAATTAATTGATAAGAAGGATTTCCAATTGTTGTTTGTGATATATTATTTTGTATAGTGATACCTACTCAAGGACTCCCCAAAAATGACTGCTTTAAGCAAACTGTCGTAATGCTTATTTAGTTTCATTATTATTGAAAAGTTCACGACGGCTGGTGTTGTGTACATATGGTCGGTCCTTATATGGTCATAGTGTGGTTATACGAGGTTTCACTGCATTTCAATAACAAAATCACATTCTTATGAAGTTCTTCACAAATGAATGCATTGTACACAATGTTTACAGGTTATGTCCAATTGGTTTAGCCAGGTTTCAACTTAACTGGACAAAACATAGTTAATTAAGACCTAAAAGGATTTAATTTCACAGATTGATTAAAACCCAAGTTTACTTTATTTTGTCTAATGTTCTGTTTGACTTGTTGACGGACGAAATTGAATCTTGACTTAACATACATACTAACTTTTTAAAATACCATCTTAGTTTAAACTGTGATTAGCCTATTTCCAGTTCTCATCATGTCTGACATCAGAGTTGTCCCGTTGGGAGCGGGACAGGACGTGGGGAGGAGTTGTATTCTCGTCACCATACAAGGCAAGAACATAATGCTGGACTGCGGCATCCACATGGGTTATAACGATGAGCGCAGGTTCCCAGACTTTGGCTATATCGCAGCTCAAGGGCCTTACACTGAACACATCGACTGTGTGATCATCAGCCACTTCCACTTGGACCATTGCGGGGCTCTGCCTTACTTCACTCAAGTGAAGGGGTATGATGGTCCCATATACATGACACACCCCACCAAGGCTATATGCCCGATTTTGTTGGAAGACTATGCGAAAATAGCCGAGAAGCGGTATAGCAAAGTCTTGTTTGATTCAGAGAGTATCAAGAAGTGTATGGAGAAGGTAGTGGCTATATCAAATACCTCTAAAATATAGGAATCATGTTAACTTCCATTGAATTTAGGTGATTACGATTGGCCTGCATCAGACTATTCGTGTGGATGCAGATATCGAGATAAAGGCTTACTATGCAGGACACGTCTTAGGTGCTGCAATGTTCTACATCCGTGTCGGACCCCAATCAATTGTCTACACAGGCGACTACAATATGACACCTGACAGACATCTCGGTGTGTAATTAAGGGAGAATGCACTGAGAGAGATTTTAAGGTTGTGTTAATTCTTCTAGGAGCTGCTTGGATAGACAAATGCCAGCCTGATCTGTTGATAACGGAGTCTACGTATGCTACCACTATTAGAGACAGCAAGAGATGTCGAGAGAGGGAGTTTCTCAAGAAGATTCACGACACGGTGGAGAAAGGAGGGAAAGTTCTTATTCCCGTGTTTGCACTGGGACGAGCTCAAGAGCTGTGTATTCTCCTAGAGACTTTCTGGGAGAGAATGAACCTGCAAGTGTGTAAAATCATTTTTTCGTATATTATTTTAATGAACTAGTAAAATTATATTCAATACTATAATACTCTATAGGCGCCTATATACTTTTCAGCTGGGATGACGGAAAAGGCCAACTTTTTTTACAAGCTTTTCATCTCCTGGACGAATGAGAAGATAAAGAAGACCTATGACAAGCGAAACATGTTCGAGTTTAGACACATCAAATCTCTTGTATGGTCCTGTGTAGACCAGCCCGGCCCAATGGTGGTGTTTGCAACTCCTGGCATGCTACACGCTGGATCTTCTTTACAGGTGATAATGAATTGACGGCAAAATCCCAATACATAATATGAAATTCCAATGATTAAACCCACCTAAATTGTCTGTAGACTAGAATCTTGTCCACGTTTTAATGACGGCTACTTTTGTCTCATCACTTTGATGATCTCGTAAATGGAATCTCAGCAAATTTACTATACCAGTCTAGAATGACAAAGTATTCGTCATCACTGCATGATTAAATTTATGGAATAAATTTAGCTTAGTAGGGAAAAAAAGCCACTGGACTCTGACTTGTTAATGACGTAAATACTGTAGCACACTCGACACGATAGTGTCAGGGCACGAATATGCTCTGACATTATGGGTCCAGCCATGTTTCCTGTTTACAACATATAGAATAATGTTTGTGGCAAATATGTCAAATGTGTTTGAATAAATCAGGTTATGTAACACTATACTAGATCTTTAAACGCTGGGCCGAGGATGAGAAGAATATGGTGATCATCCCTGGATATTGTGTGCAAGGTACCGTAGGAAATAAAATTCTCTCTGGAATGAAAGAGGTGGATATTGAGCATCAACTTGTGAAGGTAAATTAAATTTTTTTAATCTATTGTATTCGAGTTCCGTCTGCTACATTATTACCATACAGGGTCAGCACATTTTCTGAGCCATGTAATAACACTATCCGGTATATTATTTGAATGTCTGTAGGTAAAATTAGCCGTCGAATACCTCTCATTCTCTGCACACGCGGATGCAAAAGGCATTATGCAACTCGTCCGCTATATTGAACCAAAGAATGTGATGCTCGTTCATGGCGAAGCGAAGAAAATGGAGTTTCTAAAGGGTCAGATCAAATTGCATTACAACCTTGATAGCTATTCGCCGCCCAATGGTAAAACTGAGATCATAACATGTCCGCCCAGCATGTCAATTGACCTGAGTTTGCATGTGCTAGCAAAGAAGCTGGCGGAGAAGTCAGCAATCGCTGTTCAGTCGAAGAAGCCATGTCTACAGAATGACATTTCAGTACAGGGAGTACTGGTGTGTAAGGATAACGGAAGTATGCAACTGTTAGATCAGAGTCAAGCCTGTACAGAATATGGTATCGTGGATCATGAAATGAAGTTTCAGCACATTATCGTCTGTGACATAGGTCCTAGTGTTACACTCAATCACTGTGTAGACATTGTGTACAACCTTGTATGCCATAGCATGTCGAAGTTCAGAGTGCAGAGACTTGGAAATACCATTTCAATCGGGTTTTCAACTGTATCTTTTACACTCTATGAAAATGACAGTCCAAAGCACAACTTATCCTGTTCAATTGAAGTAGCGTGGTCCTTTCAAGACGATGAAATAGCTAATTACTTCATAGGCCAGTTGAAGCTGAATGAAACCCAATTCTTAAAACCCTTTGTAGAGGAATTTCCAGTGGCAAAGCCACTACCTACGTTTTCATCTTAATTATTATGTGTTTGAGAGAGATTAGTTCATTATGATTCACTTCAATCGATTTTTTAATTTGTTAGTAATTACTCAATTCAATTATCTTACCTAATAACTCTTACATTAGATGAGTTTTAGACGTACATTCGATCAGTTCTATCAATCTCTCTTGCCAGAGAGCAATGAGAATAGCCCTGTCAGGAGGAATCAGTTGGTTTTCCTGAATACCCCTTATTCTTTCGCTACCGACGGGTCCTTTTTAATTCCTCAGCTGACATCTTTCTACTTGAAGAATATACTTCATCACAATGTTATTCTTATATCATTTCTCAATAATTTCGATCACTACAATACTATCAGTGCTAAGCTTGGTATAAACCTGACTTCAGCTCTTAACGAAAACAAATTTGCATTTATCGACTGTCTATCTCAACATACAAGTGCCAGAGGATCAGAGAACATATTTTCATGTCCTCTTATTGATCAGGAGAACAAATCCGCGCTGCTTAGTTTAACGACGTGCTTGCATGATGTAATTGATGCACATTGTAAATTACGATCAGAAAATCCACTCGTCGTTCTAATTGATGATCTATCAGTTCCTGTTATGGTCGGACTACCATGTGTTGAAGCCGTGAGTTTTGTCTTCTCAACGTGTAGCAAGTTGACTGAGAGGTTAGCTGCTACGTCGAGTGTCTGTGTGCTTGTTGCTTCAAGTGGAGATAGAGAGTCAGCAGAATATCGACTCGCTCATCACCTCTCGTTCGAGAGCGATATCCTACTGACAGTCGAAGGATTGGCTTCTGGGTTCTCAAAGGAAGTGCATGGAAAGTTGATTGCGAGATCGAGGAAATTATCACCTGAAATTGCACCTCATCAAGAAGAGTGTCATTTCAAATTGGAGGATCGTGGCGTTAAGCTGTTTGCGATCGGGACAGCCACAGGAGTTTTATAAAATTTAAATAATAATTTATGATATAACCATTCCTAATTCCAGAATTGATAGATAAAGTAATCCTGGATTCTTTAATTAATAAATAATATTTGTACTTGCATTAGCAAATCATGAGCTCACATAGTACAGAGCGAAGTTTATCTGTTTCAACAGAAGAGACCATCATCGAGAATTCTCGTCGTCTCTACGACCGATTTCGCAGGAAGGATCTACCTGATCCTGACCCACCCGAACAGAAAGATGAAACCTTAGCTGCTTCTAATAAAAATGAGATTTCTGTTGCTGCTGAGGAGGATTCTGTCCTGAGGCATAGAATTAGAGGAGGAGCATCGCCAAATGTTAATCAAAATGACAAAATAATGAACGCGGACGAAAATAATGCTGAAACCAAAGGCAAAGAAAACCTTCTGAGCTGTTTTGCTGAGTATAAAGCTGAAAAGGATGTATGTTATCATTTTTTATTCCTAACAATTTGCTGCACAAATGTTTCATTTTGTGCTTTTTAGGATGTAGAGATGAGTCAAGAATTTTTTGTTAATTCTATCAAAGAATTGCTGACTGGAGAACTTGGCTATGTATCTCAGTCGATATATGCAGATGTTAAAAAGAACAAACAAACAGAATGGAAAAAGTACAATGAATCAACTCTATTAACAAAGGTGCGATCCTTAAAATTGTTAATTAAATTACGTACATTTTTAATTGCTATTCAAATGATAGGTATTCAACCATCCCGGTATGACAATATTGTCTGTCAAAGATTCTGTCGTAAAGAACACACAAAAATACAGCATCAGATTTCTCTGGAGATGGGTCCCGCACCGTGAATTACAATTTCTTTTCGTCCTCTACCTCTACTCGCTCTTACTTCTACCAGAGATCCTGTTCAACGTCATTCCCACTCTAATATCCATCTGTATCTTCCTCACCATGATCATCTACTCTCTTCAAATTATCAGTGCCAGGATTGACTTCTCTGAATATCTTGCTATTATAGATACATTGGGAGTTGTGGATGATATCTATAAACATGTTGTAGCGTCTAATTACTTGAAGAAGACATGTTTTATATACTATGTTAAATTCTTCTTCTGTTGGTTTCTCTTCCTGATAATTTTCCCGCAGGTTGATGAGCAAATTCCTTCCTTTTTCGTTCCATTTTCTTTCATTATTTTTCTTTCCAGCACCTATTTCGCTTTACAAGTTCGACAGAAGGTTGTGTACCTATCTTTAGCGGTCTGGTTTTTCGAATTCCTAATCTGGTTCATTGGTTTGTTCATAGGCTCATCTGTCATTCTCCTCGTGATTGGATCGGCTGCTAAGATAATTCATACGCTTCTATTCGTCTATATGGCGTACCGTTACAGATGGAAGGGGTTCATGCTATTAGTATGTCCGCATTTCTTTATGTCTGTCTGGTGGAAAATGTTCGCTTTGTCCGTAATTAACATTGAATTTTCTCAATTACTTTACATTATTCTTGGCACACTCTTTTTCATTACCATACTCCCTTTCTTGACCGTTCTAATCTTTATTATGCTCGCTCTATCTCCTCTGGCTGCCTGGTATTTCTACGGCTTCCATGCTGCATTGTTGTTCTGGGGAGGCTTGATCACAGCTGCTACTGCTGTCTTCTTCTTTGGCATGTTTTATGATAAAATTTTAAAACTAAATTTCATTAAGATGAATTTCAATGTTGCGATGTGGTTGGGCTTTCTTTCGCTCATATCACTCTGCTTCTTCTCCTACGGTTACTCTCAGTATCAATTCAATAGCATGCCCGTGTTAAAATGGAAAGAATATACCGAATTCTGTAGTGCAAAAGGTGGACAGCAGAACTTCGCTAATGTTCAACATAAGTGCTTACATCTAATTGGAAGGAAAGTTCATTTGGAAGGGACCGTGGATAATATTTACCTAGAGAGTAGGTCTAACAGTCTGGAGAGTGTGATTAGGAAAATTCCCTTTTCACCTCTTGTCCAAGGTCTTACTTGTCTGTTGGGCAGGAAGGAGTTCAACAGTGAAGGGTGTGACGTCATGAAGTACCCTAGCCTGTGCCAGGTGGGGCATTGCACTCTAAGTTTAGGTGAGGAGTTCACGTACAGCATCGAACTGAGCGGAAAGTCACGAGAGTATTCGCATAAGGCTAAAGTACAAGCTGGAACGAAGTTCAAAGATGATTTGTTGAAGCTCAAAAAATGGGACGATTTGAAATTGTTAGCGCGGATAGAAGAGGTCGGAGCGACGTCATCAAAAGTGAAATTGCTGTATATTATGACGAAACATCGCGCTGAAGAATCGAGCACTCCAGAGCTGATGTTGAACCACTTTGGAAATGTAATATACTACTTTTTACTGTGAATCTATATTTAGTGATTTTTTAAAATATTGAGATTTTCTTTATCCCTACGTTAAATTGTACAAGTATGTATATCTAAGTACTGTATTGTAAAGAGTGTGGAAGTTTTTTTCATTTTGTGTTAGTTATACTGTTTATATAACTAATTATTACTCTACTGATAAGATAATTATACGTATATTTACAATGTATCAACTGTTTGTGTTATGTATCTAGTGCATGACTACAGCATTGGTGGAAAGTAATGTCATAGTATATCGAGAATCAAACAACAAGAAAACTGATCTTAGATACACGTAATGTGTCGGAATTTGAGATCATTATGTTACATCAGATAGTTATTAACCGTTAGGTAACTAACGAGACATATCTTTTAGTTAATAATTATCAACTCTATCCATTACATATTCTATGGAAAATGGCATGAGCTCACATCGCAACTTCTCTAGTGAAGCTTTGCTATGCATGATCATTATGGTTTCCCCTATTCATAAGTACTACAACCATATCCAGCTTATTCTTATTCTATTTGCCAATATATTAGGTAGCATACATACTTATAGACAGTTATATTTTTGTCTGCAAAATATTTTTGAACTTGATTGATTTCGTAAATCATCAGATATTTTACATATGACGATTATATTTGTTATTTTGGTATCGATTGCCATCGCGCTACTGCCTTTCTCTCGCGGAGATTTTGTATATCTTGAATTTGAAGGAGCTACAGGAGAATCTGATGAAGTGAAGAAGGTTAGTGTGTGTACTCAAATCTCTCTTAGAAGCGAAAGCATTTATTTTGCAGCACCCATGGACATATACGCCCTTAACACCTCAGGTTGTTCAGAGTACAATGAATTTGAAATTGAAGAGATCTCAAACAGAGCCTTGTTTATAAGGCGAGGGAACTGTCCTTTTAGCACTAAAATCATGCATGCAGCTCACGCAAATGCCAAATTTTTGTTCGTTGCATCTACTCCACCTCTTCCTATTGTGAAACTTGACACCATCGAAACAGATGACTCCTCTCTCCCCATCTTGATAGCTCCTTATTCAGCGTTTACCTTCATGATGAGCACTAGCTACTCCAGAGTCTCTATATCTCCCTTGCCTATGCCTAACTTCAACATTAACAAGATTATGCTGCTGTTTATTGCTCTCTTACCGTTATTGATTGGGAGTTTCTTCGGAGGGTGTGATGTTGAATTTCTCCGCTATGGCCTGTTGCTACGTAAAGGGGAAGTAGATGAGACCTGCCTGGACCTATCTCAAGATGGAACCGGGACAATGGGAAAACTGAGTGTTCTGGCCTACATATTCTGCCTACTTGGGCTAATGATAGCTTTTCTACTTGGCTTATACTTTTTCTATCCATATCTTGTGTGGATTGCGATCTTTGCATTTTGCGTCTGTACTTCCCTCGCTACTTACACTGTCATCTCACCTTTCATTGCCCAAATCCCTCTCCTCTCTTGCCGTATTCCGAAAAACAACCTTCCCATTTTGAAATACAGACCTGATCCCAAATTCTTCATCCTGCTACCATGCTGCTTTTTCATACCAGTATGGTGGATGGTCTGTAGACAGGCAGAGTATGCATGGATTCTTCAGGATTTCCTCGGCATAATTCTCTGCGTTTACATTCTCTTTCTCTTACGCTTCAAGAGCGCTATCACCTTCCTCATACCTTTGCTCTGCACCCTTGTAGTGTACGATGTATTCTTTGTTTATATTACTCCGTTCTTCACATCGGATGGACGTAGCATTATGGAATTCGTCGCATTGGGCCCAGAAAATTCCAATTCAGGACCTGTATCCAACTCTTCTCCAGAGTTTTTTGTCCCTCTTACGTCGAAAAACTCTGAAAATCTACCCTTTTTATTTATCGTCCCCTACATTCCATTTTCAGCAAATGAGTACACATGTCAGTTTCCGAAATTATTTTTAACAGGATTGGGTTTTGGAGACGTGGCGTTGCCAGGACTCTACCTCACTTACTGTCTCTACTATGACAATTTGAAAGGAAGGCGTTTCAAGTTAACGTATCTAGTTTGCTTTCTGAGCTACGCTCTAAGCTTGATTCTTGCGTTTTTCGTCAGCTTTAGAACGAAATCAGGACAACCTGCTTTACTCTACCTTGTCCCTTCTACATTGATTTCAACCTTGGTTCTCGCTCTACTCAGGAAAGACTTGAAGAATTTCCTTTTTGGCACCGTTAAAAAATCTGATTTACTTATGGATTATGTAATTGATTCTAGCGATGAAGAAAAGAAGCTTGAACTTTGATTTCAATTACTTTGCACTTACTCAATACGGTCGTTTGTACATTTTGTCCAAATCATGGATATTTAGATTAAATTTTATAATCTGTGTTGCTTAAAAAAAATTTGGATTATTTCATTTGTCATTTAATTGATTGATTGACTGTATACTATTAAAAGCTGTGATATGTTGTGATTACGTAATTTTTCAATTCTTAACTCTCGCTTTTCTAAGAGCATGCCTAATTTCCGGGACGGGACAGAAAAGGTACCTAATTTCCGGGACGGGATCCCGTCCCGGAAATTAGGCATGCCCTTTTCTAAATCCATTTCTTTACTTGTACTTTATTTTATTCCTGTTTAAATGTACTAGATTCATCCATACGCACCACTATATGAATCATGAAACTTTGCAAAATCTGCTAGATAGAATATATGTGTATAAATTTTCTCTTTGAAAAGGTTTTATTTTTTATACTACACCTTCGAAACTCATTATTTAAGTTAGTTTTAAACGAGATTACGTCGGTTAGCTAAGTCCCTCCATTCAGTGGCGTAGCTAGATATTTTAAATTATTAAGCACTCCTCGAAATTGGCGCCCCACTATCACCTGAAAATAAAATTTTGATAGCTATTTTTTCTGAATGTACTAATCAATTGTTCAATTATAATTGATTAATCAAATGCGAGGATAATTCATTAATTCTACTGAAAAAGACAGGTTCAAAAAATAGAGTTTTGTTGCCATGATTCATATTCTGCGCCCCTAGCTTCGTAATTTTAGTACGCACGTACGTACTGTGCGTAATGCTAGCTACGCCACTGCCTCCATTGTTTTTCCAGTTTTATTCTACGTACCATCTACCTACATCACGTATACAAATAGTACATTATTAAATATCAGATTGTCTACCCAGATAGCTAGAGGCAGATACAGCTATGTCTGAGCCAGATGGAAAGGCTCCTGCTGAATCTGAGGTAAAATTCCTGTTGGACCAGGTTCAGCGGCTGTCCAACCTTCTTGCCCGCTACCAGAAGGACCAAGTTAATCCCGCCCAAGAGGATCATTCTACGGACCCTGTCGTCCGAGGGGAAGAAGCATCCTGGTTGCTAGAAAGGAGATCCATCCTCGCACCACTGATAATGGAATACGATAGAACTATCGATGACCTGAAGAATAATAATATCTTCTATCAGAACGAGTTGGAAAGTTTAGCACAAAAGATACAAGATCTAACTGAGGAGAACAAACGCCTATATGAAGAGCTGGATAAGGCACTGAGATCACAGATCAATAACAATGCGTTTAATTCTGATGAAGGAGCGAATTCTGACGAGACAATTTCTACAGAAATGGTGCAGAGTTTGAAGCAGCAGATAGGAGTGCTAATGCACGAGCGAGATAGCTACCTTGACAAATGGCAGTTGTCGCAACAAGAACTGATACGCATTCAAAAGTCATCCCAAGATCAGGGCATCCACATTTTGGATCTGAACAGTAAACACTTAGCAATGAACGAACAGTTGAGTGCTATGAAGCAGAATAATGTTGACCTGAAGAACTATAAAGATACGCTCGAAATGGAATCTGAGAGGTCGAATGGGTTCCTTAGAAGGAAGGCTCAGCTCCTTGATGGGGTGCAAGCAGAACTAAACGAGACCAAAACACAGTTCAACTTGATCAGAATGAAGAATGTGCAACTGGAAAAAATCATCGAACAGGTAAGTAATGTATCACCTTTATAGATGTGATGTATTCGTGTCTCGAGTTACGTATGTTCAGTCTAGAGAATACAAATGTTTAAATGACATTAAAACCCAATAATACATAATACGAAATGTCCCCTCACAAATCAATAGGGAAAAATTTAACTAAGTTGTTTAATAATCAAGTAGAGATATTAATTACATGCAAGCACCTCTACTATGTCATAGGAATAGCTAAAGACTAAACAATATTGTGTTAAAACCGTAGATCCCACTGCATTGTAGATTAAGGTGATGTATCGTTACTTCATAGCAAAAGCGAACTGCTTATGTATCGCCGTTACTTAAATTCAAATTAGGTCATTTGATAAACATATTCTTATGACATATGCCTCGTGTACTAGTACAAATAGAAATATTCTTACTGTAACAACACACAAAAAATGACTCCTAATGACAATTTGAGTAATGAAATTGTGGAAGAAATAATACTATTGAATAAGATTGCAGTTCCGTTATATTTTACTGGACAGATATTTGAGTTCATTTATACGCTTCTGTGTTTCGTATGGCTCATTTATGTTATTCGGAAAATATATTTCCAAACATTTTTGATGAAGAACAGGTGTCGAGAAGACATTCAAAGTCGAAATAGTATTTTTATGCGACAAGAAGCACTCATACGCAATTATATTTTTCTAATTTTTATAATATTCGAGCTTATCTTTTGCTTGTCGGTTATTTTTTACGGTCTAATTCTGTTCACACGAACGAAACCTAGACCTGTGAATATTGGCCTTAACTGCACGCTTCTGCCTAACACCTTCCTCTCTACAATCTATGATGGCGACGAGACTGCAGTTCTGAAAAGTATATGCGCAACTGCAGAAAGTTTTTCGTTTTCCATTATGATTTGGCTGTTCGGGGCGTCTCTACTCCACCTGAGCTATGCAGCAAGAAATGAGCTCAGAGTGTGGAGAATTTGTCGATTTACTGCCTTCGGAGTTGCAATCAACATAATTGCAACTGTGCTCGAATTCATCCCGTATACCAGTTTGATTGGGGTTAATATCCACTCTGTTGCGAATCAAATCAGCTTTATTCTAGTGTTATACATCGCAAAGAAGAAGTTTTTCCCTGCGTTGAAGAGCCGAGTTAACGATGCATACCATACCGCGAGTAGAAGGGAGTATCGACACCAAGAATTGACCCTGAAACGCTACAGAGCTCTTGTCACCTTTTTAATGTTAACTTTTGAAATCTTCATTCTGAAAGATCTCGTTTTCTATAATGGATATATCATGATGGAGACAGTTTTCACGAACTCATGCTGGTTCAAGGTCGCTTACAACCTCCCAATGTTTTCCATCCCTCTGCCTATTCAAAACAACCTAACCCTCGTCGGTACATATTTCACAATAATTGTACGTTCGATTGATATCATCGTCTATTTCAATTTTACCATTGCGAACATGGCTTGCATTTATTTTGGTTTTAAGAAATATCTGAAGGAAACAGTTTTCAAGCGCCATTGTTATCGTTACCGGGTCCTTTCTAGACCTCTTATTAATTAGTCATAATGAATGCTACACTTCAACTATGACATTCCATAATTCTTTGTATAAATTGAGTGCTATAGTAGTCAATGTATGTGTGTATGTCCATTGTTTTGAAATTATTAAAACCCACCATTGATGTGTACCTTATTATAATCTTATAGGAAAAAAATAGAACAACAAAATTATAATTTTAACTACTTATCTCCTAGCAAGGTTATACGCCGGATATAACATCAGATTAGATAATCAATAATCTGTAGTACAAGAATACCATAGTTGAGTTAAGTCGCTATTTATACATTTGTTTGCTTCTTCCCTATCTCCTCAAAAACCTCCCTGAAGTGTTTCTTGAAGATAGCCTCCTGAGTTAGGTGGATCGCTACGCTGGTAACCTCTGCAACGACCGCGTTGATAGCAGACAATCTTGTTGTCTCAATCGAACCCATCAGTTCAATAGGCACTTCCTTACTCTCATCTCCTGCGAAAAGGAGCCTCAATTTCATGACTGCGATTTCACAGTCATTTAATTCCAACGTCTTAAGTCTATCACGAGATGTTTCCATGCACAAATATAGCAATTTATACTTTGGTGGGCAATTGTCCTGTGTTAACTGCATGCCAGTAGATAAAACGATTCGACCCGGAGTGTCTATTGACCTGTGAGCAGCTTCTATCAGAGTAAGGGAGGGCAACCCTAGATACAGGAAAGGCTCTTCACTGACAAAGTCATCCATGGTCAGCACATTCAACTGTAGGCATTGGTTTGAGATTTCATACGCGCGATCGAAGAAAGAGTCCCAGATGAGCTTTACATCAATCTCTTGAGAAGGTGTGAAAATCTCTGTGTGAAGTATTCTTGGTGACCAGAACGCCTTAGAAAATACACCGAGTAGGTCAGCACTATTCGCTCCTCGATTTCCCATCGACTCAAGGAGTTTGTTTCGAGAGACTTCCGTCTCTGTTTCTTTTTCCTTGGGATTTGTTTCGTTTTCATCTTTAATATCTTTTTCAGTTGGATCTGATTTATTTCCATTTTCCTCTTCAACTATTTTGAAATTGTCTGATTCAATTTCTTGCATTGAGGGCTCTTTCGTTTTCTTACCCTTTGTAAACCCTGCCAAATATCCCAAATGATCTCTTGTCTTTTTTGAGACATCACCAAATTGATACTCTTCCTTGCCCGTGTAGAGGTGGACACCTCCTTTCAGCGCTCCAGACGTGTCTTTGTGAGATCTCCAAATTTGTAGGAGCTTGCAGCGGATTTGAAATAAGATGCCATTGAGTTTGTAATACTTTAGAACTGTTCTACTGTAGACACTATACAATTTATTCTTATTATTCTGGTTCCCTATTAGCCTACAAGAGTTACTTCATTCAATCCGATTCGCATTGAAATTTGATCATTTTCCTCTTAATGTTCTTTTGATTATTACTTCATTTGTAGGCTAATCAGAGGATACGGACACTCGAAAATGAGAAGGATTACCACCTACAGGGAGATCTAGAATCCGAACAGGAGAAGACTCGGATGAAATCTCACATTCAAGAAGGGGGCATGCTTCTCTCAGAGCAGAAGAAAGAGATTCTAGCTTTACAAGAGGGAAAAGCTGAGTTAGAGCGATCTTTGATGGTTAACAGCAGAAAACTGAAAACGCTTGCGGACCGCGAGGAAGAAGCTGTGTTCCATGTTAAAGACAGCATTGACATGGTTGAGACCGCATTGTTGGAGAAGAACCAAGCTTTGATGAAAGCGCATCAATCAGATTCCGAGGTTGCTAGACTCAATGAGACTCTCTCCCAGCTCGTTGAAGAGGCAGCTGTGAAGACCAAGCGGGCTGTGGATGACGTGCGACTTGAATGCAATCAGAGTATTAGTAAAATGGCTCGTGAGATCAGAAGTTTGGAAGACGAATTACAGGGTAAAGTTATGGAATTCGATAAGGCTAATCGAGATAAAATTAACTCAGAAAAAGAATTGGAGAGAATGAAACGAGATTCGTTCTCACAAAACTTAGAAGCTATTCAACAGTTACAACAGCGTCTGTCAAATGTCGAGTTAGAACGAGAAACCGCCATTCTCAAAATGGAGGGCATCTATTCTGATTATTTGCAGGTGAAGGAGCAGTTGGAACAGGAGCAGAAACAATTGCGGATTGAGAAACAAAATGGAAGACACAGACAAGAAGCTTTGCACTTACAAATTGAGACTCAGAAGCAAGACCAACTGAAACTGTGTAGACAAGTTGAAGAGCTAAGAACTGTCCTGAAAGAAGCACATCTCGATGTCGAAACTTGCGAAAGAAAATACGTTCACAAAATGCAATCTCTGACTGAACAATTTAAGTCAAAGGAAGCTGAGTCTCAAGCTAACTTCGATGGAATCCAATCATCGCATCGAGTTGCAACTAGTGAGCTGAGAAACTTACTTTCCTCTCATCAGCGTCTTGGTGCAAAATGGAGAGAAGAGACTAGAGTTCTAACCGATAAATTTGAGAGCACCACGCGTAAGTTGAAAGAGGAATCTAGTCGACTAAAACGTAGTAATGAAGAGATGAAAATCGAATTGGCACAGACTAAATTAGGGCATCAGTCGCTGGATGCTAAGCTGAAGAGCCTTGAAACACAGAAATACAACCTGCAAGATCGCGTTGACGAGCTGGAAGATAGGAACGACCAATATTCACAACAGCTCACCAAGTATATGACGAAAGAGAGGCAATGGGACCAGGAGCAGAAAATACTAAATAACCACCTCACACGTCTTCAAATACAGTCCTCTCGTTCCAATCTAAAATCTAAAGGTTCTCGCATAATGACTGCACCATCTGATAAATTTAAACCCTCTACCTCCGAATACATGCCCCCCTCTGCCCTACCACCCCCCATCTACTTCTCTTCCACCTCCAGTACTCCTCGGGCTACCCAATCACCTAACGTTCTATCAGAACCTTTTCTACATCTAGACACTTCGAATGATGATGACTCTATACTCTCACATCAGTCAGCTAAATTTATTCGTAATTAATCGAGATTTTTACTCAACTACTTATTGATTTGCTAGTATTTACCCACTCGTCATATGTTCTTTTGCTCTTTTTTCGATAGAACTATTAAATGTACTTTTTGAACTAATTTCATTTGAATCAACTTAAACTACGAATACTGAGGTACGTTGCGTTTTGTGCGACTTTTGCGTACTTTGTGCATAAAATGGTGTAACGATTTTAGAGGTAATTAATTAAAATGGAAATACGGATGTGTATTCCCTAAATTTCTCAAAAATTGATTAGAAATCTTGTTCCTGGGGTAACAATATTCAGCAGTAGAAAGTTTTGCCACTCTATTAAGCAAAAGTAATTCAGTGATTTTATTAATTAAAATCCCAAAACTATTTTTATTTCACTCAATAATATACATTTATTGGGATATATTAAAAATGATTATGATAGCTTTCATTTTTGATATGTAGAGCGAATCCACTTCTATTGTAACATTATGGGATTATTGAGTGTATTTTAGACCCGCAAAGCAAAGCAAAGTTTGATTCTAGATATTCTTGAGTCTTGGTTATCATGGACGACAGGTACGGCAATCGCAATACCACTTTTAGAGTGCTCCGGCGTAGCTACTCCACTACGACTCTAATTTATTGTTCCACTTCTCTAGTAGTATTTTAATTTGAATGACATACGTATTCCAAAAAGACCACAAAATCATGTATTCTTTTGAGGTAACTAAGAAAATCCTGGAACTTTTTAAATTTGGTTAGGAAAATAGGGTTGTTGTCTTTAATTAATTGATCAGGTACCATCATTGAATTTGGTTGATAGGAACTGATTACTGATTACATATTATGTAAGTGTATAGGACTTTCTAATCAATATTATTAGCTTGCAGCTATTTTTGCAACCTAAGTTTTAGCTTCTAATAAAAAATGACTGAGAAAATTCAAGGCAGTACATCAAAACGAAAACATTACATCGATTATAGTCAAGTGTCATCTCCTAAACGGCATAAGCGGGAAAAACTAATGCACGACATGAAAGGGATACTAATCTCTTGCAATAATGGAAATGGAGGTAAAGCAACCCGAGAAGCATACGATCTCTGCAACGAGTTTTCTAACTGTGAGACTACTTTAGACGAGGTAGACTCTAACGATTTGTCAGGTGAACTAGAAAGGGAGTTGAAAGATCTTAAATCGTCTCAAAGTTTGAGACCATTCAAATCAATCGATTCAGGTGCGAAGAATATAATTTTTATTCGATTCGAAAATATTGAGTCGTCCCCTAGGCTATTGGTTGAACGAATTTTTGATGACTTTTTGGAGAGTAAGATAACAAGGACTAGATTTATAGAGAAGTTCATTCCTATTTCACTTATATGTCGTGCTGATATATTTGATATCAAAAAGGCTATACCGCGTCTTTTGAAAGAAGAATCACAGCTGCTCACGGATAATTCGAACAAATACAGCATATACTACCGATGCAGGAACAATAACGAGATTTGTAGGATGAGTGTTATAGAAATGGTTAACCTTGCTATTCTTGAAGAGAAATTTAAACTCCTCCCTACACGATCTAATCCTAAGATTGGAATTATCATCGAAGTAATCGCCTCAAAATGTTGCCTCGGTTTGGTTAGACATTATGAACGTTATACCAAATACAATATCAACGAGATGTGCCAGAAATTTTCAAGAGATGCTGAAAAATTCCCCAAGCCTGTTCAGACACCTCAAGTTGAACTGTTGGGTAGATCGGATGAAACCTCAGCTAAACTGAACCTTATTCCATGTATTTCTAGTGAGACAGTTTCTTAATTGTGCTTAGTGATATGTTGGAATCTTATTGACTAGTATAACCTAACTAAAGTAATTCCTATAAATAGCTTACAAGATTTTGGAATTTGTGACTTAAAATATTTTCCATACATCCTAACGATTTATTTGCTATCAATGGCTGTATCTACAAACAAAAATTGTTCAAATCATGCCTTGTTTTTAGAGAAAGTTTTTCTCAAACTTGCTTCTCTACGAGAGGATGATGAAATTCAAAATTTTTTTGCACAAAACTTTTGTCGCATCCTATTGAAGTTTAATTCTCCAGATGAACAAGTTCGAAAGACACTTATGGTAATTATCTAGGAGCGCGGGACGCTCCTCTTTACTCATATGATTTTAAGCATTGAAGTGTTTAGGAACATGAACATTTGGATATGACTAGTCACAATTCCAAATGTGTTTATTAATAATTATAAAGACGAGAAGTGCCTTGGTTACACGTGTACATCTGTTTTCATGCCATCATGGTTGTAAAACATTACGGCTGATTACATTTAAGTTGTTGCAACGTTACACATGAGTATTATATTGCAGAAAATTTGACCCCAACTAACGATTACTATTTTTATCCAATATTTCACAATGTGTAATTCCTACTTGGCGCAGCGCCAAGTAGGAATTTTGTAGTTACTGACTGGTAATTATAAAGAATGCTAGTCAACTAGTACCACATACCAACTCGTATCAAGTCAACTAGAATTAAATCAACTACCAAATCAACAGAAAATCCTGCTTTTCGCTGTGTTCTTACAGATATCTCATCCAAGATGCTATAAAAATCGTACATTTCACTTTGGTAGTTGGTACGAGTTGACTGGTTCCCATTATAATTGACTAGAGTTTATGTATAGAAATAACAACACTATTAAACATACTTAGGTAGTTAGCTTTTATTATTAGCAATAGAAGTTAATGAGTTCTGATAACAGCAAACCAAATACCTCGCAAGCTTTGACTGATGTACAACTCTTGGAGCGGTTGTTTCTCAAACTTGCTCTAATACAAGCAGACGATGATCTTCAGAGATTCCTTGTTCGGTACCTCTCTCACATACTATTAATGTTCAACTCAGCTGATGAACAATTGCACGCAAAGCTCATTGATCTTCTGACTCACTTGAACAAACGGCTGATAGAGCGTCCTAACATTGCATTACCTCTAACACAGTTGTTTGATCGGCTCCAGCAAGAAAAAAATTCACAGAGGGTGGTCAATTTTTCGATGATCTATGTTCGCATGGGGCTATCTCGCTGTGGTGAGGCAGAGAAGGGTCAATTGTTTCCTGTAATCACTGAAAGTCTGAAAGGAAAGTCAACCACAACACAGAAGGATCTCGTGCAGCTGTTAATCCCGATGCTACCCTTTGTGAAGTGTGAAGGTGTCTCTAATGCTGGCTACTCCCTGCTTCCCTTTACTTGGAATCAGTTCGAGGATGTTAAACCTTTGATAACAGAGTACCTCTACTACTACTTGCTGTTGCCCTACAACATTGGTAAATTTGAAAACTCAATCCCACCCGGTTATAGCCAGAAAGGCATAGAAGCACTGAAAGCTAATAACAATAATTTACCAATTGAAGATGGATTGGAAAAAGTGAAACTGTCCATTTTAGAATTTTTAACCACAGAACACTTCAAATCTCCACAAGACTGTTTCATTCTCCTCGTAGTAGCGAGCGGTGATCCGAGAGTGAGAGTGAAGGAGAAAGCTGAGAGTATACTCAAGAAGATTCCCTTACCGGATTGCACTGGTTCGTTAGACATAGTCAAATGTCTATTCTCTCTCTTCTTGGGTGGCTCCATGTATTCCGTGCATTCGAGACCAAAGGGTCCAAAACGTGCTAAAGTGACGCCAGCGGATGAAGAGGCTAAGCCAGTTGATTATCTGATAAGATTGAAGATCTTCCCTTTCCTTATTAAGTCAGATATCGCACACGACATCTTCCCTGATTGCATCAAAATAATCTTTGAGTCTCTCTTTGGCTCCGCGACGAATGCGAGATTGATGGAATACTCACTACAGTTTGCTTATCAGCTGTGTGTCAAGACAACGGATAAGAAGATTGGCTTTATGGCGCCTCTCTTAGAGAATGCCTTAGAAAAACTCCTTACACAGTCAACTAATGTAAACTTGAAGGTTTCAGGGTACAGAACTTTAGGACTTTTAGCAAAACGAAGACCACAGGCTTTCAAGGATAAATTACAGTTTTTCCAATCCATGTTCGAGTCACTCATGGTTGCTGATCAAGATCTAGGCCTGTCTATCTACGAATGCATTTCTCTCATGACAGATGCCTTCAAGTCTGACAATGAAGATGTCCAGAAGATCCTTGAAAATCAATTTCCGATTTATTTGGAAGAGGAGAGCTCTTTGGTGCGATTAGCAACCATTCGTTGTTGTCACAGGATATTCGCTCCCACCCACGCATTATCTCGCTATCTCATGCTCATCGGAGCTGGAGACACGAGGGGGGATGTCAGGGACGAAGCTGATCGGGGATTGTCTCTTGAAGGAAAGAAAAAAGATGAATTACCCAATTTCAACGAACTCGTACTCTTATTAGTTGCTAAAGGAAAGCAGAGTTCTACTAAATACGTTAGTACTGTAGGAGAACTTCCTTTCAAACCCATCGTGCTGGTGAAAATTCTAGAATACCTTGAACAATTAATATTCAAATTATCAGGAGCAGACCGTGAATTGATACCTTTGGAGCATTTGCAACAGCGAAAAGTTTTCTTCAAACAATTATCTGAGAATAAAAACATAATTTCCCATTACCTTAAGCTTATCATGTATGGGTTAAAACCTGCTGCTTATCCTGCCCTGAATGTAGTAAGTCTCAGATCTTTGAAAAGTGTCCTCCGATGCATCCCAGATTTCAAGCAAGACATAACCTACAAAACTGTAGAGCCATTCGTTAGCTCTGGACGTCGGGATACAAGACAACTGGCTGCGGAAGTGACTGGTCTTCTTATGCGTGAAAATATCCCGCAACAAATGACAGAGGTTATAATCTCTCTGTTGCTGAAGACAGATGAGAATGCTAGAATGGAGAGCTTCGATGGATCACTTCTAGCTCTCGGCTACGTATTGGGACACGCTAAGCATGAGACATTAGCTTTGATTGAAACTGACTGCGTCACCAAATCATTGAATGCTATTACTGTATCAATGAATCACGATTCTTATTTTATAATCAGAAGTGCTTATGAAAGTCTTTCCATCATCCTAGCACATCACCCCGATTCAGAGATTCTGAAACTGAATTTAGAAGAGATATTTGGAGCTGTTTCTGAAAAGGTGAATTCATCGAAAAGTGACATAAGCTGTAAGGAAAGCGGCTTTCAATTGTTAGGCATCTTAGCTGTCTGCTGTAGAAGAGAAGAGTTCTTGAAGAAAGTTTGTGACTGTCTACTCAAGCAACACACTCTCCAAGGTTCGGATCTACACCTCGGGATTGCGGAATCTCTATCGATGTGTGTTGTTGGAAATCGGTCTAAAGCCTTCGGATCCCTTCCCTTTCTTCACGACCTAACTCTAGACAAACAAACTCCTGCTACACTAGACGATAGCATCCTGAAATACATCCTGGAGAGTATATTTCAAACTCTAACAGATGATCGTGTAGTTAAACGTAATTACTCTGTACCCTTATGGTTAATCTCTCTCCTACAACTCGTCATAGTCCCGTTTCAGTTATACATTGAATTGGAACAGATTCACACCTCATTTTTGTTGATCCTTCTTAACTCTTCCAACTCCTTGTCACAAGAATCTGCATCTGTCGGTTTGTATATTGTATTCACAATCAGCAATAGTGCAACAAGACCCAAACTATATGCTGCACTGCAAAAGTATATGGGCACTCAGTCTATTGATTATGTTAAGAGATCGAAGAAGAAGAAAGATGAAGAATCATCTCCCCAAGACAAAGAGGACACTGATGAGGAGAAAGAGGAGAGAGAAACTACTTTAGAACGTGCTCTGTCTAAAACAGCTTCGACAACTTACAAAGAAATATTCAACCTATCTCGTGTAATGAAAGATCCAGCTTTCACCTACCCACTCTTAAACTTGGGACATCTTTTCACCATTTGTACTCTGCACAAAGGAAAAACTTTAAAGTTGGATGATACGAAAGAGCAATGCATCTCCCAGTTGGAACCTAACTTGGTAGAACTAATCCCGAAAATATATTCTTTCCTGCATGATCCTCATCCCGATTTGCAGAAGACGATGCAAAATATTTGGAGTAATTTGGTCAATGAAGAGAAGAAGGTAGTGGAGAAGCATTTCAGGTCGATTCTCACAGAGTTGAAAGCTCTCCTAGGCTATAATTCTTGGTCGGTAAGACAGGGCTGCTGCCTATGTCTGCGGGATATTCTCACCTCACAGCCTTACGAGGCTTTTGCTGAAGAACTTCCAGAGCTGTGGAAATTGATTCTGAGGAATTTGGATGATTTTAAAGAATCTGTTCGAGTAGCTGCTACTCTAGTTTGTGTCTCTCTCAGCAAAATCACTGTTAAAATATGTAATTCTTCAAATGACAAAGAATTGGCTGAGAAGAATATAGTGATACTGTTACCATTGGTTCTTGACTATGTAGTTAACTCCCCAGTAAAAGACGTACAATCAATCTGCTTATCTACCCTTGTATCAATCACTAAATACGCTGGACAGCTGATTAAACCTGTCATTCCACAGCTTATCCCCGCGCTACTCAACGCCCTTTCCGATCTAGAACCCAGCGTGTTGAACAAAGTATCCGTATCCGTTGATCAGGACCAAATAAGTCAGGAAAAAGTAGAATCTGTTAGACTGTCCCTTAGCCGATCGTCTCCTATGATGGATACAATCAAGAGTTGTATCGAATATATTGATGCCGAGGTTTTAGAACAACTCATGCCTCGGTTGATAGACCTGATTAAGAGTAGCATTGCACTTAATACCAAGGTAGGATGTAGCAAACTGGCGATGTATTTAGTTGCTCATTCAAAACATGAGATGCTCCCTTTCACACACAAGTTGATAAACGCGTTCATTGCTAGGATTAACGACAAGAGTCTGTCGGTTAAGAAAACGTATGCTTCTTCTATTTCTCAACTTGCTAAAGTTGCAAAAGAGAGTACAGTTGAAAAATTGATCACTAAAATAAATGCGTTTTATTTCAGCGGCGATACTGACCAGGAACTTAATGCCTGTCTCATCCTACAAGCTCTCAGTCGAGATTGTACTGAGCTTACCAACAATTTCAAATCTGACCTACTCCCTCTCGTATATTTCGCTCTTCATGATAAAGTTACTACGAAGGATGAAACACAAGTAGAGGATAGTGCCAAGTATGTGAACAATGCACTATGGGAAGAAATATGGGATAGCCTAGCTCCTTATAAGGAGCGGAGTCTAGTACTCTATCTGGATGAGGTCATGACAATACTGCAACAAAACCTGGAAGCTGCTGTCTGGGAGAAAAGAGAACAGTCACTGAAAGCTCTCATCAACCTCGCTGAGAAAATCCCTGAAGAGTTTTCCATCAATCAAATCGATCCAATTCTAGCTGCGCTGATGAAGTCTCTTCCGGGCAGAGTGTGGGAGGGTAAAGTGCACCTACCGAGAGCTATCGAACTTCTAACTGTGAAGTGTTCTGAGAAGATTAAGACACACGGTTTTGTGCAGGCACCTCCCATTCCTGATCTAATTAAAACGTTATTGAGGGAGGCCTCTCGGAGCAATGAGTTACAACAGAGACTCATCCAAGCACTCGGAGGAATAATCGAGGAATACAAATCTGATAAATACCCTGAATTCTTCAAATTGTCTTACTCACTTCTTGATAAACAGAAAGAGACAGAGGCAGATGAAGATAATATAAAGGCCAAACAACAGCACGAACTAACCATTGCTATATTCTCTGCATTCGCGAAGGTTTTCCCTAATTTTAATCAGAAAGGTTTTCTCCAAGACTTCTTCACATCAGCTGCGCTCCTGATAAATCTAAGCTCTCGGAAGGTACATTTGGCAGTTTTAGAAAGTTTAGGAAATGTCTGTGATAAGATTGAGACTGAGGAAAATCCTGAGTTAGTGGTCGAGTCCATTAGTCTCGTACTGAAGCCAGTTATCATTAGCACTGGTAACCAAAATTATTCCGCAATTAGAGGGGAAAGTCTCAAAGTGCTGTTGAAACTGTTGAATCTTCTCGAGAAAATCAAGTTTATTGAAAAGGTCTTGACTCGCGAGTTGAAACAGTTGCTTACTCAGCAGGTTCAAGTTTCGAGTGATCACCAATCTTTGGTTGGGAGAGTGATGTTCTATTTTGATGAGGTAGTGAAAGAGACTGATGGAGATGAAGATATGGAGAGCTGAACATCTCTTTGAATTAAGAGTTTAGGTGTATTAATCATATACATTTAGATCATGCCAGTTTATTCATGCGTATGCCTTTAGTAAACAAATTAACTGTTTAGTTAGATAATATGAGTGTTCGATGTGTCCCATTCTCACAATTACTTACATTACATCTTAATTCATCACTCTAGCATTTGTACGTAATGTCTCAAGTGAACGCATCATCATCTCAACTTGATATTGACGATATGGACGATGAGGAGCCGTCGAGTATTGACACCAGCCACATCGTTCCTACGACATCTGGGAAGAGGAAACTGATGTTTGGGAAGGAGCTGAAATGCATGATGCACGGATTCGGAGATGATTCTGTTCCTTATATGGAATCAGTTGAGCTTTTGGAAGATTTTGTCGTTGATTTTATTCGTGATCAGACTCGAAAGGCGATGGAAGTTGGACGCTCTGATAAAGTGCACGTGGAAGATACAGTGTTTCTCATTAGGAAGGATACCAAGAAGTATACACGAGTGAAAGAATTGTTGACAATGAACGAAGAACTAAAGAAAGCTAGAAAAGCCTTCGAAGAAGAGAACTTCATTAGTTAATTAACAAAGCTATTTATACTGACTTGTGATCAATGTTTGTACCAATAATTATGTTTATCCTTGCATTGAATCCTTGTACATAATTCCCCTACCCCGTGCGTTCACATAAGATATGTTTAAGATTTGGAACTTCATAAGTATTGACAACTATCAATAAGTTGTTTATCCAAAGCTCAAAGGAAACACAAATTAAGAGTCTTCAGCTTTCCGCTGGTGTTTCAATCTTTTGTATGCTATGATTTCGCAGCCCGATGAGTGAGCTAATCCCTTTAAATCAGATTTAATTATGTTTCAAATTGTAAATACTTGCATATAGAGACACTATTATTACTTTATTACGCACTAGGTTAATTGGATATTTAGTAACCTTATAATAAAATAGATAATTATTTGCCTCGAGAATACAGACAGTTGCAGCTGCAGTTCTGGTCATGTCCGTATTTCTTTGCCATCTGGAGTACATGTTCCACCACGTCTTTCTTGGAGATAATCCCCTCGATCTTGCCACACTCAGTCACCAGCACCTGTCTCAATCCAATCTTTTGGAACATCTTTACTGCATTGTGCATTGGCGCACTACGCGAAACTTGAAACTGAGCTTTATCTAGGATTTTCGAGAAATCGAGTACAGATCTGTATTGCTGTTCCGGTCTAACTTCCACGAAGTAAACCGGTGTATCTACACGAATTTCTCTGTTGTCAGCCCAAGCTTCACACATCGCTCTCTTTAAATCTACTTTAGTCACATACCCCAGTAGCAGCCTTGTATCGTGTGTCATCACTACGGGGAAACCCCAATAATCGTAACGCTCTATAATCTCCTGGATGCAAATCACAGTCGATTCGGTGGCTGATATCCACACAATGGTTCGATACCCCCCTCTAACATCTAGCACTTCTCCGATGGTATAATTAGTACAGTATTCTTCTTTATCACTGAGGTAAGGATACTTCCGTAGCTGAATATACTCATCGTAGATGCTATTCGTGCAGAGAGCATCTCCTAGCCACTTCGCGATCATCACTGCTATGAGGATTGGGATTATATAGGTCAGTCCTCCAGTTAGTTCTATCATGATTATAGCCAATGTGACAGTCATTCTGTTTACTCCTGCGAGAAATGCTGCTGACCCGACGATGGCATATATTCCTGGTGTAACGCAATGATAACCTGTATTTCTCGGGCAAATGAATTCTCCCAATCCATTTCCCTGCATTGAGATGATCATCTGCTCCATTAGAATACCCAATATCCTCCCTGTACACGCTCCTATGAACATAGAAGGGATGAACAGACCGGTGGGAATCTTGGATCCGAAGGTAAGGATTGTCGTCACAAGTTTGAACAAGATAGCGAGGAATAGCAACAGAATTCCATAGTAGACTTCATTGTTTGCAACTGCGTCATGATAATGATCTGAGCTGTCAGGGGAAGATGTCCAGTTGTAAGCGCACAAGTAACCCGTGTCACCGATTTCACACTTTGAAGTGAGTTCCTTGATCACTTCTGTTGACACGGCCTTAGTGAATGGGTTAGGATAGGCGATGAGTGCAGTGAGAAAAGCTATACAGAAGGTTTCGAGGATGGGGAATTTGGCTAACATATACGTTGCTCTATATCGCGTCCAGAATACATTGCACTTGATGAATATTACACCGTACAAGGCGCCTAGTACACCTAGTATGGAGAAAGGGACTAACTCGAAGAGATTCCAGTTCGTATCGTAGTTGATGAAGAAGTTGGAGTGGTGAGAATCTGTCGGTGAAATGCAGCGAACCGTAAATACGCCCGCCATCGCGGCTGCTAACGCCCTCCATAAAGTCTTCATCGGGAAGTAGTAGCTTATCTAAGGAAGTTGAGCAATGAATTCAGGACTTTGTGGAATAAATTAGTTTGCTTACCTCCTCAAAGCTGTAAAGTACGCCTCCAATGGGAGCGATGAATGCCACAGCAATCCCAGCAGCAACTGCTGCGCTTAGCATCACCCGCTTTCTCGCCTCGTTCTCCCGATACCTCTTTGAGAGATTAGCGAATGAGTTCCCAATACAGCAGGCAATGTGCACAATCGGCCCTTCCATTCCTAGACTCATTCCCGCACCCACACACAGAATAACCCCAATCGTCTTCACCATTAAGGTAGCTTTGCCCAGGAAACCCTGTATGACATACCCAGACAAGATCGTTTTAATCTCGGGTATTCCAGACCCATATGCATATGGTGCGATTAGTTTCACATATATAGCTGCTAAAGCTGCGTACCCAGCAGACAAAGTGATGAAGCTCAGGTAGTTCATGATATAGTAGAATGCACCCACGACATACCCATCATCAAACAACCCGAATACTTCAGCCCATGTTTTGAACTCGTCACAGTTGCTGTCGACAGAAGTACTTGCGCTAACCCAACAGCAATCATGCTTACTTATAAATATGTTATGACTGCAAACTCCCTGTCTGAACGAACTAAACCATGCAATCCCAGTGTGAATTATCACTGCAACCACGCCCGTGCATACACCCATCAAAATCACGAGCATCCATCCCCACCAACACTCTACGAAATCCTTGAATTGAGGTCGCCATCCTGTCTGACTTATCTTGTTATAGTACGTCTCAGCATTGTCTCTGACTTCGTCTTTGTTCCAATCAAAAGATTTGAAGTCTGAATAGGAAACTGTATTCGGGATGGATGCTTTGTAGTAAATGTTCTGCGAAGTATCCGGGGTATGTGTGTGACTCCCAGAAACAAGGGAGTCCAGAAAATCATGATGTGAATTCCATTTCATCCCTCCAGGATTGAAACTTCTATCTCTTGTATCCATCCCCAAAAAATAATAGATTTGTTGATGTTATTTTTCACCTCTATATATCTCGCGTCGTGTGTTTCAATGGCTTAAAATTAATGGTGGTTTCATCCCATTAGCTAGCTTCCTGAGATTCTTTTCGTGCTAATGGTATGATACCAGTTCTTCAGTTCATAGTTTCGGCTTCCATTCCCTAAAATTCCAGGAGAAGCTCCTCTTAAACGCTGCATTGTGTGTTGCATTGTAGGACCCTCAATTCAACTGACGGCTTTGCATAAGTAACTTAACGAATATTATATTTCCAGTTCGCTCAATTGATATGGCTTCTGAGCCTCCAAAAAATCCCACAATCTCTCGAGCCGATGCACTCTATCAGATTAAGCAGCACAAAAGAAAACTGGCGAACATTGCGAAAGAGAATGAAATGTTTTCTAACTATCTAAAACGAGTCGATCCTTCCGAATCAAGCGCAACGAAATCACAGACTGTGCATAAGATCAGCATGGTTGATAGCAATAAGCTTGGACGTAAAAAGTCGAAATCTACTCGCGTTTCTGTTGAAGTGTTGAAGTTGAGCACAGAGCAGAAATGCGATATTGCAACAAGTGAGTTGGAAGAATTGAACAAACAAATCGATCTGATGAAGGAGGAATCTGAGAGAAAGATCGATGCACACCATGCAGCCATTGAGGAATCCGAGATAGCTCTTACAGAATTGAAGAAAAATCGACACGAGTACGAGCGACTTATAAGCCAGGGAGCCATTAGCAAGCATACTGGTATGCGTTCTGATATTATTCCCACATTCCTAAAAGTTTCTTATTAGAACGTGACACATATATCTAATTTTGTAGGTAAGGTGATGGCAGAAAGGATTGCCAAATACTTTGAAGATAAAGTGAAAAATCGGGACTCCTACATTGAGAAGCTTCGTTTAAAGAATTCTGCTATGCGTGGTAGGATTCAGAAACTCCGTGTACAGCTACGGCAGAAAGAAGAGATGGGAGATGCTCTCCACCAGGTGGATTTTGATCAGCTGCAAATTGAGCACAGACAAGATATGGAGAAGATAATGGAGCTGTATGAGGAGATGGTCAAACTGAAGTTAGCCGCTGGCAATGCAAACCAAGTATTAAATGCGTATAAAAAGAAGTTGACTATTCTTACAAAGGAATCCGACCAGCTTAAGAGTGAGCTTCAACAGCGGAATGACATTCTGGAGAAGATAATGGCTGAGCTTTCCATTGCAGAGCGTGACAAAGAGGATGCAAGCGAAGTTAATCAGTCTCTCAGACAGAAACTCAGTGATTTTAACGCTCCCGAAGTAATGGATTATGTCAAGAGGATAGCTAGTCTCGAGGAGTTGCAGCGAGTTGTATCCAGCTGGGAGAGAAAAGTGGAGATAGCTGAGATGACGCTACACGCTAGCCAATCGCAATGGAAAAGAATTCATATGCGAACACAGATGAAAAACCCTTGGAATGCCCTCAGTAGATCTACTTTGTAACTTGAACGAAACTAACCACAGCAACAAATTCACTTATTATAAAGTAACATTGCGAGTATTTATGCAATTATCACAATATATACATGTTCCATAAATATCTACATAGTACCTCTAATTTTCAATTCGCATATATCAATCTATTATTTGATTCTGAAATAGCTTTTCTATTTTAAGTTTTTTATCTTTAATTATGTGTGCTGAGGTTTCTGAAGAACATTTGAGACCGCTCCTGAAAAGATTTGCACAGTTAGTCGCCCATGCTTTTTACCAACCCAAATACTTCCTCCTGATAGATATTCTGGTTAAGAATACAATCGTCAGTGAAGAGAATCTTTCTAAAATGTTGCATTCCGAGGCTCGACAATTGAGAGCTGTTCTTACTCAATTTTCGAAAGATAAACTGATACGAACAAAGTTTAAGAATATTCCTCGCCCCGAAGGCAAGCCTCAAAGAATCTCATACTATTATATTGACTATCAAATGTTCGTCAATGTTGTGAGATTCAGGCTATATAAGATGGGGGAAAAACTCGAGCAGGAAGAGATTCATAGCGACCGTACGACCTATTACTGCACTAACCAGGAATGTAAAAAAACTTATACCGAGCTTGAAATCGACAAGTTAATGAACCCAATGGAAAGGAATTTAATTTGTGAGAGGTGTAGAGAAGTGGTTGAAGAGGAGGAGAGGAAGGATCATCCAACTAGCACAAGAAGTACAATCTTAAAATTGAATAAGCAACTTAAACCGATCAACGATCTTCTAAAACAATTCAAAGGAGCAACTGTACCAACTGACATGATTGAACCTAGCCTGAATCAGGAATACTTTTCGAGTCACAGGTCTGATATAACGACAGAGATCTATTCCCCCTCTAGCAGTAAGGAGATCAGAGAAAAGGGAGGGATGCATCATAGGAGGCATGAACCAACGACCAGCGTTAGCAGTAGCCGCGAAGAAGCTAACGTTACTGAAGCGCTTGTTAGGGGAGAGAACATTCTGTCCAACCCCACAATCAGTTCGTTCCAAGTCTCTTCACAGCAGAACTCAGATGAAGCTGAGTATAGCGACGATAACTCTTCTCTGGGCTTGTCCGTAGGCGGGACCTGGTATAAATTAGATGAAGTCAATGAGGAGATAGTGGCCACTATGAGCGTGCGGGAGAAAAAGGAATATGAGGAGCTGTGGAGCCAGGCTTATGATGACTATTGAGAATAATTCATGTGAATAATTATGATTATTAACATGTGGTTAATAGCATTGGAATACTCTTGTTTGGTTAGCATATTTTTTTAATATTGATATCTCCTCATGTTTTTAGCGGTTATAATTTAATGGCGACTATGTTCCACTCTAAATTATCTGGACCGATAGGTCCCGTTATTTCTGCCAATTTTATCATTCCACACCAATCCTCATTGTTATACGCAATCTATGACATTCCAATCCAAGTGCAAACGATTAAATCCAGTGACAACACTCCGATAGTATCTTCCTGCATCAGCTCTACAGGTAGGATTCTAGCATTTGTGTCGCAGGGGAAAAAATTAGATGTTCACACTTTCGAGAAAGAATTGGGCTGGGTTCAAGCTTATTCGCTTCAACTCCCTTTCAAATCCGTACACTCCATGTGCATTACACACTCAGAGAAGGATATTCTGTTAGCAGATCTATCAGGATCTGTCTATTTGCTACCAGTCACGCAAACAGACTTAGATTTGCAAAATTTGCCTTCCATTCTTGGCCACTGTTCCATTCTGACTGGCGTAGCAACAGATATACATGACAAGTATATTGTTACTTCAGATAGTGAAGGCAAAATTCGCGTCAGTAATTTCCCAAACGCCTACAACATACACACGTATTTGCTATCACATACCGAGTTCATATCCCAGATCTGTTTCGTGCCGGATTCTCCTACAAAGCTGTTATCTGGTTCGGGAGATGGGACTGTTAAGCTTTGGGATGTCGAGAAATCCCATCTCTACTGCAGTTTGAGTTTCAATGAATCGTCAATATCTGTTTTGGATATTTCTTCTTTGGACAGAATTCTGGTTGCTGTAGAGGGCAAACCAGAACTATATTTCCTCGAAATAACAGGCGATAATACATTAGTGGTAACGCAGACAATTCAGTTGGAATCAACTCCTCATGCGGGATGTTTCGGTTCTGAGAATATCTGCTGGATAGCGACATCTCTATCTTTCCACGCTTACGTCACGCCTCATGCCAGCTGTAAGTATGAGGAGGTAGGCGAATCTCAGAATGCTTATTTCAGCTACCTCTCTAAAAACGTAGAGTGGTGTCAGATTCAGGAGGATGAGGTGAAGCAGACTATTCTCAAGAAAAGACCTCCTCCAAAGGCTTCTAAATACTTTGAAAATAAAAAGGAATGGATAGAAGCGAAAAAATTAAAAGTGAAAAATTCAGATAAATGAAGAGAATGGCTCCGATTCTTTACTTATTTCGATTCAAACTTTCGAGATGAATTGAATTATTTAACTATGAAGTGGCTATTGACACCGACCGGTCTGTGTCAATAGCCTCACCATTTAATTTAACTATTTTATAATTTGCTAAAAAGGAGGATTGCGCACATTGTTGGAGTTCTAGACAAAAGTCCGGTTGGGTTTTATATCAGCGTGAAATATTTTTAGAAGTAACAATGTACTAAGCCTCCAAACTACTGTTATTCTATGCTATATTTATATAGCTCCAAGTTGAAATTTTTCCTGTTAAGGGTCTTTTGCATTCACTTTAACTCGAATTGTGTCGTTTTGATGTTTAGATGGCATCGAATTCAACGACAATCAGCCCTGAGATTCTCAAGCGGACTAAAGGCAGCCTAGGCGCGTTGATATCAAAACCTGCTCTGACTGACAAGCTCCTGAGTAAACCGCCGTTTCGTTTCTTACATGACATATTGACTGAGATTTTGAAGAATACCGGCTTTCTCCGAGGACTGTTCACAGCGGAAGAAATGAATTCGGAAAAGGTGAAAGATAAAGAAAAGAAGCTTCTCTTCCTCCAGAAGGTAATCGATGTTGTCATGTTTGCGACCGGCCAGAAACTCAAAGTGAAGCCCACACGAATTGTAGCAGGCGCGGAGCCAGAAAGAACGAATGAAATGTTGCAACTAATTGCGTACTGCGTTCAGAAGAAGATTGATAGCAGCGAAGCGGTCAAGAAGGTTTTGAACGGTGAGAAACCGTTTTCTGGACAAGAGAAGCCGGAAGAAAACCCCAAACGGGAAACTGTTAAACCAGAGCAAAAAGAAAAGGATCCAAAAGTGAACGGAGATCCGGTAGAGCCAGCTGTTCCCCAGAATGATGAACTCGCTTCTAAAGGCAGTCGGACCAGATTGCCAGAACGGCGCGAGGACAAGTCAAAGAGGAGCAGGTCACAGGACCCGAGCGAGGATGCGGAGAGAAAGAAGAGAGGGGAACGAGCCAGGAAGGAGAGGAGAGAACACTCTGAAGAAGATCGAGGCAAGAGAAGGGATTCTTCTGAAGATAGGATCAAGAGGAGAGAAATATCCGAGGAGTACTTGAAGCGTGGAAGCTCCCGGGACAGTCGAAGACCTCCAGTTCCTGACCAATCCCCTAAGCGAGGATCAAGCCCCACCCCCCAGTCTCCTCCTGAGCAGGTAGAGACGCTTCCTGAGCCCCAAGCACCCTCTCCCCCCGCGCACAGGCAGAGACCAGCCTCAGCCAAGCGCTCACGTCGCCAAGATCCAGAAATAGCCTCCGATCCTCCCCCTGTACTAGAATCAGGTTCCCTCCCTCCGAATAACAGCCACATCTCAATGCCTGAAGCAGACATTGTAGAGCCAGCTCTGCAAGCTCCAGCTCCCACAGCCGCAGAGCACTCTTCATCTGAGAATGAAGCCGAGATGGAATACCCCTCCCTGATATCCCGTCCCCCTATACGGCCAAGTACCGCAAGGAAGGCACCGCCCAAGCGTCGCGAGACCTCCCAGGAAGGAATTGACCGGATTCAATCAGGGAAGAAAGATGGACCTAAAGTTTATCTCGATACAGGTCCTGACCAAGATGATATGGAGGAGCAGTTCATCGTACAAGAGGGAGTGGACGCATTGCGCAATGATGGTGCAAAGATGTTGGAAGAAGGTCAGCATGGAGGTTTGACGAAAAAGCTTTTAGAAACCAAGAAACGTCTTGAGGGTAACGATGGAGAATCTGATCAAGTGAAGGTTAATGAACTTCAAAAGCATACTCAAAAGGAAATCACGAGACAAGAAATTGTACATATGCAGCAGTCCATCCAGTCCATCTGCCAGAATGCAGCTCCTCTTGCTAAGATAGTAGACTATGTGCATGAAGATTTGGATGCGATGCGCAACGAACTCTCAAAATGGACGAAAGAGAACGAAAAGTATTCAAAATCTCTCGAAAAAGAGGAAGGATTGAACGAAGAGATATTTAAACCTTACCACGAAGAGTTAGAGCAGATTGATGAACAGATCGAAGATACAAAGCAACAGATAGTCGCATCCCGAGTCAACTACCTTCAAAATGCAGATAAAATTGAGAAATTATTGGAGAGCATCTCATTCGCCTCACAACAGTAACATTCTCTTTCTCTGTGCAACCTGATCACACTAAGTATTACTCTACCCCCTCCACTATTGAATTATGTGCATTTCCTAATGTAGGAATATTACTATTCGATATATAACTCTTTAATCTAATCTCAACTTAATCAAATTAAAACTTAGACCTTAATTGCCATGTATTAATGGAATTATTTTAAAAAATATTTGTATACAAGAATGTTTTAAACTTTGTTACTCAATTGAAACAAATAGCACTTTTTAGGATGGAACAATTATTCATATATCTCGGATTTTACTTCCCAAATGAAGACACTACATTTTTTCAGATACTCCTATCGGTCCAACTGATGGTTTCAATCTTCGTGTTAATCTGTTCAGTACGTCCACTGCCTTATGGCCGCCACGATAACAACCAATTTATTAAAATAATAAAAAATCCTAAACTATCCTGGTTAATCATGGAAGCACCATCCTTCCTTATCCCTCTTTACGTCATTCATTATTCAACACCTAGAAACCTGACTTATTTCAGTACAAACATTATTTTTCTAATTCCATTTATGCTCCATTACTTCCACAGGGCCTTTATATACTCGATGAAAATCCGCACGAGCAGTATGCCCATCCTCACTATCATTCTCGCTGTTTGTTACACCAGCTTCAATGGCTACCTCCAGTCATCTTTCATGCTAGCGCTTACTGACTTACACTTGTCAAATGCTGGATTTATCCGCTATGTAATTGGAATGTGTATTTTCTTCCTAGGCATGTATATCAACATGCATGCAGACTATTACCTGATTGAAATGTCGAAGAATAAGAAGCAAAAAGGCCAGTACTTCATTCCCAGAGGATTCCTATTTGAGTTCATTTCTTGTCCAAACTTCTTTGGAGAGAGCTTGGAATGGCTCGGATATGCCATCGCTACTTGGACTGTCTGTGGATGGCTTTTCTTCATCCAAACTTCTCTCACAATCTTGCCTCGCGGTTATCACCACCACAAGTTCTATAAACAAAAGTTTGAAGATTATCCTCCTCAAAGGAAAGCAGTTATACCTTTTGTTTTATGAAATTGTAACTGAAAAAAACTTGATTACAATAATTATTTTATATGTATGATCCAAGATGAATTTCTTTGAGATAGATAGATATATAAATTTATTTTGAGAAATTGTCTGTTCACAGGGTGATATTCTACAGGGTATATTTGAAAATTATTCCTAAACATTTCGGAAATGTCCAGTGTGTTTTTTAAGCTAAATTAGAGGACCCAAAAGGACCTCTAATTTCTCTTCAGGGACCTCTAATTTCTTAACAGTCGTAATGTACTGAATATCATAAAATGTAGTATTCCAGGTAAGGGACCTCTAATCTTTTGCAGGGCCCTCTGAGCAAATCCTTAAAAAAACACCTGAAGATGTCCTATGGTCTTAATTGTATTGTTGATTATTGATTGTTTTCTTCACAGAGACATTACCAGCATCTGCTTTAAATGAAGCTTCATCGAGCGATTTACATATATGAGATCTATATGTAATATAAGTGTGTCGATGTTTAGTAAAGTTTTCTTTTATATACTAGGGCAGTGGAGAAATTATCGCTATTACTGTACTTAATTACAGAAGCGAGCTTTATGTTCTTTGTTCTGTCTTCTGGAGACAAATATATGGTCAATTGTAGATCTTTTACTAATACGGAGTTAATCGAGTCGGTTTGAGGCTAATTCGATCGTGTTGGTGGTCATCAAACCACGATTCTGTAATTCCGAGGATGTCACATTATTTCTAGATTTTCGTATGATATATACATAGTTTGTTACGATTGGTTCATTTACGGATTATTCGATATGAAATTAACAATTGATTAGTTCTTGTTGATGTAAGCTCAAACCTTTGGTTTGACGCATTAAAAACGCTTTGACTAGACTCGAGTTATAAATATTGAATTGGTCGTGTTTAAATCATTCCAGTTCAATATCTTTCAAAATGTCAGTAGAAGCTACAACGCAAGCAGCAGAAAAAATCGAGTCTAAAACGGATGTAGAAAAAAGTGACGAAACAATGAAAGAGAAGAAAACAGCTTCAAAGAAGGTTTCCACCACTAAATCGTCCCCGACGAGTAAATCGCCTCCAACTAGTAAGCTAAATTGTATTATCTAGCAGTAATATACTATAATGGTAGTTCTAATATCTCGTCTCGATAGATTACACTCTCCAAAGTTGGTTGCTCTTCCTGCTGGTATTCCAGAATTGTTCTGTGATTCTGGCAACTCGCTACTCACGCGTGGTTACCGAAGATCTCTACTTCACAACTACAGCAGTTCTCCTCAGTGAGATGTTGAAAGTAGTTATATGTTCTTCTGTTATGTTTTATCAATCAGGAGTTACAGCTGGGTTGGAAATAGTCGAAATATTCACGGTAAAACTAGCTGAAACATTAAAGATGGCAGTACCTGCCATTTTGTATGTTTTCCAGAACAACCTTCTCTATGTGGCAGCCTCCAACCTTGATGCGGCGGTTTTTCAGGTCAGTGATTTTTATAAATTTGTTCTCTCATTATTTAATTAGAATATTTTGCTTTTCGACGAATAACTCAAACTTGTTCTTAAAACGTGTACATGTCTACGTACCTGTCTCGTATGCAAGGTTAAGATGGCAGAATTGCTTTCGGAGAGGAGACAAATTTGGAAATGTCTTATAGTAGTTTGAACTAACTGTTGTATATTAAATCACTCTATACTAAGTATTATGGAGTTATCGGTACAGTTGTTCGTCTTCGTGAATTACTTCCATCCTAAGAATAATTTCTGAACTTTTAATAGTTAGGTTTCTTTACTTAAATGCAAACATAGGAATTCGGCTTCGATCTATTCTATAAGCTTATAAGAATAGGAGTACAAAATTCTATTTGAAGATATTTGATTTAGAGATTTAGTAAGCGATAATAATGCCCAATAAATGATATTTTATATCTAATTTTAAACAATCGCAACTGACTTCGAAAGTAGACTCTGCTAATTATGAGAGCATCATCTTACATTTACGACCGCATTTTAAGTGGCCAGTCAGCTGAAATGATTTAGTACTTGATTAGCGTAAACTTATCTAGATTTGTCGATGAGGTTGACCATAAAGCAATGAGCAATCTGTAACTGTATACGATACAGTATTATAGTCCTTTTTGAAAATAGACCCATTTAACTCTACACAACTTTATACTATTTATAATGTCGCATACATTATCATTCAATTAGATTCAATATTTGAACATATTCTATACTGGTTACTTTGCTGCCAACTTTTTGTGCTCTCCACCGTATTTTCCTACCTAAATTAAAATCAATCATAAATAAATAGATTGTACTATTTCGATGTTGAGTATAGAAGAATGCGTGAAAGATTCGCCTCATTTCAGATCCAAGTTACAAGCCCATGTTGAAATTGTTCTCGAGTTCGAACAGCTCTTGTTAGGCATGACACGCTCTGTCGATGAGTTGAGCAGAGCTGGAAATTCATACGCGGATGCACTCGGACAATTCTCCTCTGTTTTGAAAAGTTTCAGCATCCATTTTGATCGTGGTGTGGTGAAAGACGCATTTCTTGTTTTCCATGACGTGATCAAGAAAGTCCAAACTAACTTCAACATTTTACAGGATCAAATAAAGGGGTCTTTCCTTCCAGAATTGACTAAATTCTCACTGAACGAAGTCCGTAAAGTAAGGGATAGTAAGAAGGTGTTTGACCGTTCCAGTGATCAACTTCTGAGTGCTGTCAACAAATCTGTCAACGCGTCGAGACAGAAGCCAGTCGAGGCAGAAGAAGTTAGTCGAAACCTTGAAACGGCGAAAGGAAACTTTAGCCACCAGTCAGTCGAACTCGCATTCCAAATCAACCTACTCTCCGCCAAGAAACAGCCATTCCTGGTCGAGCACGTAATTTCTCACCTCGAGAGCCAGTGTTATTTTTACAAAGTTGCTAGTGGCTTGCTTCAGGACTTTAGACCCAACCTCGCTAAGTATTCGTTCGAAATGGAACCCATTCAGCAGAGCATGATCGATAGTCTGAAGCAAATGAATAATCGAAAAGATGTAGTCAACACTTGCATTGAAATGGAAAGGCAATCAGCTGATTTTCAAATTGACCCACGAAATCCAAAGTTTGAAGGGTTTCTTTTTAAAAAGAAGAGCAAATCCGCTTTCAAGCAATGGAATAGGAGGTATTTCCAATGCAGAGATTTCCGTCTCTGTTACCACAGGGGAGATCGAAAACAGATCGCAGTGGAAGATTTGAAGTTATGCACTGTGAAACTTCAGGATGAATTGGACCGAAGGTTCTGTTTCGAAGTGGTCACGCCCAGCAAGACAATCATGCTCCAAGCTGAGACAGAGCGGGAGCGAAGTCGCTGGTGTGAAATCCTACAAGCGTGCTTTATGAGTAACTTGAACTCTCCGTTGGATAAAAACAGCAACACTCCTGAGACCGCTTTCCATATCGTGCGACCAAAGTTCAAAGGTCAGAGTCAGTTTACTGAGAAACTCCGCGCAGTGCCTGGGAATGAAATTTGCTCGGATTGCACTCATCCTGACGCCACCTGGTCCTCTGTGAATCTAGGCGTCATCTTGTGTATCGAGTGTTCCGGGATTCACAGGAGTTTGGGCGTGAGGGTGAGTAAGGTCAGGTCTCTTGTTCTCGATCAGTGGGAGCCTGAGTGCCAGAAGCTAATGATGCAGCTGGGTAATGCGCTTATAAACTCGATATACGAAGCATATGTACCACTCGGCTGGGTGAAACCAGCTCCAGACGCGTCCAGGAAAGAAAGAGTGCGTTGGATATCCGCTAAGTACAAATACCATTATTTCGTAGGCCCAACTCTGAGATCTTTTGTGGACGTAGAAGTAGATGCGGACCCTCTCGATCTCCCTCGCTCGCAATCCACGGAGTTTCTAGATAACGACTGTGATACGAGTAGTGTGGCTAGTTTTAGCGTGAGTGGGGTTCACAAAAAGAAACGCAGTCCATTCAAACTCCCCTTCTTGCAGTCCAAGCCTCGACAGGTGGTAGGAGAGGGTCTCGTGCTGAAGCAGAGACCCAAATCCTATCTAGCTCAGAATAACCTTTCCGTCACTTCAGTCACTTCACTGAGGCAGTTCCGGGAGCCAATGGGGTCATCGGACAAGAGAACTACCCTGGCGGCTCATTCCGCATTCCGGCGTAGTTTCAACAAGCCCGGTGTTTCCATGACTCTCCCTCCCCCTAAGCCCCCTCGCAACCTGAATAGACACTCCCTGTCAGAGAGAAGTGCAATTGGAGTAGAGACGAAGGTAAAAGCGGGCAAGGTATCTTCTCTCGATTTTGCGTTTGACAACGAATCTTCCTCGAGCTCTAACAGTGTCAATTCAGCCAGCGGGCAAGACCAACTTCAAGTTGACCTCCCTGACGAGATTGTGGTTAGTGGAGACGAACTCCCGCCCGTCCCCCCTCCTCCGTTCGGTAGTGCACAGCACCAACTCGTCCCTGTAGTCAACTTACAGCGAACTGGCTCTGTAATCGCTTCAATGCACAAGCCTTATAACGCACCATCTCCTGACTTTGACCTCTACCAGGCCGCACAGTTGGGAGATATTCCCATGATGGCCCGGGCGCTGGCTGAAGGGGCACGCACTGAGTACCAGAACCCTCGTGGTCTAGGGGCGACACCGTTGATTCGTAGTACCTTATATGGTAATCTCATGGCTAGTGAGTTCCTAATGCAAAACGGTACGAACATTAACACGACAGACTGGAACGATCAGACGGCGTTACACCATGCCAGCAAAATGGGGAAAACAGGACATGTGTGTTTATTTCTGAAGCGAGGAGCCAACAAAGATCTGTGTGATAACCGTGGGAAGAATGCGCTATCTCTCGCCCTTGAAGAACCCCACGCCGACATTGTGACTCTGCTGCGCCTCTCTCAACTGAATGATAACATGCGAGGCGAACAAGAGGAACTGATGGGAGATTCCGTATCTGTCGTATTCGATGATTTCAGTAATATTGCTGTTAGGGATCCTGAGCGTTTGAAACGAATCTCTAGTCCTCACAGCAACGAACCAACTGATGGTTAATGCCCCCCCTCTCTATCTCTCTACCTGTTTTAATTTAGATGGGTGCTAATATCTAATTGGAACGATTAACTTTAATATTTTACCTACACTTTATTGTACACGCAATAGTGTGAGTGTTTTATTGCCACTGTTAAGATACGACTTCACATTACCTCTATAATTATGTGTTTTTACATTCTGTATATTTCTAATAAAATAAATTGATATTGTTTTGTAGATTTCGATTGAGATATCTTCTATCTAGGTTCTCTCCCAGCTGAAGTTGCTAACAACCGCACTTTTCGCAGTCATTATCCTCAGGAAAGAGTTAAACTGGTTCAAATGGGTGTCATTGCTCATTCTATTCGCTGGCATTTCACTTGTGCAATTTGATAACTTTAGACAAGCTGACCAACACCAAGGTGTGGATAAAGCGACACATAATGCTGGGCTAGGTTTGCTCGCTGTGGTAGGTGCTGCAGTAATATCCGGTTTCGTAGGCGTTTATGTCGAAAAACAATTGAAGGATGTCACCGCATCTTTATGGGTGAAGAACATCCAATTAAGTGTGTTCGGTACAGCTGTAGCTGGTGGCTACGTAGTCGTAAAGGATGGTTATAGTATTTTAGACAAGGGGTTCTTCTTCGGCTACACTCCACTCGTTTGCTCGGTGATTATTATGCAAGCAGGTGGAGGGATTCTAGTCGCGGCAGTGATCAAGTATGCTGATAATATTATCAAAGGATTCGCTACTTCAATCGCTTTGGTCGTTTCTTTTATCGCTTCGATCTTTATTTTCGGGTTTTTGCCAAATATATTCTTCGTGACCGGTCTCACACTTGTTGGCATATCAACTTATATGTATTCTAGGCCTAATTAGTTACCTGTCTATTCCATACTGATTTTGTATAATTTTGTGTGAGATGTTAGTTAGTCCATGTAAAGTAAATTATTTATTTATCATCCCAGTCTGTCACAATTTTTAACTGCCGTCCTAGAAAATGTATTATCTATATAACTGTCCATTTTTGCTTAGTATGTATCTTCCAGACCAGCTCTTGAATTATCTGGAGCAGATTAAATTTTCAAGTTCGTAATTCAAAGCTTTTATTTTTATGAATTTATTTTATTCTATTTTAGACTAGGATAATAAACAAGCAATTGGTTTTGCATGGTAATTTGAATGCGTATATATATCCTGCCAATCATGATTACATTTTGTTAGTTCTATTAGATGTTTATTCTGTGAATGCGTCGCTGTTTTAAAGTGATGATGCAGTCGTTGTATACCCAAATAGATCAGGCACAGAGTCTCAAGCTTGAGAGCCGATTCAAGCACGCAGCTCATGTAGGTATTTACGTTCGGACAGATGAGATGCAATTCACAAAGTACCCGAAACATGCTCATGTATTAATGCAACTTAGATTTGATGGGACGTTTGGGTTCACGGGAGGAATAGTTGATCCAGGGGAAACTCCTCTTATTGCGGTTAATCGGGAGTCCTGTGAGGAGCTGGGAATGCCTGAGGGCAGTATTAACGTAACAGAAAGTGACCATATTGTAACCCACTACGCAGATGAGCTGAACTTATGTCTGCACTATTACGGGAAAGAAGTCGATCTGGCTACGTTTATAGAGTTAGAGAATAGAGCTGTGAAGGCAAAGGACTACGGAGCTGAGGTAATGGGAGTGATGAGGATACCTTTGTACACACTGCCGAATGGGCTGGGATTTCCTGCGTATCTGGGCGGACAGTTCATTGGCAGCTCTAAGATTACGTTGCTAGCTTTATTGAGGGATAGAAAGCTAATGCCTGAAGCGGAAATTACAAAGGCACTTAGTCTATCCACGAAACTCAAATTAGCTGTATCTTCCGATGACATAGATATAGTATAGTATCGTTGATTTTGCTCAGCAGATAGGTAAATTATTATTGTTTACTCCTTCTATGTTATTCATTAATATTGAATGCAAAGTAAGACTAAATGCACGTGTAGTAGTCCGCGTTTCTCATTGTAGGTAAATTACCCTGGGCAAAGATATATTTCCAAAATATTTTTTGGTAATATTACGTTGCAAATATACTGATTGCCCAACCTATAATAAACATCCAAATTCATTATGACGAAATGTTCGTGTAGAACGGACGGGAATAATATCCTTCTAGATAATAATTTCTTCGTCAGTTTGTGGTTGAAATAGTTGAATTTTTCACACTATATTACCTAAGAAATATGTAATTGAAGCCAGTGCATTATATCTACCTTAGAAGTATAAATTTGTGAATATCCACACAAGTATAAATCTTCTCTTTCTTTGTTTGAAATTAGTTTTATTTTCCGATCAGTTTATTAAGAGTAATGTCCGATCATTCATCTGGGGATAGGAGCCATCATTCTGGGCAGTTTAGAGCTGCTAATCAGGGATACGGGGCAGGGCCTCCCACAGCTCCACCCCAGCAATTTCAATATGGCGCTAGCTTCCATTCAATTGCTAGTAATCCTCAACCGATGCCACGACATGTATCTCAAGGAGGTAATGGTAATCCTAGTGCGATGACTCAGTCCATCCCTACGCATACGAATGCCTACCAGAATCCAAACCAGAACAGGAGCGATTCCAGAGCTTTTCAAAGAAATCCACAAGACGGACAGAGAAGGGGAGGGAAAGGTGAAAAGAAGGGACCGTTTTGGAAGGGGAAGCAGCTTGCTGACAAGGAAGAACAGCTTAAGTATATCGGACACTGTAGGAAATGGATGCGGGATGACGATAAATCTAAATTAGTGCAGATGATTCGAGATGCTTCTGAACCTTTGGAGTCTATGGTTAATTGCCAACAGCTGGACCATGATGTGATCGAGAAGCTTCTAGAGATATTAACATGTGAAAACCTCATTTTACCTCTTCCCTATGAGAAAAATTCTGTTTTACAAATATTCTCGAAAGTGATAAACAGCCAACTAATCCTATCAATTGCAAATATCCAAGAGTATTGCAACGATCTATTTGAACATTTTCAGGCTGGGCCTTACCATAGCATGAAAACTGAAAATGTATATAAACTGTTGGAACACCTGTTATCACTCCATGAGAGTGAATCTGCCGTCCTATGGCCACTCATCCGTAGCCTTCATTTTAACCAAGAAGCTTATCTTGACCAATTGCCCGGAAAGTTAACGGAAGATATTAACGAGCTCCATGTCCGATGTAAAAAGTTGCAAGAACGCACCAAGGAAATCAAAAAGAAAAAGGCAGAAAATAAACAGTTTGTTGAGGAGTCAACCGACTACGGCTCTCCTTATAAAGAGATGGACATTCTCCCCTCAAAAAGTGAGATCACCAAACCAGACCATACGAAGCTGAGAAAGTTAATGGTGACAGGTGAATACCCTTCTGCTGAAGTATACTTGGATATCCACTTCAAACTTCTCCGTGAAGATATGATCCGGCCGATGCGGCAAGGCATTCAGAACTTTCTAAACGATCGGAATGTTCGGAAAGAGCTGTACATGTACGAGTATGTTCGGATAGTTGAGATGTACTGCGAGCAGAGGCAAGGATTGCTGTACAGAATCACATTCACCACTTGCAATGTCAGGGATCCGACAAAGATTAAATGGGACCGAGTGCAGAGACTGAAGTTTGGGACTCTCCTATGCATCCTCACTTACGGAGCTAATAACCAACCGTCGTTCGATAATCCGATCTGGGCAGTCGTTGCTCACAGGGACGAGAAAGAATTGACTGATTACAGTCGGATATCTATTCGGTTTCAAGAGGGTTTCAAACCTGAATTCGAATTCAACAAAGACTATTTCATTGTAGAATCACGGCAGGTATACTATGAAGCTTATTTCCACACGCTCACAGTATTGAAAGAAATGACACCCGAAACGATTCCAATGAAGGAGATCCTACTGGGACGGACTAAAAAGTGCGACCCCCCTCGCTACCTCAATTTAGAATCCCATTATGTATTTGAGAATATTTTCCCGGATTCTCCACTAATTCCAGTTTTAGGCCACTGGCCTCATACATCTGACTTCCTTGATTCCAGTCAGTACAGAGCGTTAGAATTAGCCCTCACCAAAGAGGTAGCTCTAATCCAAGGCCCTCCAGGCACTGGGAAAACCTACGTAGGTGCGCATGCACTGCGAGTAATATTAGCCACAAGACAGCACATAATTAAAAACAGTCCTAAGTTCGATATCGAAGCATTGAGGGATGAAAGTGCCAGTGAAGATTGGATACATGCATTTCAAGAAATGGCCCAAAAACACCCTTCTCTTCCTCCCTACCCCGACCAAGCTCTCTACAAAAGTTTGTGTGAATACCCGATACTCATCCTGACCTATACTAACCATGCCCTTGACCAATTCCTGGAGTACTTGCTGCCTTTTGAAAAGAATATTATCAGAATTGGTACGAGGAGTGAGAACGAGGAGTTGAAGGAAAAGACTTTACCGAAATTCATGAAACAAGTTTTCGATAATAAATTAATGATCCCAGATCATGAAAAGAAGCTTAGATATAGAACATTCGATTTGCAAAAAGAGTTGAAAAGCAAGCAAGGCGTAATCAAAGAAGCATCAAAAAAGCTGTGCGGCCAAAAATTATACGAGGAAGATTTTAGGAAGTTTTTAGATCCACGTCAATGTGCCTCATTATTTGAGCCCGAGAAAGAAGGATTTAAACGAGTAGGAAAGCAAGGAGAGAATAAGATTGATTTATGGTTGAATCAGCACGCTCCTCACCAGCGAAAATCAGGGAGAGTAGTAGGCACGCGCAATGATAACAATTCAAGAGGTAAAAATAAGAACAAGGAAAAAGGGAAACCTGTTTCAATGAGTAACAGGTATGCAGCTCTTGGAGATAATTTCGACGAAGATGAAATGGAATCGAATGTAGATGAGAGAAGGAGAGAATTTCTAAAAGATTTAGAACTACTTCCACCCCAGGACCAAGCCCAACCGCCTCAATCACCATTGAACGCTCCACCTCCTATTCCTGTACCACGCACTTTGATCACGCCAGATTTTAATGATTTCGGTTTTGGCAATTTTGATGACCCTGGTAGACATTCGCTTTCCAACGCACCGCATACGCAGCGAAACTATGTCCGAAATCTATCAAACGTAAATCAACCGCCTTTCGACGATGCAATGAGATCTCCTCTTAGCTCTAGACCAGACTCTCCCATATCTATCGCATCAGTAGCCACTACAGACATTATTGAATCACTGCATGAAGACAACTTTTTACATCATGACAGTGACGATGATGATGCAGTCGACGAGCCTTTTCAAGCCTTTTACGACGACCTAAGAGGCTTTAACAATGCTTTGACGATGGAGCAGGCAAGAGATATGTATTTTGTTGATACTCAGACTGGTGCAGAGGTGCTTCCTGATAACATAATGAACTGTGAGGACTTGTGGAGCTTGAAACATGATGAGCGAAGGAAACTGTATGATTTCATGTTTGAGCGAAGGAAGCAGGAGAATGATCAAATTCTAACTGGGATGAGCAACGACTACACTCGAGTTATGCAGGAGTTGCAAGAGAAACAACGGCAGCTGGACGTATACGTGTTGAAGCAGGCTGCCATCGTCGGAATGACCACTACTGGAGCAGCTCGGCACTCCGAACTGCTGATGGAATTGCACCCTCGGATCATCTTCGTTGAAGAAGCAGCTGAAGTGCTTGAAGCTCACATTCTAGCTTGTTTATCGCAAAGTGTTGAACACCTCATTCTAATCGGGGACCATCAGCAGCTACGCCCGAGCAACGCCGTATACGACCTCTCCCTTAAATACAATCTCGATGTTTCACTTTTTGAAAGGCTTGTGAATAACCAAGTTGAGCATGTGACCCTTACTACCCAGCACCGAATGAGACCTGAGATCTCAGCCCTTATAAAGCCCATCTATCCTAATTTACGAGATTACCCTGATGTCTACAATTACAAACGAATTAGGGGCGTAGGAAGTGACATTTTCTTCATCGATCATCGTCAGGACGAAGATCGCTTACAAGATGATAGTACAAGTCATACGAATTCATACGAAGCAGAATTTATCGCGCATTTCGCGAAGTACCTCTTGAAACAAGGCTATGAGAGTACAGAAATTACTATTCTAACGTTCTATATGGGGCAGAAGTTTAAAATATTGGATTACATTAGGAAGCTCGGCATCACTGTTAAAATTCGCTGCACAACAGTTGACAAGTATCAAGGCGAAGAGAACGAAATCATCATATTTTCAGTCGTGCGTAGCAACCACGAAAACAAAATTGGTTATTGCAGAGTAGACAATCGCGTATGTGTTGCTCTTTCTCGAGCAAAGCAAGGGTTTTACATAATCGGCAATGCAGATTGTTTAAAGAAAGCACCAAGTGATACCAAACTGTGGACGAAAGTGATCCATACATTTGGTGTCAATTTGGGACCTTCTTTACCTTTATCATGTCAGAATCATCCTAAAACCACTACAATGGTTTGTAAAGCGAAAGATTTCGAGAAAGTTAAGAACGGGGGATGTGATATGCCCTGCAATATGCGACTAATCTGCGGGCATCAGTGCCAACAGGTCTGTCATCCTGACGGGCACGAAGAAGTGAAATGCTACAAGGATTGCAATCGAATCCACGAACCATGTAAGCATCCCTGTGTCCGCCCGAATGGACGGGTAAAGAAATGTTATGAGGAGTGTGACGGTTGTTTGTATCCGGTACAGAAAATGTTGGATGAGTGTGGTCATACCAAGGATTTGCCCTGTTCTGTTGATCCAGTGCACAGTTTGTGTGACTTTCCCTGTCAACAAATTCTTCCATGCAATCACCCATGTCCTTCGAAATGCGGAGAAGCTTGCAAAGATGCACTCTGCACACAGAACGTAACAGTTACTTTGCAATGTGAACACAACCTGAATGTTCCTTGCTACGACAGTGAGAATCTGTTAACACTGCCTTGTAAAGAGAAATGCGACGCTATTCTTGACTGCGGTTGTCCTTGTCCTGGAACTTGTGCTAAATGCCTTCACGGGACAAAACACGTTCCTTGTAACCGCAGCTGTGATAATCCGTTGATTTGTTCACATCCATGCCTTGAAAAGTGCCATAGGCCTAAAGTGTGTTCTCCCTGTACGCTTGGTTGCATCAATCACTGCCCTCATACACAGTGTGGACTGCCGTGCGGTGAACTATGCGTCTCCTGCATTGAGCGTTGTGGATGGGCCTGTAGACATTACAGGTGTTCCAAGCTTTGCTTCGAACCTTGTGACAGAGATAGATGTAACTATGATTGTATGAGAATGCGCAAGTGTGGACATCCGTGTATGGGATTGTGCGGAGAACCATGTCCTAATATTTGTAAAATATGCGATCCAAAACATGAATGTTTTGATATCTTCTTTGGTAATGAAGATGATGATGATGCTCGCTTTTTAGTTTTGGAGGATTGTGGACATATTTTTGAGGTTAGCGGGTTCGACTACTGGATGGACGTGCAGAAAGGTGGGAAAGAGAACACCGGAAAGGTACAGCTGCCGTTTTGTCCGAATTGTAAGACTCCCATTCGAAAGAACCTCCGATATGGAAAAATAATTAAGGAAGCATTGCTTAATGTTGAGGACGTGAAAAGGAGAGTGATCAATGAAATGCGTAAGAACATCATAGTTAATTGTGGAGAGATTGCCAACAGCATTCAATTGAACTATCTTCAACTCCACTTTGCCCAGAATGCCATCGTCCAGTACTTAGCTAAGTGTTCTGATATTGCAAGGAAATGTGACCACAGAAAACTGTACACCATCTTAGATCTGTTGAAGATTTTTGCCGACCTCTACGACACTCCGGAGCATATCTGGAGGAATTGCCAGGCACACAAAGCATTTCTTACAGCCCATAAGGTGGAAAAGATATTGGAGATTCCAATATGTCACAAAAATGACGAGTTGCATCTACTAGATTTACAAAAACTTTCTCAAAGATGTCTTCTGAGCAGTTTATTCACAGCCATCGAACCAATAGTCACTGAAGATAAATCTCAATTTACACATCTCCGTAACAGATTCACGAGCAGTTTAATCCAGCATTCAAGCTCCAGCACAGAGCTAATCCACGACTGCGAGCTCTTCCTCGCCAATGTCAAGCTCAAGTATAAATACGCTCCTGTCACGGAGCAAGAGCGTCTTCAAATCGCGAGAGCAGTGGACGTGAATCGCGGTGGTTGGTATCGCTGCAGGAACGGGCATCTCTACGGAATTGGGGATTGCGGAGGTGCCATTGAACAGGCAAAATGCAATGAATGCGGTGCTCCCATTGGCGGTACGGGCCATCGAGTCGGGGATGATAACGTATACGCCGGTCCGGAGATGGGAGGGAATGACCTGCCCGCTTGGCCCGGTCAGCCAGGATTCCTTTGATATGGTTTCCAACTATTGTATCCTAAAAGGTGTGTTTGGTTCATCAGATATTTTGTGGTTTAGGCACATACTTAGCTATTTCCTTAGAACTCTAGGTATCGTATCTCTATGTTTCTCCTACTTCTTAGTCGTTATTAGTCAGCTCGCTTGTTTCAAGCCTAGAATAGAGCTCGTAGATCCCCTACTTACTTAGCTTAGCGTAAAAAGAGATAATTTTACTTGTATCAATCTAGGACTGATAACTTTTTTTGTTTTTTGTATTTTTTCTATTACCATGTATGTGCCTAGCCTGGCTTCTCTTGGGAAATGGGGACTAGGATAATTAGGGAATTTATAGCCTTTAGTTTTGGTTACTATAACTCCCTTGTTTAAATGGTTAATAACGTTGCATATACACAGACAAATACAAAACCGTTCCAACTACAATATATCTCTACCCTCCAATCCCAGGTTATACTCATGCTTGTACAAAAAGCAACCTAGTTATATCTTGGTAGAGTTATCTGGCTGCTGACCACCAGTTTTAAGACATTCAATCTCTGACCATATTCTATTGTGTTTTATTACATTGTCTGGACAATCACTAAACGAGTATTATATTCTCATTTAACTCGTTCATAGAGTGCATTTACTCTGGTAGGCTCAACGCCACCAACTAACCAGAACGTTATCGGCATTATTAGAATTTGAAAATACTCTAATTTCTACATATTCAATACTAGCTAGTATATACTTAGTTTTAATTACTAACTGCGAATATGGGAGAAGAAGGAGAGCAATTTATACTTTCGCAGGCACAATGCGATTTCTTGGCGCGTTCCTTCCACAAGCATGACCCAGATGAAAAGGGGTTTATCAATATGGATGATTTGGTGATAGTGACGCAGGAAATCCTCGGCAACGAGATCAGGAGCTCCGAGCTCCAAGCTATCCGTCTGAAGGGGGAGGGGTGCTCCACTGAGGGATTCGTAAACTTCTCTAACTTCACAAAGATAATGCGGGAGCACATGGCTTCTACGACTAGATGGGGCGGTCTGAAAAGCAAACTCCAGGCAAGCTTCTTCCTAGAGTTTTCCTTTCCATAAATATTTGTAATTACAATTTTTATAATTAGGCATTCGTCGGATTTGACAGTATCCAAGACCAGTTGAAGGAAAAAGCTCTAAAGCGAGGATTCGAATTCAACTTGATGGTTGTAGGGGAGAGCGGTTTGGGCAAAAGTACCATGATTAACACTCTTTTTCGCGGCTCTGTTAGTCGACAGAGTTGCATCCCTCATCCAGACCCACCTCCACCAACAGTTCGCATCAACTCCGTATGTCACGTGATCGAAGAGAAATCTGTCCATCTGAAACTCTCCATTACTGACACGCCAGGATTCGGAGACCAGATCAACAACTTAAAGAGCTGGGAACCGATTTTGGAATATGTCAATAATCAGTTTGAGCTATACCTCAATGAAGAGGTTAGTTTGTTCCCAGTTAAACCCTAGTCCATAGTCCAACTGTCCTTATAACTTCTTCCGATGTAGGTAAGCATCAATCGAAAGAAATTTATACCAGATACACGCATTCATTGTTGCCTGTACTTCATCCCTCCCACTGGGCACTGTCTCCGTCCGTTAGACATTGAGTTCATGAAGAAACTGGATAAACATGTCAACATCGTACCAGTCATTGCCAAGAGTGATACTTTGACGATAGAGGAGAGACAAGCTTTCAAACAGAGAATCCGGGACGATATTTCGCACCATAAAATCCGGATATACCCCACTGGGTATGAGACTGATGATGAGGATGAAACCACTGCAAATGCGGCCATTGACAAGTTTCTACCTTTCGCGATTATAGGAAGTGATCAACTACATCAGGTATGATTAACTTGAATGAATGTAATGACTTCATGACATGTTCCCTGATAATGCATTGAATTAGGTTAATGGAAAGAAGATCCTCGCTCGTAAGACTAAATGGGGCGTGATCGAGGTTGAGAATCCACTCCATTGTGAGTTTGTGAACCTACGCAACATGCTGATTAAAACCCGGATGCTGGATCTGAAGGAGACCACTGATAAGGTGCACTACGAGAATTACAGACGACAGAGGTTGCAATCTCCAAGAGATCTTATAGGTACTATAAATACGAAAAACACAGCAACACATTATTTGAATTTATGATTAGATATCACATATTTCCACTAAAAATAGCTTCGTAGCATTATTGAGTGATTATATACAATTGCACCAGTCATGTGTGTCCTATTTTTAAAAAATGATTAGTGTGTCAATTTCGGAAATAGCTTTTCTAAAAACTTATGACAATGCTGCAATTGAGAAAAATATTTGATGTCAAATAATGTGTTGAATATTTCCATTTAGATCCTCTCTCTTCGCATGACAACTAATCCCTACATCCAGTTTGAAGCTGCTTAACTCTAGTGTAAATATCCCTTTAGCTTATCATATTCAACTGGTCTAGGTGTAACAATTCGTTATGTAGTATGTAGCTATTATTATTTATATATATATTGCTTCCTTTGTTTGTACATGTTATCATTATTACTGATTGATCATGATTTGACTATTGATTTTATTTGGATACTATTCTCTATTTCAATGTCGATATGAGTACTCAATTGTGTCTCGTGTTTATTACTGATCACACCCACCATATATTCTGAACTCAATCAACACCATTAATTAGTTCATTTAACTCGTTTTTGAGGATATATACTAAACTGATATCAAATTAGGGACGAAATTGAGTTATCAAGTCAATGTCGTTCGTCTCAAAGATCCACAGTGATGGTTTGCTGAAAGGAAGTGCTAACTATCTGACATCCTTTATGGAATCTGATTCAGATTCAGAAGGGTTTGAATCTATCGAATCAGCTCAGACTGATGACTTCCAAGATACTGAGTCGTATCACATACCGATTCACTTCTTACACATCCCAGCAATCCATGCTCCATTAGGCAGTATGCCACCAGCAATTCCCCTAGTCCCAGTCACGAGCGAATCTATTGCACACAGCCCCAATGGACGTCCTTCACATCTCTGTCAGAGTAGGAATGGAGAGTATTTCTTGCGTTGTATCCAGGAGTCGCGTTGTAAACTGGTTACCATTAGCAGTAGGGGTATGTTCCTCCTACAAGAATCTCCACCCAACCCTATAGGCGGTGCATTACGCTCTCTTATCTCTAAAGCCGAGAGCATCGCTCTAAACACGATGGGAGAATTCCAACAGTTGTGTAAAGAGAATATGAATCCAGTCAGCGGGAAGAAGAGGCCAGTGTCTGCTGAATTGGAGAGTGTGTGGTGTAAGATTTCGCAATCTGTAACTGATCTTCTTAGAAGGTTTGATGAAGTAGATGATCTCTATGATGAAAACGGGTGGAAGGAATCATCAGATTAGAACTATTATATTATTTGTTTAATTATTATTAAGATGTATTCAATATTAGTAAAAAAATTTGTATCTCATTACTGCAGTGTTTGATCAAGTTCCTAAAAGATACTTTGTTCCATAAATATAATTTAAGTTCGTTTAACCAATAAATAAGAAAGTGATTAGGTGCTCTGTGACGTTGCTTTCAGGAATTTGGGATAGAGGTTTAGGTGATGGATGATGCAGATGAGTGCCATGACGTCATCGCATGATCGATGGAGGGTTAGCTTCTTCAGTAGCATTCTGCTTGTATGTATCATCGCATCGCGGGAGAAATAATGTAGCCATTTTTCTTCCTCTTCACCTCTCCCAAGTTGCGGTAGATCGAATATCGGCCATTGGAGCTTAGCATCTGATAATTCAGAATATCGCCTTGCTAGCATCTGAACTAACTTGTCAAGAGTGAAAGGCTTTTCTTTTTTAATGAACCACAGCTTGGCTGATTCCGTCATATCAGCGGGACAAGGGTGACGTAACACCTGTAGTACGTTAGGGATACTCCGGATGGTTGGGAGAGAATCGATCCAACCTGCAAAGTTCATTTGAGAAATAAACGACTCGAGAAGGTTCAAGTTGTCCAACTGAAAATCGAGGATTAACTTGTCGAACCTTAGTGCATTATGCGCTACGAAGTAGACACGTCTATCCTTGTAGATCTTTTTCTTCCACAAGACAAGCTTGCTGGCACCCTCATCTAGCGAGACAGCTTCAACTCTCTTGGCTAGCCCAGTTTCACTCTTGAGGTAGTAGCAGCCATGTGAGTAGTTGGTGTAGAACTTCTGTAAGTATGCGCACTTCTTCAAAGTATTGCGAAACGCGCCGGGATCTGTGGGTTGCGTGTAAAAGCTAACCGTATTCATTGGATGGGCTAATTTCTCCAATGGAGCGAACCCGATTTGAAGTATTTGTGGGATATAGAGATCCTCACCCATAATTTTACTCTCTGTGATCAGCCCATCCGTCTCCAGGTCAATAACAATAAATCCTGGTTCTGCGCTGTCGACATGGGTGGAGAGAGTATCTCTAGGAACTTGGAGTGTAGATGTAGGCTCTTTACTTGCCATCTTAAGTAATTTTCTAGCAATTGCATAGTTACTAAAATTAATATTCAATTTCATCACCACGAGAAATTTGAAACTTAGATAGTACATCAGTATTTAAACCGAATTTTTTGTAATGTTAGAAGAACGCACTCGACGTTCGTTTGGAATATAAGTTAATTGTTTACGATAAATTTTTTTCTTCTGAGAGTTTATTGAGTATATCTAAACTCACGTAAGGTAAGTACGCAGTTAATTTATATGTCAACCCCTGTACTTTCATGGTTTAATTAACTAGAAAACATACTTCTATAACCTCATCACAAAATCATAAGGTATAAATATAGTTGTGAAGGGAAATTGTGATAAGTATTAACATGGAGTCCAAATTACTTTACAAAAGGAGGATATTCAATCGCAGACAATCATTTGTTCAACTCGAAATCCACAAGAAGCATAGAAGAGTTTCAATTGAGATACATACATACAAAATTAATCCAGTAACAACAGTTGATGAAGACTCAGATGCGAATAACTTCGTTGAACAACTTCAAGCATTAGACATAAACCGCAATTTCGAAACATCTTCCGAACCAAATCATTTCATATTTCCAGACGAAGTTCCTCTCTATCGACGTGTCAACGAGTTAAGAGCATGGCAATGCTCCGAGTCTGTTGTCATGAATAGTCCTGAGTATTATAGGAGGTGTGTCAGGTTGGCGAGAGCTAATCTAGTAAGTCTGATGTGTGGAGCGACGGAAATGTTGCAGGAAAAACCGCCTCCTTCAGTGAGTAAGGAACTGAGAATGATTGCATTATCTGCGGAGAGGTTAGCGTCTAGTACGCTGGGAGATTTCACCAAACTCTGTAAGGCCACTCAATTTGAATGTAGTGAAGGAAAAATAGGAATAGAATGTGAATGGGCAGCTATTCAAAAGATGTTGACTGAAATTTACCTAAAGTTTGATGTTATTGACTCCATCTATAAAAAGAGTGGCAGTCATTGATTCCAAAATTTTCTGTATTGACTTTGTTATTATTTGTAAAAATATTGTGTGAACTTACCAGGTACGAGATAAAATATATTTTATGATATTTTTAGAATCTATAATTTAACGAACTTGGAGTCCAATGCCCCTATATCTCACCATAAACGCAGGGGAACAGTTCCTGATACGGGAAAAGGGTACGGGTCGCGCCTACATAGTAGAGGGGCCACAGGAGATTAATACGTTTAGAAAGACATACCGTCGCCTCTACCCAACCGCTGCCTCAGAAAGGCAGTACATCTACATTTCTGAGATAAACGGCGAAGTGAAACACATCCCTGGTCCATCTCTAATATTTTCCAATCCCATGATACATTTGCAAGTTCAGTGTCAGGAAGGAATCGCGCTCGATTCTACTTCAGCTGTTGTTGTTTACAAACGAATCTCAGAGTCGAAAGAGGTGGAGCAGAGGATAGTTTTCGGACCTACCTTATTCATACCGAGCTCTGAAGAGTGGCTGCATAACTTCTCATGGCATGGAGCTATGAAAGACAATAAGACTGCATATCTCCCAAATCTGAACCAATTCACTGTAAGACATTAAACGGATGATAGTAGTACGAGATTTACTAAAATGACGAAATGCACACTCTTGTAGGTTCTCAAGATCATCCCAGATCAAATGTACTTTAACGTGAATGATGCCCGCACCAAAGACGACGCTGTGATCCGCATAAAATTGATGATTTTCTACGAACTGAGAGAAGTCACCATCATGTTGAAGCAGACGGCGGATCCCATTGCTGACATTATCAATGCTATATCTTCTGATGCAATCACTTTCTTGGCTAAAGTGACGTATGAAGAATTTGTAGAGGTAGCGAGCTCACTCAACAACCTGGATAGTTTCCCCAATCTGGTTTCGCGAGCTAAACGAATGGGCTTCCAGATCAATAAAGTGATTTATCGCGGCTTCAAAGCTGATGATCAGCTACAGAACATTCACGATCAAGCTGTGAGCAACCGTAATAATTTGAAACTTAACCTAGAGAAGGAAGTGAACACGCAGAAGCAAGAAGAATTCCAGTTACAAGCTGAGAAACAAAAGCTCGAGCTAGAAAAGAAGGTTGAAGTAGAGCAGTTGAAGAACACTTTTGAGATTGAGAAGCAACAGCTGGCACTTAAACTTGACCTTGCGAAGCGATCTCTCACAGAAGACCTGAGACAAGAGAGAGAAACTCATGACGCTTCCATTAACAACGAATGGGCTGACTACGAGCAGAAGTTAGCTCATTACAAGATGCTGAAATCGATGGGCGTAGATCTGACTGAGTATTTACTCAGGGAGAGTCCGCATCCAGGTAAGGTTATTGAGTACGTGTCTGAGAATACTGGTTCCATTCATATCCACCATGGTACGGATCCAGCTAAGCATTAGCTACCATACTGAGTATCATGTTATAACATTATCTACCTCTCTCTCTATATGTGTGTATATAGGCTTTTAGGATATTTTATTTCGTTGTTTGAAGACTTATTTATTGTTGTTTCTAAAAATGCCATCTTGAAATATATTTTATCTTAATACATAGAATACTGCAAAATGACTGCATTCTATCATTTTATAGTGCTTATAGAGTAGAATCTCAGAATAACGAACACACAGGGGACATGGATTTGTCCTTTGTTAGAGAGATGTCCGCTTCTGGAAAGTGCTTAACTATTGCATACGTATGTGGTAAATTCATTCCGTTCCACGAGATTTGTCCGTTGTAGAGGGGTTGTCCGCATTTCGGAGTGTTCGTTTTGGAAACTCCACTGTATATATATATAAAATAGGAGAAAATTCAAAAAATACTCCAGTTTAATTTGAACCCTAAGTAAATTAGCCTCTTATAGTATAATTACGTACATATTATTATATATAATTAGTAATACAAGTTTCCTTATTTGGAAATGGCTGAGAGGAAAAGCAGAGAGAGATACCACAGCGAGACAGGTCCTTCTCAGAGGTCGCGTAGAGGAGACAGAGAATCCAGGCCCAGTCGCCCAAGGCGCGGCTCTGAAAATCAATCTGGAAATCAAAAAAGTTATCTCAAAAAATTGGAAGACTTAGAGAGAGAACGTGATCCAATGCTTACGTTTGAATTTCTAAATAGCACAGAGGACGAGTTCGATAGCGTGATAGCTACTGAGAAGCTACCCATACATGAAACTCGTAGCTTAGTCTACATCCTTACACACTCCCACTTTCAACTTGAGTCCATTGAAACTACATGCGATATTAATTCGATCTACGGGAGAATAATCGATACGCAATTCATTCAAACAAATCTGATCAAGCTTATCAGTATAACGTTTAACGATTTAATGAGGGAAGGTGCCGATTACAGAGATCAGGCTAGATGCATTGGTTTGTTGATTAGAATTGTTTCTTTAATTAGAACACTTCTAAACAAGTTTCCTAGCGAGTCTGAGAATCTCAGCGATTGCATTTTCTCCATAAATGATAATATTGAGTTACCTCAATTTCAGCAAATATTTAGTCCCAGTGATATAGAATCTTTCAAAGATCTCTACCAACAGCTAGCTAGGCATGCTAAACCGAGAACCGCTGAGAAGAAGAGACACGAAATCAAATCAAACCTAGAACCAGTCCTTTGCCTTTCAGACTCGAATAATTACGGAGACCATTTCAGGAGTATCCCCATCTATCCTACATACCACGAGATAAGGAATCCTAGTAACACTACGCTAAGAGCGCTTGTGAAAGAAGGAGAGTATGAAAATCAAGAAACGTATTTAGACATACATTTCAAACTCCTAAGAGAAGACATGGTCTATCCCCTTAAATTGGCGATTAAAAATCTTTTAGAATTAGATTTAAACTTTGGACTCCAATTGCATACTTATGATAACGTCAAACTACGGAAAATCACAGCGAATCACACTCACGGCATAGTCTATATGATCTCTTTCACGTCGCATGGGATTAAAAACAAGAAGGACTACGATTGGACGAGATCCACACGACTCAAATTCGGTGCTCTTTTATGCATTTCTCAGAAAAACAAGCATGGCTATCCAAACTTTCAGGATCCCCTCTGGGCGGTCGTAACGCATAGTGACGAAAAAGAAATTAAGGAAACAGGATTAATATCGATAAAATTTAAAAGCGGTTTCGAACCTAAGTTTAAATTTGACACTGACTACTTTATGATAGAATCGAGAGAGGTTTATTTCGAGGCATATTGCCATGTCCTCACTGTTCTGCAAGAAATCGAAATAACAAAAACGCTTCCCTTCCAACCCATCCTACTCGGGAAAGTAAACAGATGTCCACCGCCTGCTTATATTGACCACGAAACTATGCTGGATTTCTCTGCTCTCATTCAGTCGCCCTCCTCATCGACTCAACCGTTCCGTGCATTGGCGCTCGATACCAAGAATTGGCCTGTCTCAGATGTATTAAATGAAAGTCAGTCTCGGGCAGTTAAACTGGCGTTTACTAGCGAGCTGGCTCTCATACAAGGCCCCCCTGGCACTGGGAAAAGCTACGTTGGGCTGGTCATTGTCAAAATATTCCTCAGGACACGTAAGTACGAATTGAAGGCATCACCTTATGATGTATTACTCGATGAGAGTATATGCCAACGTCCAATCTTCGTGATAACCCAGACGAACCATGCCGTGGACCAATTTCTTGAGCACATAATGGCGGAAGAGACAAACGTAATTCGAATTGGGTCGAGAAGTGAAAGTGAGCTTGTGAAGACTCGAACTTTATACGAAGTTAAGAAGCAGGCTTTTGAAGACTCGGAATGTCCTGATAAAATACGACAACTTCGTCGACAATTCGGAGAGATTAGGCGGCAATTGCAAAATCTGCAAAAGGTTATTGAACAGTACACGGCGGATTTGAAAGAGACTAAAGATATAAGCAGAGAGGATTTGAAACGCGTTGCATCTGATCACCATTACAGGAGCATGTACACCACACAACGACAGGGATATACCACCGTGATGAATCAATCTACACACATGTCAGAGGTCTGGCTGAAACAGCTAGGAGTTCAAACTAGTCTTAGCAAGAAGTTACTGCCATCTCAAGATGAAATTCCAATCGAAAAAAATCCATTCGCAATCATAGCAGGCTTGGACCTGACGATACCGGATGATAAGGAGATAGCAGACAAGTTCAAGATCGTAGAAACACGGTTGGAATACCTAGGTTTGGAGGGGGAAATAAAATCAGAGGATTTGGGCTTAGAGGCTACTCCAGCTGAGAATAACGCAAAAGCTAATATTGCGAATGCTGGTGCAGCTACCAGTTTAGTTGATGCACTTGATAGTGATGATGACGATGACTACAAGAGTCTACCTGAATTTGATGACTCAACTCTATATGAAACGAAAAAAGGGAGCGCAACGAAAGAAGGAATTGCAACAGTTCAGTTAGCAAAGGAAAAAAAAATAACGTTAAAAGAAGCGTCTGACAAACTGAAGCAGGCACTCGACAACCTCGAAACAGAGACCTACGTATCACAGGCAGTATTGGACTCAACAAATATTTGGAAGCTGTGTCAAGAGGATCGTGAACTGCTGCATAAATACTGGCTCGAGCGAAAGGTACTAACGCTTGGGCTCGTAATAAAGAGTTATGCTGATAAGTACCTATCCAAATGTAAGGAGTTAGAAGCTGTCAGTAGTGAGGTTGACTTGTACTACCTCAAAAGTGCTGCCGTTATCGCGATGACGACTACAGGAGCTGCGAAGAACGCTAAACTGCTAAGAAAACTTGAACCGAGAATTATAATAGTGGAGGAGGCTGCAGAAGTTCTGGAAGCGCATATCATTGCCAGTTTAAGTCAGCACGTAGAACACTTGATCATGATAGGAGACCATGAGCAATTGAGGCCATCTAATGCCGCCTATCAACTGGCAAAAGTCTACAACTTGAACTTGTCACTTTTCGAACGATTAATTGGAAACGGAGTACACCATGTCACCCTCGACTGTCAGCATAGAATGCGACCGGAAATATCGAATATCATGCGGATCATTTATCCAAAATTGAAGGATCACTCTAAAGTAACAAAATATGAGCGAATACGTGGAGTTACGAGGAATTTATACTTCATAGCACATAATAATCTTGAAGATCAGCTAAAAGAAGATAGTACGAGCAGATCCAATGCCCATGAGGCGAAATTCGTAATCAAGCTAGCCTTATATCTCTTGAAACAAGGCTATAAGCCAAGTGATATTACGCTGTTAACTTTTTATAACGGACAGAAGTTTCTACTTCAAGATTTACTCAAGATGGAAAGTGAGGATCTTAAGATTAACATCGCGACTATAGACAAGTATCAGGGAGAGGAAAATGAGATTGTTATTCTGTCGGTCGTTAGAGGTAATGAAGAAAACTACATCGGGCATTGCTGCGTAGATAACAGGGTATGTGTCGCGTTTTCGAGGGCTAGAAACGGATTCTTCGTCATCGGAAACATGGAACGGCTCCGAATAGCTAGTAAAAAAACTAAATCAAATCGTTGGAATAAAATTCTTGATCGCTTCAGAGAAGATAATTGCCTAGGCACTGCTCTTCCTCTATGCTGTGAACGGCATGATAAAAATATAACAAATGTTGCAAATGGTGAGGATTTCGCGAAGGTTAGGGATGGAGGTTGTTCATTGAAATGCGAAACAATCCTCCCATGTTCACACCAATGTCCTTTACTTTGTCACCCAGGAGAACACATTAACATCCAGTGCGAAGAAAAGTGTTCAAAACTATTTCCTTGCACTCACAGATGTCCAGGAAAATGTACTCAAGACTGTTCCCAGTTTAAATGTAGAGTAGTGATAGAAAAACAGGCCCCATGTGGTCATCTGATAAGAGGTGCGTGTAGCTTGAGTGAGAGCGAATTCCTTGACATTCCGTGCACGGTAAAATGTCCTATCACTCTTCTATGTGGACATCCTTGCGTTGGCAGTTGTGAGGTGTGTACGGAAACTGCACATGCTCCATGTCGAGAAAAATGTCCTAAAAAGTTAATTTGTGGTAATGACTGTAAGCATATATGTCATTTTCCATCGGAATGTCCACCCTGTGCTGAACCCTGTTCCCGCAACTGCTATCACTCCACTTGTTTCTATTTATGTGGAGACATATGTGCCCCATGTACTGAGGAATGTACTCGCACATGTGAGCACGTATCTCGCACCTGGAAATGCAATGTAACATCGAACCCGCAGCTTTGTGTCCAGAAGTGTAAGCTGAAGTTGCCCTGTGGACATGGTTGCATTGGTTTATGTGGTGACGTGTGTCCTCCGATATGTCGTGTGTGTGATCCAGATAATGATCTATTCCAGATTTATTTTGGTGATGAGATGGAAGAAGATTCTTCTTTCATTACTCTTCCAGATTGTGGGCATATATTTGAGTCTGATGGGATTAGAGAACATCTCAAAACATTTGTAGAGAATAATTCCCTAATTGAGCTCTCCTGTCCACGATGCCCTATCAGAATATCGACTTGTGTCCGCTTACATGGTATGGCAAGAAAAATTACCTCAGATATCGATCGTAATAAATTTGATGTCAGAGAAAATACGCGTCAAAAAACACTGATTAAATTCAACAACTTCGCGGCTTTGCTTGAAGCAAGTCCTTCTAATGCTATTTCAGTTAGATTCTTAAGCAAAATGGCCGTTTTTCTCGGTCATATTCGCAATTCAAATTCGTATAGGCTCTATGTGCTAGATGAAATATTGAGTGTTCTAACTGGTCTCTGCTCGAAGGAATACACTCCAGAGTTATGGTGCGAGGACTCCCCGCTAACTCAACTAATTTTGAATGAATTTCTTAATTTTTTCTTCGATGACGAATGTCCATCTCACCCACCACAGGAGAAAATTAAATTTCCCGAATTGAAAAGGCAATATCGGAACTGTCCTATATATGCAATGTTTAAACTGGCTGATAAATACAGTCTCTCTTCCAAACTGCGAGGTGATTTCAAACTTCTGAAATCTAAATACGACGATATTATCAATTCCCCGACTCCAGAATCCATTCTTACACAATGTGAAGTGCTCCTAACCAAACTCAGAGAGAAATACGATCTCCCTCTACCCAAATGTTTCACTCTGCCCATAGAACATGTCAGGTTGGACGAGAAACCATGCCTTGTTGTCAGTAAGAAGGTTGAAAGGTCATTCGGTAAACACGAAGTGGAACCAGACACCCTTGCTCTAGCTAAGATTTCTGATGAAAGCCCACATAAAATAACGAGTGAGGATGAGTGGGTGTGACGGCATGTCCAATGTATTACATCGGTCTACCTTTAGAAGGCATCAGTGTTAATACGATTTGTGTAACAGTTTAGAATTGTGTTATTTTCGTAACTCCAAATAGGGTTGTAAATATATTTATGTACGCTGTGCATGCTAACCTAACCTTACCATTAGTAACAATGTGTTTGAGTACTTTAGTTTGGACTTTCTGATAGGATGTCAGTGTTTTGATTCTTCTTCTATTGATATGAATGTTTGTGTATGCTTCACTTGGGGTCTTAAGGGGTCAAATATGAGGTTAATCTAAATGTTACTTATGGAGTGGAGCTGGCAAATTTAATGCACCTAGATCTATATTAATCAGAATTCACATGATTACACAGTGACTGAGTTTGAAACGAGTAATAATACACCATCAGCACTGCATGTGATGATGTGGTTCTTAACGAAGTCATGTTGCTTGATCCGTGAAATAAGTTCACAGTCTAAGGTCAATATTTCTTGTATAAATTTTACAATGCTTATTTATGGTTACTTGATTAGCTAATAATGGAGAATGAACTAGTTTCAAACGTGGTGAAAACCACTCTGCTCATTGCTTACACACCTCTTGGTGTTCTCATTTGCACTTTCCGATTCTTCTTGGCTATCCAGACGTGTGTGGTCCTGAGCATCCTCCCGGAAGAGTTCATTTTATCCAGACTTATTCGAGCAGTCACCTCCGTTATTTTGGGTATTTTCGTCAAGAGAGAAGGTTTCTCTTGTCGACAGCAGAATACTCGAGTGTTCGTCGCTTACAGAGATACGCATTTAGCACATATTGCAGCTCGCATTGCCCTTCCAGTCATAATTCTCCATCCGGAACCCTTGCTGATGGGTTGGCTCTTTGGGCAGGTCAAGAGCGGAGACACGACATACTTGCGATATGAAGGAGAGAAAATTCTCAACAAGCGAATCGAAGTTCGACCGTTACTGAGCCTCACTAGCAGTAACAATAGCTTTGTTCTCGACGAATGGCCATTCTTCTTACACCAGCCGATCCACCCCATATCCATCACTAAATACAACCCCTTCCTTCCTTCTTACATCCGTCTTCCATCTTCGCCACTGTTGGATCTCTTGTTCGTGTTCTTCTTCCCCATCACCAAGATTACCGTCCGGATGTCTCCCTGTATTCGCCGTGTTCAGCAAGAGATGACGCAGGAATTTCGCAGGAAGGTTATGGATCATTTTGAAGAGCTGATCGCGGGACCTCCAACAAGGCAGCCTCCTAGCGATACGCCCGCGCCGAGACAGATGATCCGTCAGCCTACCATCCCATCTGAAAGGGGCCAAAGGGACGATGTGCTTCAGGAGCGGAAACGAGCGTTATTCACCAACAACCAAGAAAAATTTATCGAGAAGCACGGAAATATGATTAGTTAACCACTCATTACTCTCGTCTTAGTGAACTGAAGTTTATTGAATTGTATTTTTGATCAAGTTAATTGGAAATTAATATGTTATTATAATGTAAGAAATTCCCAATTACTAAATTGCTACTTGTAATATCTTAAACATATTTTTGAGTGAATAAATGATTGTGTTCGAAGTACGTAGTAGAATTGTGTCCATGTCGCTTCTGACTCTGCCTCTCATCTTCATCAACCTTGGCGGAGAGATGCTGTACATTCTAGAGCAGCGACTCAGCGCTCAGAACATTCCGGAGCAGAAAGCTGAGCAAGTGTTGAAGGATATCATCGAGCATATGTTCAAAAAATCTTTCATTACCGAGTTGTTCTCTCCTCAGCCCATATTCAGAAAGAGGGAGATGCGCTCTGTATTTGACCGATTAGCACACACCTCCATCATGAAGCTCAACTCTGCCAGTATGGGCAAACTCTATGACCTCATGGTTATGTCATTCAAATACCAGGTGATTATAGGCACTTATAAAATGTGAAATTTCACGTGTCTTGAACGAATGAATTTCTAGCTCTTGCACTGCAGACACCCCCGAGACATCCTGCTAATCACACTCAACCACATGGACGCAATGGACGCCTGGTGTGCAGGTAGTACGGTGCACCACAACATTGTAGACTCTGCCAAGAAGAATCTTATCGATACTTACGGCAACCTGAGCACTTCCGAGCTGAGAGAGGTGAGGCTAGGCCTGCTAATGTTCCTGCAAGATATTCACACCAGAGTCAGCATCTTCTTGCGCGACCATGTGCAGCTGCCCTCTGGCAAGTTCATCCTCCTGCCAGAGGGAGAGGTGACTCCTGAGTTCGAGACTCCAGGTGTCATTAAAATTTTCAAACAAAACAAAGAGGTTCAGCGAACATTGTTTCACACCCCGGGGAAATACGCCATCGCTAAGGTAGACTGAATAGATTGATGAGAACGTTCACTCTATATCAACTTCTAACGCTTTCTTCCAGAAAGTAGGCTCTCTTGCACCTAAGGCTGTCAGAGGGATTACGTATGGTTCCAATATGTACGCAAACGCACGCGCTCTTAAGACAGAGACGCCCTTGACTCGCCCCATCCTAGTCACACAGGACAAGAGCACCACGATCCCGCACTACCCACAGACGGACTCAGGGGTGTTAGCAGGTGAGAAAGTAGGAGGAGCGAGTGCGAAGCAGTCGGAAGGAGAGCAAGCTGCGAAAGAGGAGCTTAACGCTTTAGCTAAATTGATTGGAGTAAATGTTAAAGCGCATGAGGCTGACAGTTTCAGGTTGACACTGTTTGATGATATTGCTGATGAAGGTTTTAATAGTAATGTGGAAGGGAAAGGGGGAATTGGAAAAGAATTTGATGTGAGAATTGATCCCGTTAAGAAAGATGAGTCACATCTCAACCAGATAATGCGGGAGTTTACAATGACAGATGAGTTGGGGAAGGATAGCCCTAAAGATTGTGAAGATGTCCTACAACTAATGGACGCGATTGTGTGAATTTTATTTTCATTTTTTGTTGACTAAGTTGCTTTCTGTTTTTACTTGTTTATGTCCAAACAAAAATGTCATATCAAATACATAGTTAAGTTTTATTACTTTATTTTTATTATTTTTTGAATTAGAAATTGCTTAACTTGAATTACTAAGATGGGACATCGAAACGTTTGGAACTCTCACCCAAAGAAATACGGGCAAGGCTCGCGAAAATGTCGAATCTGCGGAAACAAGCACGGATTGATCAGAAAGTACAATCTGAATATCTGCAGGCAATGTTTTCGCGAGAATTCGGAATGCATTGGGTTTCAGAAATACAGATAAATCTCCTTTGCTGATATTAGTCAATAACTCGCTAATTAGATGATTTTGTTAGGATAATTATACTATGTTGTAGTCAAACAGTTGAGTGAGTTATATTAATATTAAACGGTTTTCTTGACTCCGTAGACTAATATTTTGTTCATGTTTTTCAGTCATTTCTAACTAACGCGTCACTGCTGTAATCGTAATTTTCCTCATTTGTGCACATGGCTTAACCTTGCTTACTTGGCTTGGAATGTTTAAATGATTTCAAGCCTAGACAAATGAATCAAAAGCTTTGTTATCAAATCCATACAAGGACACAATGCTAAATTCTCAACCATCCAGCTTGAATAATTTGCATGTGTACGGTGAAAAGATTAATGTTATCAATTGATTTTCTTGTTATGTTCGTACTGCCTGGAATGAATGGAATCCTAATATGCTTGAAGTATTAGCATATAAAAGACTCACTTTCATGCTTGTATAAATTAACTGTTGATTTATAGAATTCTGAATACTATGTCTGGTGAAAATATTCCAATTCAATCGAGTGTCCGCCAGGCAATCTCAGAGGACGCAGCCAAACCGCGCACGATTCGAGTATTTTTCAGCAGTCCATTCGGAGGGATGGAGAGGGAAAGAGAGGTCTTGACTCGTCAATTGTTCCCTGAAATTGCGTCTCTCTGTCAGGCGTTCGGTTACGATTTTATTCCCATCGATCTGCGCTGGGGTATCACTAAGGAAGCAGCAGACGATGCCATGGTGTTATGGTTGTGTCTGAAGGAGATTGATATGTCAGACATTTTTGTCGGTTTCTATGGAAGGAGATACGGCTGGCATGATGCAAGCGGTAAGGACGAACTGTTGAATAATAATTTTGAGAAATCAAAGGATGACTATCCTTGGATTCTCCAATATAGGCAGCGTAGCGTGACAGAACTGGAGATGAGACAGGGGCATCTGAATAATTTGGGGGGAACTCCTTCGTGTTTCTTCTTCAGAAACGAAGCGTTTGATATTCAGAAAGTGAAAGACTTAGAAGCTGCAGGAGAAACTGGAGAAATCCGTAAGTACAAGCCTGAGAGCGATAGCGCTAATGATCTGCGACATCAGCTCATCAAAGAGATCAAGAGCAAGAATTCCAAACAGCACCTGTTCAGCCTAAAGGATTACGATACCCCTGACGACGGGGCGACTAAGATTCACGCCGCACTCATGAACTTCCTCAAAGTTAAGTTCCAAAACGCAGTGAAGCCCGCAACCACATTCAGAGATGTGTTCTTAGACAGACAAGTAGCTTTCTATGCTAGCAAACTCGTGAAGCCGTTTATCGGAGGGGAGGAGCTGTTCGTACAGCTGACTAGTCACGTCACAGACGCAGCTGTTTCACGCTACACTCAGAAAGACCTGCAGTCGGGAGAAATCGACGCCTCCGCAGTAGAAGACTTGGGACCTAAGCCTATCGTGCTGATAAGCGGACCTGGGGGTGGTAAGTCATCTGCCATCAGTCATTGGTTGAAAAAATTCATCCACAACCGCCAAGACACCATCCTGTTCTACCATTTCATCGGCTCTTCCTCCGGAAGTACCAACGTGCGCATCATCCTGATGAGGATGATAATGGAACTGTATGAGGGCTTGGAGCTACGTGGACACACAGAAGGGTTTGAATCTGCTCCTGACGCGGCGAATTTAGCCACGAAGTCATTGAAGGACATGACGAAAGATTTGGGACAAGTTTTGAAACAGATCGGCACCCTCAATCTCTCTGCTCTCATCCTCCTAGACAGTTTGCACGTACTTCCTCAGAGCAAGCGCGGCCGTCCTCTCTCCTGGCTGCCTAAAATGTTCCCTAAAGGCGTCAACGTTATCGTTTCAACCTCTACGAAAGACGTGAAACTGCGCCGCGAGCTGATTGGGAAGAGGAGATGGCTTCCTGTGGAGATAAAAGCGCTTGATCAGGAGTGCCAGGAGGAGGTCATTAGTCAGGTGTTAAAACCGCGAGGGAAGGCGCTCTCCCCCAACCAAACGGAGAAAATACTCAGCAACAAGCAGTGCAGTAACCCTCTCTACCTCAACATCGTGCTGGAGGAGATGATCATGTTTGGAGACTTCTTCAAGCTGGACGCACACATGGCGAATTGCCTGGGTGCAGAGAACACTAAAGAGTTGTTCGTTATCGTTATTCAGCGTCTCTCTACTGATGTGAAGCAGCTTCTCAAGCGGGATGACGTACTGGAGAAAGTCCTAGTCGGATTGCATATTAGTAACGAGGGCCTGTCTGAGAAAGAGATTAAGCACAGGGTCAAAATAGACCAGAGAGAGTGGTCGCAGATATTCTTCTCGCTGGAGAAGTACCTGATCGCCAACGGGAACATCCTACACTTCGCGTATTCAGAGCTGGACGAGGCAGTGGAAGAGAGCTACCTGCCTCAGCCTGAGGATGTCGCTTCTGCGGCTAGGGACTTGTCTGATTCCTTCCTAGAAATGCTAGAATCCATCACTTCCCCCAAAGGAGGCACAGCTATTGACAAGGGGAGAGTGAACCGTATCGCAACAGAGCTGCCCTACCTACTCTCTAAGACACTCACCATCCCCGGACAGAGTGACAAACTGGTCAGTATACTGTCCAACATCTACATTTTCAGCAGTCTCTACTCCCCGAGCACCAAGTTCGACATGATCGAGTACTGGAACAAGTTGGAGTGGAGCGTCGATGAGAAGGGAGCTAAGATGTCTGAAGCTTACAGAGCTTCGCTCGAAACCTTTAAACTTTCCAACAAAGAAGCGAGTGGCTACTCTATTGTGGATATCTGTGATGATTTAGCTAGCTTTCTCATTGACAGTGGTTTCTTTCTTTTCTCAGAAGAGTTCTACATCCAAGCTAAAGAAGTGCAAGAAGAGCTATGCAAAGGAGATCCGAACCCGAATGAAAAGCTAGCTGAAATCCTGAATAAGCTGGGAAACTTCTATGTCGATACTGAACAGTTCGAGAAAGCATACGACGCGCAAACCAGCGCATTGGAGATCCGGAAGGAACTGGTGAAGCAGGCTCCAGATAAGGAGAGTAAGGATAGACACACCTCAGGGATGGCCATGTGCTATAATGGACTCGCTATCCTCTGTATGGGACGTAAAAAGTATGAAGAAGCGATTAAGAACTTCGAAATAACTCTTGAACTCCATAAGGAAGCTCTTGGAGATGGGCACCAGTTAGTAGCAGACACCTATAACAACATTGGCACCTGCTACTACACCTATAAGCAATATCGAGAAGCCATCACAGCCTTCAATGACGCACTCAAGGTATACAATCAAGTGTATAGCGACTCTCTCCCGCCTGATTTGGGCGGGGTACTGACTAATATGGCCATGTGCTACCGCTACCTGGACGATTTCCCTAAAGCTGAGAACCTATATAAGGAGGCGTTGAGAATTCGTGAAGATGCGCTTGGAAAGGATCATCCTGACATCGCACACACCCTGAAAGCCATTGGTCTATTCGAGATACAGCGAGAGAATTACTCAATTGCAGAGGGGAATTTCAAACGCGCGCTTAAAATGTTTCAGGCTGCTTACGGGAAATCGCACATGACAGTAGCACAGGTATGCGATAACATCGCGAAATCTCTCCTCTACACCGACAACAGAGCAGAAGCTCTCACCTACTTTCTCACCTCTTCAAGCATATACAAGAAACGTAATGCCATATCCAGCTGTTCCATCAGCTTAATGGACAGCTTCGTAACATATTACCGGGATCAGGAGGAACACCTCAAAGCTTACGAACTACTGTTAGACTGTATTAGCCATGTGCAAGTGCAGGATGAACACTTCTCACAGATTGAAGACGTCTTCAACTCGATACCACTAGATGTGCGTCCTCCGCGAGATCCCGAGTCTACGGTTGAGAAGGGCTTAGAGAAATTCCCCGGAAGTGAAACACTGCTCATAACCAAGCTCGATATTTGCGCAAGAAATAAAGACGCCGCCCCTATCAAGTCTCTCCTCGAGATGAACAAGTTTTCTTCAAAAGCTTATTTCATTGTATTCTCTAAGTTGGTGCAGGTTGGTCTACTAGAGGACGGACTTGAAATCCTCGATAAGGTTATTCAAAGCGACCGAGAAGAGAAGTTTAAAATTATGGCTTTGAAAGAAATGTCAGTCGGTTACCACGAGCTCAAGAAGTTTGACAGGACTAACGAGTATCTTCAACAACTGTGCCAATTGGATCCTGAAAACTACACAGCTAAGTACAACCTCGGACGATTGTACTCCCTTCCATTTCAGGGTTTCAGCGATCCCATAAAATCGAAAACTCTGATAGAAAAGGCGATTAACCTCGCCACAGCTGCTGGTGATGAAGACGCAGTCACTCGTTTTCAAGTTGACCTGGATAACCTAAACGCTCTAGCGCCCTAATTGTCTTAGCTATCTTATTTTCATATTTACAGTGTGTAAAAGGGATTGTATTGTAAATAGACATGTGTTTGATGATTCTGTATGAGCTACGTATATACATACATAGACACTCTTCTTATACTATTGATGCCATTAACTATTTGCAGTATTCCTTACAACCTTTTTCTGCTCTTAAGGTAGCCAGTGGGATGCTAGGGACACGCTGCCGTGCGATAGGTAGGAATGCTTGGAAGCAATCTCATCGTTTCTACACCGCAACTCCGAACGAAATTGCAACGCGTGCCAATATGGGTATAAACAAGAGTACCAAAGTCATTTGTCAGGGGTTCACTGGGAAACAGAGCAGTCTGCATTGCAAAGCTTCCATTGCCTACGGGACGAATATGGTCGGGGGTGTTAGCCCTAATAAAGGCGGGCAAACCCATTTGGGACTCCCTGTCTTCAATTCCGTCCGAGAAGCGAAGAAGACCGTATCTCCTGACGCCTCTGTTATCTATGTCCCTCCCAAATTCGCTGCAGCAGCCATTCTGGAGGCCATGGAGGAGGAGGTTCCCCTGGTGGTGTGCATCACCGAGGGGATACCTCAACACGACATGGTGCGCGTCAACCACGCCCTCGCTCAGCAGAATAAGACAAGATTGATTGGTGAGATGTTACATATACAGAGGCACTATAGACTTTATTGAGTTGTGATTTTACGGTGATATTCTAGGTCCAAACTGCCCTGGGATCATCAAACCTGATGCGTGTAAGATCGGGATTATGCCGGGTCACATCCACCAGAGTGGAAGTGTGGGAATCGTGAGTAGGTCGGGAACTCTCACCTATGAGGCGGTGTGGCAAACCAGTGGGGTGGGGCTGGGGCAGTCCCTCTGTATCGGGATTGGAGGGGATCCGTTCAACGGAACCAATTTTATAGACTGCCTCGATTGGTTCCTAAAAGACGAGGAGACCAAAGGTATCGTCATGATAGGCGAGATAGGAGGATCAGCTGAAGAGAATGCGGCCGAATTTCTGAAAGACCATAACACAGGGCCGAACAAGAAACCGGTGGTTGGGTTCATTGCTGGACTCACCGCACCCCCCGGCAGGAGAATGGGCCACGCAGGGGCGATTATTTCTGGAGGAAAGGGAGGAGCTGATATGAAAATAAAATCGCTTGAAAATGCAGGCGTCGTTATCGCAATGTCCCCAGCGGGGATTGGGTCTCAAATCAAGTCGCTTTTGGCCTGAGTAATATTCAGTTATGTATCATATCACGTTTAGTTAGAATAATTTACAATGAACTTTAGCAACAATATTAATAATATCTTGTTCGAATCATCGATACATAATAATAAACTAACGAATCTATTCACTTTTCATCCTGGGTTTGTTTGGATGGGCTCGATATCCCGTCAATGTCAGAGAAGGAGTCTCTTAGCTCAGACATCTGCCCCACAAACTTGCTATCAACCTTCTCCCTCTCTCCAATCAGCCACGCTTGGAATTTGTCCCAATCTTCCTCTAGCTTCTTCTTGTCTTCAGAAATGTCTAATTCGAATGTCTCTTTTGCGGTTACAATTTCGGTTGCTTTTTCTATCGTTTCTTGTACCTTTTTGTTCAGATTTTCGAGATTCCCGGCTGCTAGTTCGATGATATCTGGAAATATCTCGTTATTGACGTTGTGGATCATTTCAAATCCTTCTTTCAGCTTGCTCACCTCTCTATCTCCCCTTTTCGTCTCAAACTCATATAACATGTACTTGGATTCCGCGTTTATCTCAGTTTGTTGGTTGAACAGTCGCGAAAATGCTGCCCCAATATCTTTCGAGATATCATTAGCAATGATTGCCATATTCTCTCTCTTGCATTCAGGTGGGTTTCCTTGGTATCAGTTTAAAATGGTTGAATGCTGCATTGGGTTGCTTTTAATATTTGCATAATATATTCAAGAATACCTATGGATGAGGTTATTCCTACATTTATGGTATCTTTTGGAAATACTAATGATTGCTATCTTGGTTACATCACTTACGGTAATTCTGCATATTATTAGAATTAAATAATTATAATTTCGCTACACCTTAGCTGAGTAAATGATGCAATCATCCACAAACTCGCATACCTATAAAAGCCCTAAAGTTCCAATGTTATTACTCCAGTCCGTCGTTCCTCCTACCTACTCCAGCTACTATTCTCTCACTCTATTGCAAAGGCCGACTCGTGATGTATTGTCAGCAGCATTTGATCTATATCCTCTGGGTATTGTTACTTTGTTTCAAAACAGGTAAAATGTTTACAACATGTATTTCTGCATATTTCGTATAAACAATACATTCTCATTGTTATTTTAGTCTCTCCTAATGCACAATATATCTCAAGTATCGAAATATATCCGAAAACCACAACCATTGCGGAAGGGGATTCACACAGTTTGAATTGCAATGTTACAGGAGGCTCTGCCCCTGAGATTTCCTGGTACTTCAAAGGTCAGAAACTTCCAACAGAAACAACTAATAATCCACCGAATCAATACACTGTTACGAGCTTCTCTGCTAGTGATGAGGGTCAGTATCACTGTGCGGCCGAGAATAGTCGTGGGAAGATAGTAAGCTCTTCGATCACTCTCAAACTAGCATGTGAGTTAGAATCCGTTAGGATTTTATTGATTACTTTCAAGAGATGTTCTCAAAGTATGTCATGAAATTGTCAAAACTGAGTCATTTACGAATATTCACTTTAGACTTCAACGTGGGTGTCCTGCCTGGCAATCTCATCTTGTCCCCCAATACTTCATTTGTTATTCAGTGCCCCCTCCATGCTGTTGACTCCTTCCCACCTCCCTCTGTCACCTGGCTCTTCAACTCAGTGCAGATACAGATAGCGTATCCTCTAGTGGTAACATTAGAGTCCGAACTCGTGTTTAGCTTGGTGCGCTCTACAGACACAGGGCTGTACTCGTGCCGAGTTACCAACTCTTTTCTAAACGCATCTCACGATATCCCCGTGGCTGCCATTTCACAACCGATGCAAATAATTAGTAAGTACGGTATATGTGTGTAATGTTTCATGTTGTTAGCTAGTCGGCCTGTTTTAAAAGTTCTTTCAGTATAAACATTCCAAACATTTATTTTCTATTTCAGTTTCAAAAGTTGACTCATTGTTGAGGTGCTTGATGCGTCACCATACATATTTTAATGGATTTGTGTATCTAAAGTATTTTCGTGTGATGGGATATCGAAATATTTCAAATTCCAAATTCGCAGTGATTATTCATCTAAATGCTTAGAATAACATGTACATTTTCTTGACAACTTGAAATCGAATTAGGATGTATTGATTTGGAAGTCATCCGATCATAATATATAGGATTTCTCTCTATCCGATGACGTATTTCACTCTACTTCTCATGATTGCTTTGCCAAGCTATGTTTAGACAATAATTATTCGCGAATAGCTATTTTTAGTATAACACCCAATTCTGAGCGTTTTGTATTGCAAAACATTTAAGAATTACGTATGCTTTATACTTCTGTTAGTTGACACATGATAGAAGTCTCCAAAAATATTGTCGTACTCTGTTACTCTCTAGGCACGGACGCAAAATATGTCGTTGCTCCAAGAAACAGAACAGTGGACAAGGGAGATGATGTATCTTTTCAATGCATCATTGTTGGCAGGTAAATAATTTAATAACTTTTCATCAGTTAATTAAGAATCTTACAAAAATTATATTTTGCATATCTTAGTTCATCAGCTTCTCCTGCTGTTTGGCGGTTCGATGGCATCAGTTTGACAATTTCAGAGAGGATTTCGATTTCTCAGAACACCGCATTCTTAACTATTAAGAATTCTCGGGTAGAAGACACAGGCTCATACTCATGCAATGACGCAGGCGATCAGTTGGAACAAAAACCGTTTACTCTAACCGTGATCGGTAAGTGAGGAATTCCATGATCCATGGTCCATGGTTTATTTTTTGGCTATTTTAGCACCTCCTGTAATCACTGATAATCAGAGTCCGTTTCTGGAGCCGCTACACGGTTCCAATCTCTCCATCTCCTGTCAAAGTGAAGGCACCGTTCCACTCTATTATTCCTGGTTGTACAACGGTGCTCCTCTTGACAATAGTATGGCATTCTTTTCAGAAGATCCTACAAGAAGAGATGAGATTGAGCTACACTCCTTGGCACCCTCTGGCGATGGCATCTACCAGTGTTTTGTAAAGAATTCCGCTGGGGAAGATACAAGAACTTTCCAAGTCACCGTGCAAGGTTGGGATCATCGTTTCATTCAATTATTAATAATTAATATATTCAATTATTTGTAGGAAAATATGCTAATTCTTGATCTTTTGAAGATTTATATTATTTAATTCTATTTCATAATATTTGGATAGCCAAAACAATCGTCTTCCAATACTAAATTTCCCATAGCATTATTGATGAGGAATTTATTTAGTTTACCCTCCCGAACTGATTACATCGCAGAGGGACATCTTGGCTTTTGTTGGTGGGAACTTCACGTTCGGATGTTTAGCTACAGAACCCTCTCTCTCAGTATACACATACACACGGAATAACCTACCCTTACCATCAAACGGTATGTTAAGATGTTTGTTTGTTTGTTTGTGTTTTATTTATTGTTTGTTTAGGGTATTTGAAACATAATGAAACTCACTACCAAGTTATCGGTGCTACTAAATCCCAGTCAGGCAACTACGCTTGCAACATTTCAAACTCTTTCGGATCCGTTTACCACATGTTTACCATAGAGGTTATCAGTAAGTGGACCTATGTGCTAAACCATAGAACCATTACAGCTGTAATAATGTCTTTATTTTAGATACAACTGTAGCTGACAATCCAATGAGTAGAGTCACTGCTTTTTCCAATGATACGGTTCTCTTACGGTGTAGAGGCACTGTTGATAATAGCTATCCTAGTCTCACTCTCAGCTACAGGTGGGAGTTCAATGACTTTCCCATTCTCGTTTCTCAAGGCGGACGTTTCGATTTGACAGGGAACCATGGAGATCTCCAGATAACTCACGTACAGCCAAAAGATACTGGGAATTATTCCTGCATCGCTATTACTTCGGATGCTAATTTGGCGAATGCAACTTCATTGGAGACTCGAATCGAATCCACCACACTCCTTGTCGCGAGTGAGTTAAGCAATCACAAACATATTCTTGTTGTTGGTTGTATTTAACCGTTTTATATTTCAGACACTCCCAGCCCTCCGACTAACGTATCTTCTACCCTCAACGGGAGTACAGTCTCCATTAGTTGGATCGCTCCTACTGATGACGGAGGTGTTAGTATCGAGCGGTACGAGATGGAGTATCGAATAGAAGATCAGCAAGAGTGGAGGGGTGCTGGAGAGAGTAGATTGAATTTCCTAACATTCTCAGTCTGCCCCAGTTCAAGTTATGTGTTCAGAGTGTTAGCAGTGAATATGGTAGGACCGAGCGACTATAGCGAATCCACTTCAATTGATACCCCAGAAAAAGGTACCCTATCTTGTCATATGTGTTTTGCTTTTTTACTAACTTTTTTAACTTTTTAATTTGACACATTCTTCTAGTCCCAAGCGTTTTTCCTGTCAACGTGTCTGTACGAGCAACTACTGATGATTCCTCCCGGCTGAATATCACATGGAAGGTAATTGATATGCTGCTATTTGATGGAAAATCTATATTATATTTTTATATTCTTCAAGATCCCAGCACAAGATGGTGTCTGCAATGGATTGAATGGAGATCTTAGAAACCATTTGATAGAGTACCGTACTTCCTCTCAATTAGTTGCCAAACGACTCAACACAAACTCTAACCATCTTTCCTACCTGCTAACCAACCTCACTCCATTCACAGACTATCATGTCAGAGTTGCTTTTGTCAACAATCATGGAGTTGGGAGCTTTTCTCAGGAGGTGTCAGGAACTACATCTGAAGCCAGCAGACCCACTGCACCGCCGAATAATTTCGAGGTCGAATCTTACGGAACAGGAAAAATTGCGGTGTATTTCACTGCTCCAGTTAAATCATCGAGAAATGGGATCATAGTCGGATACGAGGTTGAATAAACTAATTCCTTGTCGGGACTAACTCTGTAGAGATTACCTTTATGTATCATTAAATATTAGGTTATCTGTCAAAGGCCGAATGAGACAACCACTCACCACTTAACACATCGCACTGAGCTTAGCACCATCACAGGTTTCCTGCCCGACACTCACTATGAGTGTAACATATCAGCGTGCAACAGCCTAGGATGCGGACCTGCAACTAGAAGGAAGGCAGTCTACGCATCAGAACGCATGGGTAAGTAATCCTTTCAAACGACTTCTCGTTACTGGCCTTGATAATAAGTATATTTCCAACTATTTTGATGCGATTGGCTCGAGTGTTTACTCATATTCAGAGGTTTCTCATGTTGCTAGTATACTGCTGTCTTCTGTCAAATGAGATAATTGATTTATTCAATCAGTTATTGTGAACTCTGTGGCAATCTTATTTAGTGCCAAACTTACCTGAATATTTGGTGATAACCTCAGCTGGCTCACATCAATTGACATTCACGTATATCCCGCCTGATGGGATTGAAGAACTGCTTCTAACTTTATTCTTCGTCTACCCTCTCACACCGAATATCCCACGAGAACTATCGTACACTCTCTCTGACTCCACGAACGAATACTCGCTAGGACAACTAGACGCAGCTATAGAGTACACAGTTAAGCTTGCAGGAGTAAATAAGGATGGAATTGGGTTTAATCGTACCGGAGTAGCGACATTACCTCCAGGTTCGTAATAGGAGAAAGTTTAAATTTGCTTTGATATATTTTCAATACCTTTGTCTCCGTACTTAGGGAGACCAAGCACTCCTAATATTAGTCTAAACATGTGCGATGGGAGAAAAGTGTGCATCACCTGGACTGTCTTACACGACGGAGGTAGCAACATCACGGAGTCTACACTCCAGAAGAAATTCCCGACAGGTAAACGATTACTTTCATCTATTCACCCGATCGTATTAACTTCTAACTTCCTTCATAGACAACAGCAACAGTTGGGTACCTTTTGCAACAGTCTCCCCTTACAATGGCTCATACCAGATAAACATTTCTGTAACTACCCTTGAAATTCGCATTGTGATTTATAACGAATATGGAAGCGCAGCTAGTTCACCTGTGATTCGTAAGTTATTGATACTTGCTCACCTAATATTGATTAGTTACATTTTCCTCTATAAGCGGTCTTGATTATATCTGCAACCAGATCATCTTGCTAGCGAGAGTATGAACTTCAGCTGATCATATGCTATTGAGACCCACCTGCGCCATTTTCCTTATAGAAATATGTATCTTGACGAATAATCGGAATTTGATATTGCACATTTGACAGATGAGCTATCCATTTTTGTTGGTGGCTAGGACTCACGATGATTTAACATGTGGGTTGCAATTTCTATCGACACCTGGTGAAAGTTGGATAACCAAATGGTTCCAATTGAAAATAAAATTCTCACAAGAATATAATATTGCTACAACTCCCACTGTTTTATTAATGCATTTTAGCTGAAATTTCTTCATATTTTCTATGGCCGTAATGAATCTAGCGAGAACGATTTGCAATTATGAATATTTGAATGCATTCTGATTAGCTAGCTTTTACTCCCAATTCAATTCTTTGGTGTTTTTGATTAAGGCTACTAATTCGATTGAACATTCTTTATAATGGGGTTATCAGATTGCTTGATCATATGAGCTTACTTTCCTGATTAGCACTTTATGGCAATCCACTTCCCTCTCTTGATTTAACTAATTACCCCAGTTCCTTAATATACACTGATTAAATATTTGGAATTTTTGAAAGTGGGATACAGTTGCTTTCGTATACTGATGTCGGGACATAATAGAACAGGATATTGCCTTGAAGTGAATCCTTTGCCTTACATCACACATGTTAATTCAATCTTTTGTTTCATCTCTGCATTTTTATTAAGCATATTAAATTTCGTCACTTATTCTTGCAATTATTTTCTTTAAATGGAGATCTGAAAAACTGATGTGTTCAGTCTTGGGAGATTCTGATGCAGTTTACACTGTAAGAATCCAGCTTGTGAATCTAATTACTAATTGTTAGTTTTTGAAACCTAGTAACTTGTCAAAAACACACGAAACTCGAATATGAACAAGTTAATTAAAGTTCTTTTAAGATTTCGAAACCATTCAACTCTTCCACACACTCTCAATCTATGTCTCTGTAGTTGTATTTGAATTCTTGAGCTTACATATCTAAACAATAATTAATTAGCCAAATGAAACTTATTCCATTTTATTTAGTAAGTCCCCCTATCAACGAGGAGAACATATCATCCTCTACTACACTTATCATCATCCTCGTGGTAGTAATGGTAATCGTGATCTGTCTATCCGTCCTCCTCATTGTTTGTGTCATTGTCTCGTACCTGTGTCGGAGAGATCGCAAGAAAGAGTCTCTTGGTGAGTATTAACTATGTACAAGACACAACAACTAAATTATGATTATTTTAAACATTTTAGATATCAGAGGAGAGACTAAGACATTTGTGGAGGAGGAATCGAATATATTCAGAAACCTCAGTGAACACAATGACGAGTAAGTTTTAGACACACTTCTATATTCAATCACTTTACGTAATTACTATTTTCATGATACATCACAAACAGTACTGAACAGCTAGGATAGTTTCTTTTATTGTTAATTTAAGCTAGCTAGTCGATTTAACTGGTATAATGCTTTAGTAGTAAGTTTCTCTCTCCACCCATCCTCCAGGATACTTTCTCAAGAGCCATTTCCTTGCTTCATCGTAGCAGAATATTGCTATCGTGAATGTGAATGGCAATGCAAGCCATTCGAGGCGAAGTGCGTACATTTTAAGAACGTTATTTATGACTGGAGTGTAGGCGAGGAAAAGCGCGAGCGCAGTCTCGAATATAAGACCTGCAATCATCCAATAATTAATTCCTCGTTGCATGAAAAAGCTGTTTTTGCGTGTTTTACATATCAGTAGGTCCGCCCATTGACTCACCACGATAGAAACGAAGAATCCGGTGTTGCACGTGTATTCCAGTTGTTTCCTAGCTATATACGACCACTCGATCCCGTACGAATCTGAGAGGTTGTTAATGTCTTGGTTGTCCCAACGGTCACTCAGTCCGAATAATATTAGAGGCAGGAAGCCGTTCACTCCCATTATCACAAAATAAGTTAGGAATCCCGCCAAGGCCTGGAGTATCCCGATTTGAGCATAACTCATTGCGATTAGTCGGTTGTTGACAAGTCTATCTTTCTTTGCATTTCTCGGCGCTCTTTGCATAATCTCAGATTCTGCTGACTCGTAGGCTAGAGAAATGGCAGGAAGTAAGTCGGTGCCTAAATCAATGCATAGGATATGAATGGTGTCTAAGGGAAGCGGGATTCGGAAGAGGATGAACAGGAGAAATGGAGTTATTTCTGGGATGTTTGAGGTTAGGGTGTACGCGATAGATTTTTTCAAATTGTCAAAGATAAGTCGCCCCTCTTGTACCCCTGTTACAATTGAACTGAAGTTGTCATCCATCAGGATCATGTCTGCTGCTTGCTTGGATACATCAGCGCCCGATATTCCCATTGCTATGCCAATGTTTGCCTGCTTGAGAGCTGGAGAGTCATTCACCCCATCTCCTGTCACTGCCACTATCCTTCCCTGTCGCTGGTATGCTTCGACTATTATCAGTTTTTGCTGCGGACTCGTTCTAGCGAAAACCACTTCACTGAAAGTAGACAGAATGTAATCCAATTGTTCTGGTTGGAGTTTAGCAAGGAAAGTTCCATGTATTACAACAGCCCTCGTATCCTTGAGTTCATTAGAATTCTCAATCACGGAAATTCCTCTCTCCTCAGCAATTTCATCTGCCGTCTGTCCTTCTGCTGTGATTATGTTGACCATCCTAGCAATGGCTCTTGCTGTGGCTGGGTGGTCCCCTGTTACCATTACGACGTCTATTCCTGCTCTACGACATGTATCAACTGCCTCCTTCACACCTTCTCGAGGCGGGTCCACTAATCCTAGCATTCCAGCAAAGCAGTAACCTTCCAGTGGAAAGTTAGGATCTTCTGTGTTGAAATGGAAATCTTCAGGAAACTTATCTTCTGGCAGGGTTGAAAAACAAAATCCCAACACCCTCTCTCCCTTGTTAGCGAGGTCCAGGGCACTCCCTTCGAATTCTTGTTTGTGCTTTTCTCCATCACCACTCATCACCTGTTCATGTCCGTTTATCATGATCCTATTACACTTACTGAAAATTACCTCTGGTGCTCCCTTCATTACGAGTAAAAAGTTTTTGTTCTCAGGTTGTTTGTGTATCGATACTTGGAATTTGTTCTTTGAATTGAAAGGTATTTCAGCGACTTTGGGGTACTTTTTTTTGTATTCACTGCTTCCTCCTACTTCTAACTCGAATGCTTTGAGAATCGCGGCTTCTGACGCATCTCCGTTTACATATTTCCATTGCAATATCGGTACATTATCCTCTCTATCTTCAACAAAACTGACTTTATTGCAGAGACACGCGACCCTGAATAACCATTCCCATGTTCTTGTTTTCCGACCTTCGTCAATCTCAACACTTTTCATTGCCGTAGGAAATGAGGCGCACTGGTAAATATTTCTATCGTAGCAGAGGTGCATGCATGTCATTTTATTTTGCGTCAAAGTTCCTGTCTTATCTGAACAAATCGTTGAAGTACTTCCAAGTGTTTCGACTGCTTCCAAGTGTTTGACAAGACAATTTTCTTTCTTCATTCTGGTCGCAGTGAGCGACAGACAGACAGTAACAGTTGCGAGGAGGCCTTCAGGAACGTTAGCGATGATTATTCCGACAAGAAAAACGAACGCTTCTAAAATATGTTCTAGAACTCGATCCAGATTATATTCCCAAGGGAATTCAATGAAGAATGAGAGTATGTAGAGGACCAATGACTCTTCTTTCGGGCTGAATACCAGGATAATGAAGCATAACAACCCGAGGAAGATGGCTACAATTGAGATTACCTTAATGAAGTGGTGGATTTCGCGAGCAATTGGTGTCACACGATGTTCGATATTCCCTGTGAGTGAAGCGATTCGTCCCATCATGGTATCATCTCCTGTGCGAACTACAATACCTTGACACTGTCCTTCTATGGCAAAGGTGGAGAAAAACGCAAGATTCGTTGCTTCCAGCGGTTCAATTGCCTGATTATTCACAGTCCTCGATAACGGTTCGGATTCTCCTGTAAGCGCACTGTTGTCCACTTTGAACCTGTCCACATGTACCAACCGGATATCTGCCGGCACTCGATCCCCTGAATTAACCTGTACCAAATCTCCCAACACCAACTTCCTAGGGTCTATTTCCTGAGCCGCTCCATCTCGTATTACAGTTGCATTCTGTGGTATCAGTTTGAGAAAACCTTTCATAACGAATGCACTCTTCGCCTCTTGATAATAAGAAAAGCAACTCGAAATGATGACAACGAGGAATAGGGTTACACCCAAGTAGAGATTGTTCTCTTGTAACCGGTAGTCACCTGTCCTTGCGGTTGATATGACGAAGAGAAGCAGACACATCCCACTAGCGGTGAGTAGGAGAGAGGAAAACCCGCTGAATATGTGTCTTGCGAATTTTATCACTTCAGGGGTGCTTTTGGGTGGACTAAGACAGTTCATCCCATTCTTTTGTAGCCTAGCTTCACTCTGATTAACAGTTAGTCCGCTTTCGTGATTCGTTTCATATTTGTTCTCCAAATCTTCAACACTCATCATGTGTTCATCAAACTGGACTTCAGATTTCAGCTCTTCCATTCTCTCTGCATTTTTCCTCCACCATGCTATTCGATCTAAGAATTGTCTAACCTTTGAAAGTCGATGTGATTCAACTTGGTTTCCTTTCAGGAGGTCCACCGAGACATAATGTGGTATCTGTGTTTGAGAAGGATCTAACACTACTTTGTTAGAATGCACAGTTTTTCCATCATTCGTTGAATAGTTTCCTTTCCTTCCAGATTTTGGAGAATGCGGTGCTTCGATATCACTTTGTGATTGTTTAAGTTCATAAAATCCACTGGGACCGGAATTTGCCATCAATATTTGAATATTAGCTTTTACTTTGTTTAAAAGCTTTATTCCTTATAACCTGTTTAAACCTATCAATGATAACCAATCAATTGTGTGCTTTCTCATTTATGTGTTACAGAAAGTAATAAGGTAATTTGAGTTAATTTGTATGTTATAGTATCGTGTCTTTCACAGTGAAAAGAGAACATCTTTTCCACACCCCTCTGAGAGTTCATCGGATTGCACAGATAATAACCCTCCCCCCTCCTACCATTCTAATTTCCCATCTAAAGATTCAAAGGCATCGATTGGATCTAAATCCAGCAAATCGAGTGGCTCGTCGCGACATAAGGTAGAGATCTCGGAGCGGAAGCAGGATCCGATCACGAAGGGGGTTCTAACGCAGCCTAAAAAGGTACAATCTACAAAATTCCCGCATAAAACAGTTGTCTTCGTAGAGCATCAAACACAATCTTCTATTGATTCCGACTCAACTGAACCCAGCCAAGCCTCTTGGACCAACACGTTCAATAGACACGTCCGTGCTTCTCCCATCCCAATCCTAGAAGAGTCCAGTCCGCCTCTACCCCCGAAGCGCCACACTAACAAGCAACCCCATCCACTTACTTTCACAGCTAATCCTTGCAATGTAGTGCATGCGAAGACTAATTCTGACGTGTGGGATGGCATACAGCCGGACTCCTTGACCAATCTCTCCAACTATCCTGTTCATCTTATCTCTCATAAGAAGAGCAGATCAGATGAATTATCTGACCATTATAGATACGAAGATCCATCGGAGATTCTTCCATCAACCGTAGTTAAGTCAAGAGGAAAACCTGCACATAGAGAAAAGCCACAGCCGACCAGATCCAAATCCCCGATTGGTTACTTGGCTCAGAAGCTCACTCTTTCACCAACGAAATCTAAGGATAGGTCTACTCCAGTCCCTCCTGAGACCGCAGACCCTCGTCTAAGGACGCCCAGCCCAAGCTTTGACGAGACAACGCTAGCTGACACTGTCTTCTCAGACAGCCTACGTAAACCTCGGGTCTCATACCCCGTTTTCCACCAGCATCAACATACCGATAGCAATGTGAGTCAGCCGACTAGCTCTCAACCGTCATTTTGCTGATACCCTCTTAAACCTATTTTCGTTAGTATAAGTTATTTATTCATTATTTAGGCTTACGAATTCACAAAATTTTTTAGGCAAGATTGAAGTTGAGTAACTGAGCATTTGCTATTCTGAATTCCCTAATATTGAAGTTCTTGATAATTCTCTATTATATTTGAGTACTTCGTCGTAATCATAGTATACTATTAGGATTAAACTCAGTTAGATTAGATCACCACTTGTGTTAATAGGATTAAACTTAGCTCAGCAACAATTATCAATACAATTATTTATTAGCAATATGGCGTAGTGGATCTGTAAGGAGAGGGGTGGGATGATTTGCACTCACCTCCGGTGGTACACCCTCCGAGATCGTTTACGATGTCGTGGTTGTAACCTAAGGCAGAGCATCACATATCAAAGCAATGGTTTGCAACGGACACCATAGAACAAGGCAGTTACAGTCTTTGAGGTAGTTGCCCTGAAAGGTACTATCTGACATGGTGAGACCTCGAGTTAACATTATTGTATTACACCATTCTGTTAGATTATTATTTTGCATAAAAAATGTCTCGTACGGATAAGACACGAGAGAGAGATGAAGAGAACGCTAGCATCACATCTGGTAAGAAGAGAAAATCTGCGGAGAATGGGGGGGACAAAGACAAAGAACCAAAGACAGATAGTTCATGTCTACTAACCAAGGTTCCAGGTACGAGTAGCTCTCCTTCTAACGAACTGCTTACAGAAGCACTTGCAAACTCTTTCAACATGCTGCAGGAGCCGATGATGGATCTGATGCAGGAACCTCTCATAGACGGACCGCATAGCCCGATACCCCCTGAGTCTTGGGACGGCCTCTACCCCCCGCACCGACGAGAACTGGACTTGGACCAAGAACCCCTGATGCTACAAATTCAGGACAGCTTCCAATCCATCCTCTCAGACTTCGGGGTGATGTCACCTCAGCGTCCCGACTCGCTAACTTCAGCTGTTTACGACAGAAGCAAACTAGCTCAGCATTCTCTCATAGATACTTCAGCCAACCCTAACCCGAATGTGTTTCAAACTCGCGAGAAGTTCAGTATCCACATGGACGCACCTCCCTCAGTCATCAAGCAGAAGAGTGACAACACCATCACCTACTTGAACAAGAGCGTCTGCTACACCTTAAACCTCACCAATCCGTCTCTTCAATGCTGTGACAAAGTGAGATCAGTCATTTACCTCGTTTTCAAAATGACTGAGCAATCGAATGAAGACACTCTATGGGAGTACTGGCATACATCTCAGGCGAACCCCAACCAACGCGCTTTTGATATCGATAGGAAAGCGTCTCACAACATTGAAGATATTGAAGATTTATCTCTAAACGCTTCAGCTTTTGTCTGGAATCCGTTATTCGGCGCCAAAGCAGCTCTCAGATTCAACTGCCTTAGTACGGAATTCTCTTCGCAAAAAGGTGTGAAAGGGATACCACTCTTCATTCTGATCGATACGTATGAGATCTTTAATTCATTCCCGTTGGAACCATGTCACCGTCACTATTGCAAGATACAGATCTTCCGAGATAAGGGGGCAGAAAGGAAAAACCTTTTGGATTCTAAGAATATAGAAAAGAAACTTCAAAAAATGCTCAACAATTCAGATAATTATTGTAACATTGAAATTAAAGAGATTTTGTTCTCCACTCCCAGTCAAGTTACACAGCTCATCTCCACAACTCCGTTTGGTTGTAAACCCTGCATATATCGACCCACCCCCGTCTACAGGTACTCCGAGAGTACCTCTCTCATCTCGCATTTTAAGGACAGAGAAACGAAGAGGACCTCCTCGCACACCCTGTCCCAAACTGAGAATAGCATGGACACTTTGGAAGTGGCTGCTCCTGCGAAGAAGGTAGCACACAACCGTCCTCTCACGATTTATGTGAAGGACTCTGTTGAAAAGGTATTTAACGCCATCGTACTAGACGTAAGGCTGACTGATGAACTGAAGAAAAGAATTGTGGAAGTGTATGGAGAGAGGTATGGGCTGAGTCTTGATGCAATTACTGGGTGCTTTAGAAAAACGAAGAGAGGCCTGTTTGTTAATTTAGATAAACAGCTGATTGAGCTGATGAATGAAGAGGACGATTTTAATATCACCATTGAGGTGGATGATCAAGGAAATTTTGATATTTTCTTCCATTATTAACCTCAGGGTAAAGTTCCTACTCATCATCAAATTAATTTCAGCATTCATTATTTCTACACTATGTTGTTAACTCTGCTATGTTATTGGAATAATCATTCATCATTCTAGATCAATTCGTTTTTTCTTTTTTTTCGAGAAGTCATTTAATTATTTCTGACAGCTTCCTGCTACTATTTCTATTTCTAAATATCTGCAGGTAAAGCTAATTTTAGATTTGGTTAATTATAGATGAATCTATATAGAGATTCATCCAACTTGATGAATCGTGAGAATTCTATTACACCATTATCAATCATTATCTTAATTTCCAAAGCACCTTCGTGTTGAAATGATGCATGAACAGAGATGTGGATAAGATAAAGTGGTTATTAAGTTACGTACCGTACCGTACGTCCAAGACGTCAGCAAGCTTTTAAAATTCTGTTCGATGAATTCCAGTCCAGAATGTACCTTTTACGTCGAATTTATTGGATCGTTTTTTTAAAAATAGACATGTTAATTTATAGAATCGACCATAGCCGAAAAGATCTATTTTCTCTGCCAATTAGCGTTAATTAGTAGAAAGCCTTTATTTAAAATTTTATTATATTCATTTACACATCATAATTTTTCCGAATTTGAATTTTCCACTTGTTGTGAAGCATCAACCTTTATGAAGCTTGATGAGTTAATTCAGTAGATCATCTCTGTCAAGCTAATCGGCTGCTCTGCAGGTGGCTTCTTTCAGTATTAATTAATGATTTCATACGATTCCAAATTAATTCGCTTCCAAATCGACGGTAATCCTAAGAACCTTTTAGGGCTGTTGCTCTAAGCATAGTCTAGATAGGCTCTAACACCGAAGAGTAGGTATAAAAGGGGTCTGCAACTGGATCTGTGTATTAATTCCAAACACCAATAAATAAACTACATTCCAAGCAACTATATACGACAAACAAAATGGCGACTATTCGAAAGAAGTTGGTGATTGTAGGTGATGGCGCTTGCGGCAAGACCTGTCTCCTCATCGTCTTTTCCAAGGACCAATTCCCAGAGGTGTACGTGCCGACCGTATTCGAGAACTACGTGGCAGACATCACAGTAGACACCAAGTGTGTAGAGCTCGCACTGTGGGATACGGCCGGACAGGAAGACTATGATAGACTGAGACCGCTATCTTATCCAGGTAAATAATTTATTCGAATTAATAAGTTTGTAATCTGATCGTTTACTATTATGCAAACATCATTCTCTCTCTCCTGCTTGCTAACTAACCCATGTCTTCTTCAGATACGGATGTCATCCTAATGTGCTTCTCAATCGACAGTCCGGACTCACTGGAGAACATTCCAGAAAAATGGACCCCCGAAGTAAAACACTTCTGTCCCACCGTCCCTATCATCCTGGTCGGGAACAAGAAGGACCTACGGTACGATGACAACACACGTCGAGAACTGGCGGGGATGAAGCAGGAACCGGTGAAGTTTGAAGATGGGAGGTCGATGGCGGATAAAATAAACGCTTACGCTTACATGGAGTGTTCGGCTAAAACGAAAGAGGGCGTGAGAGATGTCTTCGACATTGCAACTCGCGCTGCATTGCAGACAAAGAAGAAATCTAAATTAAGGCTCTGCGAATTGCTCTAAGAAAAGCAGAGGGGAATATGTAGAATCACCCAGAGGATTTTATGCTTATCTAATTCACTGTTATTGTATCGTTATGAACATTGCTTAGAACTTATTGTGTTTTGAGTTGGTTGGTATTTGAATCAGCTAATAGTAATATACGTCTGTACTATCTTTATTTCAAACTCTCAGTGTTCTCCCATTAAACTACTTGACTTCCACAATTACTTGAAAATTTGATGAATAGAACTTAGTCTATTTACGTATAACAACTATAGTAAATATCAGAATTGTTTATGGACTAAGTTCTATGCACTTTGCACGGCACTAGATTAACTTAATAAAAAAAACAATACTGAGAGAGAGGCATATTACAAGGGGGGGGAAATGTTCAAAAGTTTGGTTTGAACAGCTTATTATTTAATATAGGCTTTTATCCTTTTCCAATGACACATTTATTAAAGCGAAAACTGAAAATACCTTTACTTGTTTGGAAAATCTTGACTGCAAAAGACATCACTTATATGCCAAGATAATTCTAGGAGATTTATCTAGAAGTTCAGATCCTTCGATTAATTTTGTTGTTATTTTAGGACAGATAAATATGTACAAATAGTTTCACATGTCGAGGAATTTTGTTTACTGTGATTATACATTCCTTAATTCCGTTGTATAATATACATACTTAGTTTGCAATTATTCTTAAGTTTAGACAAGTATGGATGTTCTTAAAACATCGCAATGTATATAATTCCTTACCTGTTGTGAGGAATGTGAGAATATTTTGTCAAATCATTCAGACAACAATAACAACTTCTGAGAAAAATAATGCTGCAATACAATTGACAGAGCTGGTTACTACTAGCCTGTCGAGTTGTCTACGGACTAAATCCTGGACGTAAGCAATAGTAATTGTCTCTGTTTGAGTTAATTACTTGCAACATGGTTGTAACAATTCTAATCTGTTCTTCCATAAGTGTATCCAATTTCTTGATAATATGAGTCAACTCCTACTCTCATATGTTAATATATTACTTACTTATCTCTAATTTTAGAGTTTAGGTAGTGAGAGTGACATTGTATTGATCTACTCATGAGTTGGGTGGAGTGTACGGACCAACCTCTGTTACCCTTTTTAACTTGTGACAATTTGTGCCTGGGACTGAATTGTACTTTGTATAAATGTATGCGTGTATTTTCCTTCACCTTAGAATTGGAAGGATAATGTTTTCAATGCATGAGATAGTAGTAATTATATATCTTCATGATGGTCCATTTTATATTAAGTAATTTGAGTCTGGTAATGCTTAAACTATTAGCTGGGGTGTATATCCTAGACTGTGGAAGTTTATTTCATACAGCAGACCATCACTGTATCATCAGTTCTGAGTGTTGCAACAAACCAAGACTCGATTTGATAAACATACATCCAAACCTAGAAGTTACGTATATAGAATATATTATATACTTAACGATAGTTGCTAGTTGGCAATGATGTACTACTCTTCACAATTCCTACAATCCTATCCTATCAACAATTTATCTTTGTTTACGCATTGATATTTGTAGGTGGAACATGTGTTAGCAATAATTGCTCAATATTCATGACTCGATATTCAATTTGCATAATTTTCAAAATTAATTTTCGACAACATAACGCTCCCGATTATTCACCTTGTACCACCCAATTGAGTAACTTGTATCTAGATCGTGCCAGGTTCGGTTAATCGATAGAGTGGGTGAAATTCACCTACATAAGCTAAGGAGCTTACAAAGTAAGAATATGTTATATTTTGTCAAATGGGCCAAATTGTATGTATTATTGCTATCTATAGGTTAGAGATGGTACTGAATTCTTTACATGTCGAAAGATAATGATCTGGCGATATCTTCAAGATATTGCACCTTTGAAGTTAAAATTATACTTGAACATCTTTGTTTAGATGCAATTACTAACCTGTGGATGTTATGTCGGCAATTATACGTAGAGCTTTAAATACATTTCCATTTTTGTTCATGAACTTTGCGTTAAACCGTGAATTCCGAGATGAGATCTGTATTTCTAGCAAAAGACATACAAAGTTCTCTAACTAACAGCTTCTAATCACACTGGTCAGAAATTTCCCCCCTCTGCAATTGAATCACCGATATCTTTTTAAACATTAACATAATAATTCATCAAATAATTTATGTATTGAAAATTTTCAATGAAGTTAATTATTTGCTCGAGGCTATTTTTTCCATAGTATTGATATCTATACTTAAGTCAGGTGTAATATTATTGTTCAGAAGTATTTGACCCCATGCAATCCGATTTAACAGTCATCAGTTATACTTAAGGTATACTCGGCATGTGTATTGGAAAACCATTCTATGAGAAATTGAGCAAACTAGTTATGATTCAGTTCTAAGAGCCCCATTCATACGAGTACAACGGACCATGTTTATTCTAAGAAGTATGAAGCTCAGAATGGAACGAAGACTCTCGATTGTAGAATAAATTCATTAATTTCTAAGTTTTGAAGTTCCAAACTACAAATTTATTAATTAACTTATGCTAACTTCCGTCGGGATTTTTTAGTTTTTGGCAATAAATTGATTATTTAGATACATTAAAGTTTGCATTTTAAAAAAGATTGTGCAATTTGCATCAAAATTTTTATTGCATTTGTCCCCAATCCTGTCTTCCAGGGCTGTCTAATAGCCCTGTTACATAAAAAAATTCACATACGCCGCTCTATTTCGAAATTTGAAAAGACCATGAATAAGAAACCTGCTGGTCATAATGGATTACATTTATCCGCGCGCTAATTGACGAATTTTCCATCCTTGGTTGCTACATTCAAGATTGTAAATTAATACACAAAAGCAGTATCGCTTCGTAAGTCATCCTTGATTGTGATTGGCTAGCAGAGTTAACAGTTTGAGTACTAGCTCTCCTATATAACTAACTGACTATTCTTTTCCATTACAGCCATTACTTACATCACTAACTATCAACCGAATTATCACTAATCATGACTGGACGTGGAAAAAGTGGAAAAACTAAATCCAAGAGCAAGAGTCGCTCCGCACGTGCTGGACTTCAATTCCCTGTCGGGCGAGTCCACCGTCTCCTAAGGAAGGGTAACTACGCCGAGAGAGTAGGAGCAGGTGCTCCTGTCTACCTAGCTGCTGTTCTCGAATATCTGGGAGCTGAAATCCTCGAGCTGGCTGGAAACGCCGCCCGTGACAACAAGAAGACCCGAATCAACCCGAGACATCTTCAACTGGCCATCCGTAATGATGAAGAGCTGAACAAGCTACTCGCAGGTGTTACCATCGCGCAAGGAGGAGTCATGCCCAACATCCAAACAGTGCTCCTGCCTAAGAAGTCGAGCGCCAAGAAGTCATCAAGCCAGAGCATCGAGTACTAAGCTCCTGACACCTGGATATATACCGGCTTTTTTCAAAGCCACTCTTTCACAAAGGTTGCATTTCTCAATTCATTTTGTTTTACTGCTTTACCAATAAATGAAATTCAATCCTAAAATATGATCATTGAACAGGGCGGATACAATATTTGACGTATAATTAGTGTCTACATTATACTTTTGATCAGCGATTTGAGTACTCGGTTGGATAATTACAACCCAGTTGGAAGTACCAGGGGCACCTAGTTAGTACCAAAATTGTCAACCTAAATTTTGTACTAAGTCGGGACTATCTTCGAATCTAGGGTGACTTGAGTAATGTGTACCCCCCAGGATTCGGAGCCAGTTTTTCACTGCATATAAAGTTGCGTTATAACGTAATGGACATAGGTATTATTGTAAATTGATGTTTACGAATTAAACTATCTGCCTACGACTAGCTAATGAGCTGATGGCCTATTCTCCTTACTCACAGCTACTGGCGGTTCTTACTTACTCTAGCCCCCTATCTCCGGATACTCAAAGGGATTGCTTCCTTACTCGAGCTCAAATTTCTGATCATCGATTGGCGACTCATATGAATAAATTCAATCGACCCATCAGCAAATCTGACTCGGACTCTGATAGGGAAGAGCTTTCACAAGAAAATTCTTTTCTCAGCGATGATATCGAGCTGGTTGTGCTGCAAGGAGCTAAGAGATATCAGCGATTTTTCGAGCAGAATCAGGATATCTGCCTGGACGAGCAATCTCAAGGAGAGTTAGCAACTATGAAAAGCCTAGGCCTGCCTACCATTCTCCTGAGGAGTCCCTTCGAGGAGCAGTTTTCTGATGAAGATGATGAACAGCATGCAGCTACGAAACGCAGGCAGAAACGAGTTCAAAAAGAAAATATATTTTCTGGAGAGTTGGATCCCGTATCAGCCGATTTGAGGGAGGATGTCTTAGACGATCATCTGGAGCTGGAGCCCGATCAGGTGCTGGAAGCTCCCATGCCAGGCGTGTGGGCGCCGGTAGAGGGGGGAGATGTCACGAGGTCAGGGGATGAAGATTCTCACGGCGAGAGCGACGTGGAAGTTGGGAGTGATGGAGAAGTGGAAGAATACACAGGGTTCAGTTTTGTAGCTGATAACATTCCAGTTGAAAACGGAAATGAAGATTTCCAGAAAAACTCAGAAATATCTCCAGAAGCATCAAATAATCCCGCCAAATCAGATAAACCAGATGAGGAATCGGTTAGAGAACCAAAAGCTGTCCTTCTTCCAGAATCACAATTACCTGCTGATGCTAGTACAATTCCTAGAGAGGAGGCTACCTGCTCGAATATTGAGGAGAAGGGAGGCACCCCTGTATCAGAACTAGCGGAAATGAGTTTAGAGAGTGAATGGAATCAGTATTGGAACACGATATTTCCACAAATTCTCTCAAACGAATGGTCCAGTCAACACCCACGTATCCCACTGCCCATGGTTCACAAGTACATAGGATGGCCAGTACTCTCTGAATACACAGAAACATCGGAACATGACCCCGAATTAGACCAGGAAATAGTAATTTCCACTTGGAACGACTTCTACTCTGACCTCTACTGGTCGTACCATCAGCGCTACGAACATTACTCTAAACTTGGGTATAAATTCGAACCTGAATCGCTTACGCGGACAGCTGATCCTGATGTTGAGGCTTCCGGTGTGGAGGAAAGAGATGTGATCGAATTTGAAACTACTATAAATGAAAGAAAGCGACCTTCTTTGCATGATAAATCTTACGACGCTCAGAATGTTTGTAAGCGCTTTGAGTTCTCGTTCCAGACTGTAGCTGGATTGGAGGAAGAATGTGTCTTAATCCCTTCCGATGTGAAAAGTATTTTAAAGAAAAAATCTAGATCCAAGAATAAGACCTCTGTCAAGTTTAAATTCCAATCTTCCAATGCTGAGACGAAACCTGAGATAGTTATAGTGGACACTGGTAGGATAGTCGATGTCTGTAAGGGTTTTATTGATAAAGTCACAGTGGAAACAGAGACCCTTGAAAAGAAAGTAGGAAAGTTAGATAAAGAAATTGAGCAAGCTGAATTACCTCAAGAGGACGGGAAAGAAAAGGAAGTTAATCATTCACAGCAGAATTCTGAGTGTAAGACTGAAAACAAAAGCCTCATTGTTGATATAGAGCGTCAGAATTCGCGAGAAACCGATTTAGACAGATCAATCAGTTCCACTTGGAAACACACAGTAGGCGATATCCCAGAAAACTTCCCATCAGCTCTGAAGAAGTACTGGGCTCAGAGATACCGACTTTTCTCACTCTTCGACAAAGGAATCCAGATGGACGAAGAGGGATGGTGGTCCGTAACTCCTGAGAAGATTGCCGAGCACATTGCAGAGCGGTGCAGGTGTGACGTTATTGTTGATGCCTTTTGCGGAGTAGGCAGCAACAGCATTCAATTCGCAAAAACATGCGAGCGAGTAATCGCTATTGACATCGACCCTGTCAAAGTCAATTTTGCGAAAAATAACGCTAGAATTTACGGTGTCGAGGATCGGATTGAATTCATTATCGGCGATTATTTTCAGATAATGCCTTTACTGAGGAAAGTAGACGCAGTCTTTCTCTCACCTTCATGGGGCGGACCGAAGTACCTGAATGCTAGTCTCTTTGACCTCTCTTACATCCCAATCGGAGGGTATAGAATATTCGAGTTGGCTCAGGCAGCTACACCTAACATCGCTTATTATGTACCGAGAAATGTCAACGTAGATCAGATGGTGAAGCTGGGAGGTACGGGATCTAATGTTGAGATAGAGCAGCACTTTTTAAATGGAAAACTCAAAACAATGACTGCCTACTTTGGAGAATTAGCAGGAGATCCCGACTATGTCATGTAGCGAAATTTGCACTTCATTTTAATTAAACTATTTTTTGTAGCTTCTTAAAACACCTACACGTAGAATTATAGAGAATTGCTATTCGCGCATTAGTTTCAATCGAAATAGCCCGTTTTATATATGTACGTATATGGTAGCACTAATAATGTCATTACTATTCACAATCCCAACATTTTCACTCATTCGCATAACTTCTCCGCTATTCCGCACATCTATTCGTGCTGCCTCGGGTGGAGCTAGAAAAAGCAAGAAGGGTTTATACGCTACCAAGATCCAGGCGGAACTCCCGACTCTTGAATCTCGCTACTTAGACCCTCAGCCCGATGTGGACCTAGCAACGGTATGCTACGGTCTGAATTACTTCTCTGCTGGAGAGGAGGTCAAACTGAAAGACAACTCTGAATACCCAGACTGGCTCTGGACACTGCTTGACCCCGTGCCAGAAGACCCCTCGAATGTAACCTATGCCCGCAGGCTGAGGAAGGCTGAAATGCGAGCTAAGAACAATACGGCTTTCTATGATAAGAGATGGCCGAGTTGGAAGAGATTTTATCCGCAAAAGGAATAGCTCATTTTATTGTTCCAATTAAGTAATTAATTTCAAATTAAATTTAAGATCGCTTACAGTATGCGTTTTTTCGTCTACTAGAGAGCATAGGTAGCGATCTTAAGACCCAATTCGATTTTCGTCTACGTAAGCTTCCTTTGTTATACTATTTAATATTTTAAATACTCTAGTTTCTGTCCTAGTTCAACTTAGCGCATACCAACAGGTTAATGGCCTCAAACATTTCCAATTCCCAGCTTGATATAAGCCCTGGACTAATTCAGAGCCAAATCTGCGTGCATATTGGAGGTGGACAATACGGAGGTTGGAGACAGGAATTGTTGATTGAAGATTTGTCAGTCATAGAGAGGAAACTGCTACTCTGTGGGGCCTGTAATGGGATTGCGAGGGAAGCATTTACACTTAATATGGATGGAGTTCAATCGCTGAGATGTGCCAACTGCCTACCACAGAATCTGCAATCTGGTCGGGATAGTATGCCTGCAGGGCTCAACAGATCAGTTATCACCGAAAAACATGTAAGATATCTATCCTTCAGGCACATTTTATAACCAATACATGTACAAGTAGATTGATACGTGTGTAAAGTAAAATAAATGTTACACAATTTCATATGATATTTAAGTGACAGATGTTTTCCTTTATCATTACCAATTTATAGGCCATGTGTCCGTTCCCTGATTGTAAATGGAATGGAAATCTCACACAGCTGGAGGAGCATCTAAGGTGTTGTGACGAGTTGCCTATACCCTGTCCCTTAAAGTGTAGATCAGAAGGTGGGAAAATTACTGCGATCAAGAGAGTGCATATTGATGAACACAAGTATAGCCGATGTCCTCAGAGACTTATAGAGTGTGATGCCTGTAAGAATCAAGTTAAAGCTACAGAAATTAACCTCCACGAACAAAACTGTGAGCTTATGTTGGTTTCATGTCCCAATGAGTGTCCGGATGAATCTGGCAGTGGAACTAAAATGTTGAAAAGAAATGAGCTTACTCATCACAAGAATAAAGAATGTCCATTAGTGACCGTGAAATGTTCTTATTTCGAAGATGGATGTGAAGAAAAGATAAGAAGAATGGATTTGGAGTTGCACGAAAAATCTTTCATTCATAAACATTTGAAACTTTGTCAAGACAATGCTAAGCAACAAATGATAATTTTTATGAGAAAACAGGAAAACATGGAAAAGGAAATTTTATTGCTTAAAAACAGAATTGGTGAACTAGAGGGGGGTTCTAAAGAAACTTTTCCAAAATTTGGAATGGTCGAAATGAAAATTCAAGACGTCAAAAATAAAATTCAAAATAAAGACGAAACTTACAGTTCCCCGTTCTTCGCCGAGAAATACAAGTTCCAAGTGTGCATAGACTGGGATTGCGAGCAGAGTGGGAACGTCGCGTGCTATGTCTTCATCATGAAGGGGGACTGGGATGACACGTTAGTTTGGCCGATTAGATATAGATACACGTTCATCATTCTCAACCAGAATAAGCGGGGCGATTACGTGAGGACTTATGCGATCAGTGAGGATGATATGGAGACGTTCGCTACTAGTTTCCAGAAACCGACAGATGAGAGAAATGAAGGCTACGGGTTGAAGGATTTCATTTCGCATGTGGAGTGCTGTAGGGATAGATACACTAAGAATGACTGTCTCACATTTCAGGCAAATCTTGAAATTTTACATTAGTTTAAAATTGTATTTTTGTTGAACTTGTGATATTTATATTTTGTGTGTGTGTTTACTAGACAGTCCTTGCCTTCTCAAATGCCCATTGCCCAGCTTTCTTTCATTACATGATATATGAATATGTTCTTATAGTTGTAGCACTATCTTTGTGTTTGGGGCTTTGTTAGGTATGAATTAAAGCATTTCAATCACATCTTTCTATTCATTCAAAACCAATCGACAGTGGTGTGATGTGCACAACCAAACCGCTTAAAATTGGCATGTCGAAATGTTTCATATTTATTTGATTTTAAAAAAATGCTAAAACAAGGCATGACAATTTTTTTAGGACATGAAATTTATTTGAATTTGCATATAATTCGCATTAATCATAATATTTTTACCTAAGTATAACATCAGCTGTCATCACCTGTAAGTAGAAGTACAGATACAACGAACTCTTTCATATCTGCTAAACCCCAGTAACGTAATTTGCAGGTGCGATATGTCTCAAACTTCTGTTAGACTCGACAATTATGCTTCGTATCAGCATAATTATGCCTTCATGCCGTTAGCTGATCAGAAACATGCTAATTAGTTCCATCAGGTCGATAGGCTTTTAGGTTAAAATCGTTTCCAGTATTTTATGGTTCGTACTCCATTCTAGAGCCTAGACGTAGGTATACGATTCATTTCTGTAGTTCGAGCTTTCTAAGATTCAATGAATTCAGATTCACCACAAGACCTATCAGAAATAATCCAGAGTCATATCTATGTTCAAGTAGAGCCTGGGGTATACGGGGGATGGAAAGAGAGTTTGCTGAAGGAGAAGTTACACGATACAGAACTATATACTTTGCTGTGTGGCAGATGTCTAGGCGTTGTGAGAGAAGCTTTCACCTATACGACGGAGGGCAAAACAGTTGATTCCCTGCGCTGCAAGAATTGTCTACCTCCGGACATTGACTCCCTTTTCCCTGTGACATTCATTGGAAAAGCCATCGAACAGAAGCTTGTAAGTTTAGAAACACATTATTAGATAAATTAAATATTATATTATTATATGAATTTATTTATGTATATAGGCTGTGTGCCCTTTCTCTGATTGCAAATGGCAGAATCCTATCACAGAGCTAGAGAAGCATTTGCGTGAGTGTGGAGAGTTGCTCGTTCCCTGTCCTTTGAAATGTCAGTCCGAAGAAGATGGAGAAATTACATTTACTCTCATTAAGAGGGCTCGGGTTGAAGAACACTGTAGATCTGAGTGTCCTATGCTTTTCAAGAGATGTGATGGCTGTAACCTGAAACTCAGAGTAGAAAAACTTGAAGATCATAAACAGACCTGCGAATTCATCTTAGTACCATGTCCCAATAGATGCAAGGATCAATCGGAGAATCTAATAATGTTAAGAAGAGGTGAGGTTAAGTTACATACTTTCAGAGTTTGCCCTTTAGAAAAGATGAAGTGTTCTTACTTCGAGGAGGGATGTGTGGAAGTTGTGAACAGAAGCAACTTGGGGTTACACGAGAGTGATTTCATGCTTAAACATATGAAACTATTGACAGAATGTCTGAGGAAACAAACAACAGAAAATATCCAATTGAAAAATCGAGTAGACGAATTAGAAACTAGCACTAACAACCCAATTGTGGGAATGACTGAAATGAAGATAGTGGACGTTTCACATAAGATGGAGCATAAAGAGGAGACTAATAGCGAGCCCTTCTTTGTTGGACACTATAAATTCCAGCTGAGTATCCAATGGGACTGTGAGCATAACGGAGATATCGGATGCTTTGTCTCTATTATGAAAGGATACTGGGATGACTCCTTGGCATGGCCAGTCAGGTACAAGTTTAGATTTAGCATTGTGAGCCAGCAAAAGAAAGACGATTATATGAAGACAGGTGAAATCAGCGAGAACGAAATGAAAGATCTTTGTGCGAGTTTCCACAAGCCCCGAACTGAGAAGAATGAAGGGTATGGACTGAAGAAATTCATTTCTTGTGAGGAGTGTCGAAGAGAAAGGCACACGCTTAACGATTCCCTCACGATCCGGGCAATGATCGAAATGATTCCTTCGAGATCTGATTCGATCTGCTAAATCGGCTGCTCAGAAGTTGCAACTCCTCTACTAACTTTTCTATTTGCACCAATATTTACCTCTACCTCCCTTTGCCTTAGCTTCTTAACTAAACCTTTGTTTTTGAATATTATTAATATTTTAACTACTTGAAGGTTACACTTTATTATCATTGATATTTTTGCGCAAATATTTTGTATCGGAGAGTTATCATTAGTAAAATTATATATACAGTCAACTCCGCTTAATAGGGTCACTGTTTAAATCGGGTCAACCGCTTAATACGGCAACTTTTGGCAGGACTGGAATAGTTCTCACACATAGAAGCTAATACAACATATTTTCGGTTAATAGGGTTCTCTGCTTAATCGGGGCAAAATGTCCTCTGACCGATGTGACCCTAGTCGACTGTAGTATATAATCTGAAATGTTCTCACTCCTTTAGCTAATCCTAAACACAGAATATGTGAATGCCATCATTCTAACACTACTCGCAGTATATGTCCATGCCACCATAGTAGATGTAAACCATTCTGAGAGGGTAACTCTATACGTTACATAGTCCTAGCCAGAGTATTTATTCAAGAATAGCCTTGAATAGAAACTCTTTGAATTTGTTTCAATATCTTTTTCAATGTTTACAATGAAGTTGGTGAGTTAGCCTGTTTTAAAATGTTTATTTAGCGCAAAAGACAGGACTACCCACAATAGGTTATCTTATTTTATTCCTTTTAGCTACTACTTTTCACAGTCATCCTCTTTGCTCTGATCGAGCAAAGTGTAAGAACTGCATCCGAAAGAGATCGAGAAAATGATTTAAACTCTGTCGAATCTGAGTTGGAGACTATCGTGAGTCAACTATCAACCATTGAATCTGAACTCCAATCGATAAACCCGGGCACTAATAGTGAAAATACACAAGAACTATCCAATTCTGATAACCATAATGTCCCGAACAACCAAGCTGAATCCACAAGTTCTGATAATTTTAATGGGGGGGATACTGTGTATGAATTGGATGCTGATTTCAACGGTGATTTCGCTGAGACTAGTACGTCTCCAGAAAACTTAGATGAAATCTCTGACAATTTTGGTCAAGCATTGAAGCATATCCACCGACATTTTTTACAGAATAATCACGTGGTATGGGTAGTACTGGGAATCGCGATTTTTGTCGCTGCTATTTCGTGTCCCTGTTGGGTTGCATGCTGCCTAGGCTGCCATTTTTATCGAAATCACAAAAGTGAGGAAGAAGAGAAGCCGACGTACTTTGCTACTAGCGATTCAGACGAAGAAAAGACGGAGAAAAATCCAACTGGAAATTCATTGGTAAGAAAGCTGACTACAATTTCCAAACAGAGAAGACGGAAAGAGTTAAGGAAAGGGACGTACGAACCTCTGAACAGTTTGGAAGATGATTAGACGTTCACCCTCCAACCTACCTATCTTAGAGATGTGAAACTATATATGCTTTTTCATTTTGTGTGTTTTTATCATATTCTTGCTTATGGTTAATAAATACAGACTGAGACACTTTTTAAACATGATCCACTGCAAATAAATACCTGTCACACATAGTATGAAGTGATTAATTATCAAATATGTTTAGTTTTTGCTTTTTGTTCCTGTCTGTTTTAAGATTGTTTCTGCGCTTATTCGACTTAATTTCTACCTTCCCTTTCTTGGTTACAAGCGTTTTCTTATTACTCCCTTTGATTTCGTTTGATTTCGCAATCCTTTTCTTGCATGCAGTCTCTTTAATGTGGTGTTCTGCAATGGTTAAAGGATTTTCAAAATATATCTCTTCAAATTCATATTTGTCAAAATCTTGAGGAGTAGCATTTTTGCTGTTCTCTACGAAATATATTTCCTCGAAGTCATCATCACTGACTGAGCTCATCTCGTTCTTCTCGCTGATGAATTGGTTGAATATCTCATCCGAGCCTTCAAACCTGATCAAACTTAGTCGTATCAACTCCTCCAGGTCTTGATTCGGGTGTCTATCTTTGCTCAGAGTGTTAATAGTCGCGAATACTCGGTGGGCCATGTCAGGATTCGATTTGAACTTAACTCGCACTCGATCTATAAACTTCTTCGCCTTTATAAACGCTCTTCTCTGGTCCTCTTTTTGCTGAGTAGGTGTCTTGAGGAATTTCAAGAATAGGAACAGTAGTGCGGGATGGTGCTTGAGGACAATGCTTAGCTTTTCAACTAACTGATGTAGATTCCCTTCAGCATTTTGTTCGATGGTAGAAACCAGCTGATTGTATGTTTCTTCCTCACTTCTCAAGGCCGTAGTGACAAAACACCACAGTCCTGATGCCAGCCTGCGGTAGAATGTGTTTCTATCGAGAGCACTGGTACTCTGGTACTTGTCAATGTCGAAAATTATATTCATGATGGCCAGTCTATGTCGTTGTGAGAGATTCTTACCGATGGAATCGCATTCAAGCAGCATTCTATTAATGAAGGACGGAGTTAGTTCGATTGGCTGTGTTCTAGCCTTCGTTTTGACTCGTTTTATGGTACTCTTGGCTTGTTCATTAGATTTACTATTTAGCTCGTCGATGTATTGTTGTGCCCACAATGGTAAAGCGTCGGGATGACTCTCCTCTAACTCTTTCCAAGGAATTCTCAGCTCTTGAGTTTGTTTCCAGTGTTTGACTACATTCGTTTCGTAGCGGCTCGAACAAAGGTTTCTAATCCGCGATATGATCTGCTTGGGTGTCTTGGTGGGAAGGATGTACTGGCATATTTTCATAAGGCCGTCCACTAGCCCGAACACAGAGAGTCCGAAGGCTAGCATACAGTCCTCCGCCAGAACAAACTTCCTCCCTTTCTGCTCATCGTCTCGCGACCTCTTGAGAGGCATTAATTGCTGATGAGGGAGCAGTTTAGGAAATATCCAAAATAGGCGGTACTCCCGCATAATGTTGATTGTCGTGCTTGGAATTAGTTTATTCTTTTTCGGCTTCCATTCTACTTCAGGGGGTGAGTATACGATCTGCATCGCCTCTTCTAAACCCGGGAAAGTGAACACATTATGGCTGGTAGTGGTCATGTTATTGTAGAAGTCTAGAATAAGCCTGGCTGCATGTGCGTTTTCTTCTTCGAGATGAGGATCATTCAAAGTTAGCACGTACGTCTGGAATAATATCTGGAGATGTTGCTGCAGTTGGCTTTGTAGCTGATTCATGCACTGATGGTAATCTGCCTAGAAATGTGATAAGGGATATCATATTAGGAAGATAAAATATTGAGAATACTAATAACTTAATAAATCAATATTAGGTGTAGAGAATAATGGCTGATGTTCAGGCGGTTGAATCGAATCATTTACCGAGAGAAACGAAAGAGTTCCCACGCCTAGAAGAGGTCAAACAGCTGGTAAGCTGTCTCAACTGTCACAAGGATCCTCACACAAAACTTTTGAACTGTTACCACTCGCTTTGTAACACCTGTCTCCTTCATTTCCAACAGAATAGTTGCATTCAGTGTCCAGTGTGCCTAGACACGACCCCTGTCCCAGAAAAGGGCGTGTCAATGCTGGCTGACAACTCTCTCGGAGAGGACTTGTATCAGATCACAAGGTGTGAAATCGACTTCCAGAAGAACAAGGTCGTGTGTACAACTTGTGTCACCACGCCCAGTAACGCAGCTGAATACTTCTGTCAGCATTGCAAGAAGTATTACTGCCAAGTGGACTTCCAGACGCATCAAGTGCAGTTCCCTTCTGAAGATAAGCAGCATAAGATCATAATGAGAGGGGACTCACTCTCTGTTTCCTACTGCGAGACCACACTGGACACCTTGAGGGAGGGGATTGGCGATATGCAGAGTAGAGCGAATGATATGAACCAGTTCATACAAGAGGTTGAATTCCACAAGTCGAATGTTGAGAGAGAAGAACAAGGTTTGCAGTGCGAAATTCGCGACAAGTATCAAGAACTCAGAGAGATGATTAACAATCGCGAAAAGTACCTCCTCGATATCCTAAACAGCCATTATGATCAGATACGCAAGGACCTGGCGAAAGCTTCGGAGGACGTTGAAATGAAACTACTGAAACTCTACCACAATATTAACTTTGTGACTAAAACAGTTGACCTATCCTCCACTGATATTTTAGCTCGCATCAGCAGTAAGCTTAAGGACCAAATCAAATTGACTCTAGACTCAATTTCGTTTGATACAGAAGAGATGGCGATGCCAGAATATGAGCCTTTGGTCTTTAAAGTAGACAATGACGTCATGAATGAACTCGTCAATTTCGGCACGGTGGGTATCAACAGGAATTACTTCACCATTGATAAGCCGACTATGCTCTTCGCTAAGAAAGGTAAGCACGTGACAGGTGGACTGGCGATCGATGAGGAGAATTCTGTGTTCGTTGTCGACCAGGAGAACAAGAGGGTTGATGTCTTCTCCACTGAGGGAGGTTATATAAGGTCTTTCGGCCAGGCGGGGAAAAAGGATGGAGAGTTTCAGAAACCATATGCGATATGCTGTAGATCTAACCGCATCCTAGTTACAGATTTGGTCAAATGTAATGTGCAGGTGTTCTCTCTCAGCGGCAAGTTTCTCTCCAAGTTCGGTTCAAAGGATACTCTGAAATGCCCGATCGGATTAGACATGTGGAAGGATGGGTACGTGTTCGTCGTGGACCAGACCAAGTGCTGGGTCGTAGCGCACACCCCCGAATTCAACTTCGGATGGCTACTCGGAGAAGGAAAGATGTCTCGTCCTGTCGACTTGAAGGTAGCTCAGTGGGCGGAAATCTTCTTCGTGTTGGATGCCGGGGCTAAGAGCGTGGTGGTTTTCAACAGAGACGGTGAAGTGATACGCAAGTTCGAGACTGAGACGATACAGCTGAAAGATCCATTCTGTCTCGCACTGGATAGCATTGGCCATGTGCTGGTGAGTGATCTTCAGGAGAGTGAGCTGAGGGTGTTCAACTGGGCTGGAAGGAGGTGCGAGGCCGTCTGTCCTTCCTTTGGGATACCCAAGGGGATCGCTGTGGATAGGAAGGGGAGGGTCGTGATGGCAGAGGATCACGAGGACAAGCTACAGGTACTGATATTCTGATCTGAATATTTTCCATTTTTTTTGCATGAATACTTGAATACTATATCCCCATTCAATTGTATATGTTAGCCAATTGTACTCGTAAGACATTTTCTTTTCTATTATTGCACCTTTGTACAGGAATTTGTATATTTGTATGGAACTTTTGTATTTCATTAAACGTACAACTCACTTTTTGTTCTTGATTCAATTCCACACCACTCTCCACCACTTCCCAGGTCAACTTGTTGTTTTGTTCTCTCCCCAGCTGAGCCTGAGCTGGGTTACGACTTCCATCTTCAGGTGTCACTTCACTTTCATCGGGGAAGTTTCCAAATGTGAATGATCCTGCGTCCTCTACCAAACTGTTCACCAACTCGAATATCTCCCTCTGACTAACTCTTACCTATAACATTGTGTACAATAACGTCATTAGTAATATTATCTCGGTAGAATTCAGACTGCCTCGAACCCTGAAATCATATCTGAACTCCTCTCTCCTCTCAGTTGATTCTATCTCATTGTCGATGTCCTGTAAGAAGTTGTAGTCTGCATCTTCCGAATCGCTCCCGCTCCTCTCCGAACTGTCTGCCAGGCAGAACGAAGCCAGCCAATTCCTCCAAGCCTCGCTATCCCCTCCGTTCGAGATCTCCTCTGGGGACTCTGTTATGACGTCAGGAGCGTTCAGCCCCGCCTCCAATTCGAGGAGAGTCTTCTCCTTCAGACTGGCTCTAGATCGAGTTGAGTATGAATTACACTGCATCTGAATATCAATCCCGTGGTTTGGTGCACAACTGGTGACATTGGAATGCGAGCACTGAGGAAGAAGGTAGCTGTCCACTTCACTGAGAGCAGGCTCTGGCGTCAGAGCTGCGCTGGAGAGAGAGGAGGGAGAAGTGATCTCGTCGTGAGGCTCCTCTTGATCTCTAGAATCCTCGTTTGCTCCTAGATCCAATTGAGGGTTGTATTCTTCATCGGATGAGCTATCCTGTTCTGAAAAGCTGATACTGAGCAATGCGGTGCCCTCTCTATCTTGTAAGAAGGAAGTTTCTTTGTTTCCCTTCCGCTTAGATCTGGTTAGTTTGGCGCCTGCTAGATTTGAATTGGCTTCCGGTAGCCTGACACTCGTGTCAGCAATATCCCCTGCGAGCTGTTGCGCGAATATGATCAGACGTTCATCTGTCAACAGCTGCTTTATGATGTTGCGGACATTCCGCACTGAGAGTTGATGCTTAGAGGCATACTGGACCAGGGATTGGGACAGGCTTTCGATCTCTTCTCTACTGGGCAGCCTCTCTTCTTCATGAAGTTCTGGAGGGAGTTCTCGTAGGGGAGAAGAATTCGATTCTTTGCTCTCGTTTTCGGGCGGAGTGTCTCCCTTTGAGCTTTCAGGATCAGGAGAGTCGCTTTGCATTAAAATCCTTTATAATTCCTGAATATACAATTAATCAATTAATTAAATATTTAATTAAATCGTTTAATATATTTCAAGTTGGATTTAGAGGAACCGATATGCCCAGTAAGATCCGAGTAAGGCATGGTCGACATGCGAAAAGGAAGAAGTGGCCGAAAGGTCACGCTTGTGAATCGAACCCAACCACGCGAAAATTCCGAGACGAAGCGAAATCAGGTTTATCTCTCCCAGACTCTGACGGCAATGAGAGGCAAGTGAAGTCTTCATTCGCCGACTTCAAGATGACAGGAGAGCGCGAAGACAGCGAAGACGATATTGCATGCGAGATAGAGAATTTGAGTTTGTCTGGAGTCACAAACTTGACTACTTTCTCTCAATGCACCAACACGAGTTTCACGAATTTGGAGAACCTCTGGAATTCTCGGATGGAGTCGCATCAAGATATCTGTGCCGTGCTGGCGGCAGTTACTCAGGTGATCAAGTCGAAAGGAGGCAGCGAGTCTGATACCGACTATTTCGCTGCTCTAAGCGCTGCGCTCGAATCTGCAGACAACATCACCACTGCAACTTCTGTCGCGTTCCTACTTAGCATTATAATAAGCAAAGTCCCTGATGCTGTTCTTCAATCTCAGTACTCACATCTCACCAAGCTCATATCTGCGAAATTTGACATGTTTGAGACGAACGAAGATGGGACGTCTTTAACGCGTTCCCTATTAGCCTGTCTCTCGACTCTTCTCTCCAAACAACCTCTAGATTCTTGGCAGGAAACTTTCACTCAAAACATGTTCTATCGTATTCTCCAGCAAACTATCTCTAACAAACCTAAAGTGAGGAAGATCGCGCATCACGGGATGACAGTGTTGACTGAGAACGCATTGGTTAATATTCGGGATGAGGCAGGTGCTAAAAGTCGCGAACCAATCGTACCCCATCCCATTTGGAAGATATCATCACAGTTTTTCCAGGAAATATTCCAAAAACACACTCGGAAAGATCAAATCAAGAATATTTTCCATCTGTTGAACCTGCTCAAGTTCATCCTCCATTTATTTCCTTCTCAACAGCTCAAACACTTGTGTGAATGCGTTCTCAAATGCTCCACTTCTAAGAACCGTCACCTCCACTCCCTCTCAATCAGAATCCTACAGACAATGTTCATGCACGCACCTCACACCTCATGTCTAACATGGCAGTTGAACAGTCAGATAATACTAGCCCTCTACGAGATTTACCCAAAGCCCCATGAAATAGACTTGATAGAACCGTGGCTAGGTTCGGTCCAATACGGACTCACTCATCTTGCTGACACGAACCCAGCAGAATCACAGGCGAAGACTACTGGCTTGTTTGCAGTGTGCTTCGAGTATTTGAGGTTTTGCCATTCAACTGTGCTATTCAATCGGATTGTTAATACGTTACAAATCGTAATGGAGAAATGCTTCATCGAACACAAAGATATTCTAAAAAAATCACTCTCGGACACTTCTTCATTTGTGATTCAGATAATAGACGCGATCCAATCTACTCTGATCTCACGCAACCCAGATTCAATCCCGCACATCTTGGAGATACAAGCCACAGCGTTCAGAATATTCGATAGAGAGTCGAGTGAGATGATAAAATCGAATGTGCAATTCTTGGCAGTCACTGTCAAGAACTGGCCGGAAATAGCAAACCACTCAGCAGATCTAGAACATGCTCTCGCAGTGGCAGTAGAGGTGGTGGGTGTTGAGAAATTTCTTGAATTTGTACCCCTGAAACTAACTGAAGATCCACCAGACCTCAGCAACAGCTGGGTGTTACCATTTCTTAAGAGTTGTGTTAAGAATGAAGAGATCGGATACTTCAAGTCACATTTCATTCCAATGGCAACTGAGATACGCCGCAAAGCTACCCAGTTTGCTGAAGAAGGAGATGAATTAAAGGCAAAGATTTGTGAAACCCTGGAGAGCCAAATTTGGGATTTACTTCCCGCCTTTTTCAAGACCGCAGTTCAAGTGCCCACAGACTTCCCAACAGTTGCTCGTCTCCTCGGAACGATGTTACAAGAACGCGTTGACCTAAGGAACAATATAGCCACAGCTTTAAGGCAGCTGATAGAACACCATGTTGATGATGATCTGGCTATAGACTGCATTAGAAAGTACTGCAAGAACTACCTTCCCATTCTCTTCAACCTTTACGTCGAATGCGATGCCAAGCACCACAACAAGACTATAGTGCTCGGCTGTTTGAGTAGTTTCATTAAAGTTTCGTCTCCTGACCTAGTTGACCAGTACTTCAATAAAATCGGGACAATGTTGAACTCCAATGATACGGATGAGACTAAGAAACCAGTTTTGCTTGATTTAGGAGCTTGCATGCTACCTTATATCAACTCCTCTCAGCTTGGTCTCACTCTAAAGCAGACAGAGCACTATTTGACTACGGAGAACCAATCTCTGCAGAAGAAAGGGTATCTGGCGCTAGAACGAATGCTGAACCTGAGTAAGGAGGAGCATGTGCAGTTCATGGAAAGCAATATAAAGAGGATCAAAAGCATTCTGCTAAGTTCTGTCTCTAAACTGAACCCAAACAGCAAGAAATATCGTCTCAAATGCTTATTTTCAGTATTGAACATGACAGAATGCAAAGATAATGCCTTCATAACTGCAATCCTGCCAGAAGTGATAGTAAGTATGAAAGCGATTAATGTCGAGCTGCGAAACATCTCGTATAACATCCTCCTCCTCATCGGTAAGTTCGCTCTTGAGATGGGAGAAAATAAACACAAGATTCTAGAAAGTTTCATTGACAAGATTTCAGCTGGGTTGGAGGGAGGTACAGAACACATGCAATCCTGTACTATCCTCTGCCTTGGAAAGCTAGTACATGAATTCCGTTTCAGTCTATCAAACGAGAGTGTCGAGAAGTTGTTAAGAGCAGTGTATGTGTTCTCTGAGTCTACTACAAGGCAAATCATCAAATACTGTCTCTACTTCCTCAATGTCGTCGTCTCTGTCATGAACATCGGGTTTGTAATGGAACATTTGAATACTCTAGTCACCCGTATGATAAAATGGAATAAGAACGCTAACAACCAATTTCTAGTCAAGGTCAAAGTGATTACGGAGAAAATGCTCAGAAAGGTGGACTTGGAGCATGTGAGTGAAGCGTTTCCGAACTCACATAAGAATCTTTTGAGGAGTGTTAGGAAGTCAGCTGACAAGAGGAAGCGAGAAAAAGATGCGAAGAGAGAAAGGCGATTCGAAGATTCTATTGAGGAGACAGATTCAACTACAGTCGTTAGTAAAGGATTGGTTCCAGCGGGATTCGACGAGTTGATGCTGTCAGATGAAGAGATTGAGAGGGATAGCAAGTCACACAAGACACAAAGTGTGAAGAGTAAAGGAAAACAAAAGAAAAAGTCTCGAATGTGGATCGATGAGAATGAAACTGGAGATCCAATTGACTTACTTGATCCGAATTCTTCAAGTAAAATCTTAACAGTCAATCCTAGGAAGAGAAAGGAGAGCAGGAGCGAATACGGTATGGAGGAGATGTTCAGTTTTAATGAAGAAGGAAAGCTCGTGGTGAGTGATGAGAGGAGAGGCCGTAGAGAATCTGGGAATGATTCTGAACCAGAGAGTGTAGAAACCGAAATGCAATCAACCACAACAGCAGGAGTTAGCTCTAACACCAGTAGGAAATCCTTCGTCAAGAAACCAAGAAGAAATAAGTCTATAGCGGATGGAAGGGAGTACAAGTCGCAGAAGGCAGGGGGAGATATGAAGAGAAGGAATAGACCGGATCCATATGCCTATCTCCCACTGAATAAAGGTCAGCTGAGGATTAAGAGGAAGCAGAAGAAGCTACAAGGCAGCCTCAAAGCCATTCTTAAAAAGGCCGGCAAAGGATCAGCACATGGAAAGAAAGTTCGTTACTTCAAAACGAAGTAGCGTAGTCTCCTTGTAATGTAGATTGTATTAGAGATTATACTGCCATAGATCGTATGTACGAGTATTTAAAAATTTTTTGAGAAAGGTTAATTTCCAATAAATGCTCTCACTGTAATTCTATCATTAGAAAGCGAATAGCATGTTCTACTCCGAATTTCAGTCAAATATAAATAAATATCATACATGCCAACTTGAGCCATGATAAAAGCGGGACGGGCGGTGAATTTCGCGGGACATGGCGGGACTAAATAGGAAGATATTATACATGGAATCCAAAAAGCGGGACATAATGGGGAATTTCATGTAAAACGAGACACTCATTAGCCCAATAGAAGAGTGAAAAAAATCGGGATATCCCGCCAAAAATCCGTTTGGCATGTATGAAATATAAATCAGATATATAACTATACATTAAGTATTGTGTACATCATCTCAGACAAAATATCAATAAGGTCTATAATGTATATTTTCTAACATCGTCACAACACGTACGAATGTCGACTATCAAAACCTAACTCGTAAACTAACAGCTATCCTTCATCGGAGAATGAAATACTCGAATAGTCTGAGTACCTGTCTTGCAGCAGAGACACCGTTTTCTGGTGATCAGCTGGTCCGTAACTCACTGAATAGCCATACACTCGAATCGTCTTCTTCTCCGGAGCATGCTCGATCCACCCTCCTCCCTTACACGAACACTCGTACCCTGCTAGCCTCAACTCGTCATTAACTTTACCGAATATATCCGCGTGGTACTCTCCCCAATTGTATCCCCGTACAATCTGCCTTGGTTCTGTTTCTGTTTTATGCTGAATTTCAATCAGTATATACTTATAGTTCCCTTTATCATCTATGTCAACACTTGGTATGATAGGGAGACTGCCGCCGCTAGCCATATATAAAACTCTAATGAGCGCAAGAGTGAGTTAGTTAGAAGTGTATCTATGTAACCATTAAGAAAATTATAATCACACCTGGTTCCAATCTAAAATAATAAACTTAGATTAAAACAAAATAAATGTTTTTCTTAACAAAATACGTAAGTGATACTGGTGGGATATGTCGTCGTAAACTCCTAATAGCCTTCGTTAGAAAAGGAAATACTGACGTAGTCGGGGTATTTCTCCTGGAGTAGAGAGACTGTACACGAGTGGTTGGCTCTCCCATAACACCAAGAATGGCCATAAACAAAAATTTTCTTCTCCTTTGGATTGTGCTGGATTCTCCCACCCCCCACGCACTTGCAATCATAACCTGCAGCTTTTAACTCCTTTTCTAGTTTATCAAAAATTCCTGCATGAAACGTTGCCCATTTATACCCACGCACGATGAACCTCGACTTTTTCTCTGATTTATTCTTGAGTTTAATCAGGATATACTTGAATTTGCCTTCGTCGTCGATGTCAACACTTGGAATTGCAACAGGTGAGCATTTGATGGCCATAGAATTGGATAGGTTCTTCAATATTTGATTGATGTTTCCAAGGTGATGAAGTGTCAAATAAAAAATGCTTACACGCATATAATTAGCTATAAATAGGTGAAAAATACAATTTGATTATGCACAGAGAGGAAGGATAATTTGTTAATATCAATTGCCAAGTTCTGGAAGTGATTATTGTTGTGAGTTTGGAGCTATAAATACAAAAATTGTGCTCTGTACTCATTTAGCTTGATGAACCAATCGTATGGTTTGGATTCGGTGTATCCTTCCTTACAAGGGATATCATTTGGCTACGAAGAGCACCAAATAGTCAACTCTCATCACCACCCTAGCATAGACCCCGAGACTGGATGCATTTACATACTCGATGACGTATCTTGCAATGCGAAGATCTTTTCTTTCAAGATATTCGACCAAGATTTAAAATTCGTCAGTTCATTTGATATACCAAAAGAGCTCCATACTACAATTGAAGATAAGGGCTGGGCGAGTTTTGGTGTGAGTCGTGATTTCATTTACTTTCTAAACCGCACGAAACTTTGTATTGTTGGAAAAAAGGATTTTAACACAATCACCCATACAACAGTTAGCAAGCGAAATGACTCCTGGCATGGGATATACGTAGGAGACTATGATAACATTTGTCTCCATAGACAAAAACGTATCAGCGATGAAACAGAAAGATTGGACTTGTTAATATTCGCTGACTACGTCTACTCGATAAGACGCGATACTCACGATGAAAACTTCATGACTTTGGTATCAATGACTCGCAATAGCGTACTCTTAAAATTAAAACCATATTATGAGCCTTATTTTACCTTGTTAGAAATATCTCATGATGGAAAAGATATTTGCTCGATCAATTTCGAAGAGCTGAATGATAGCCTCTGCATGTCAATCGGGAGTACCTATATATTGCTGCTAACAACAGAATGTGTACTGACTGTATTCAGTCGTGATGGAAAGAAAAGAAGTGGAATGTTCCTGGAGTATCTACAGACTGAAGATATAGAGAAAATACATTACATGATGGAGTATGATGAGAAAACCAATGCTCTATTTCTTTATAGCCCGTTCACACTTTCACACCTATTCGTTAAGTTTCACCTAACTGACGTTGAACAGCTTGGGTCGCAATTCCCTCATTCCAATGTACTGGACACACACATCATTCATTAGGATGACAGAAACAACGAAAATGTAGATGTCCAAGAATTACTATATATCTCGAATGAATCAAAGCAACATTTTATTTTCTCTATACCAAACGAATTGATCGAAAATATACTAACACAACTAATTAACAAAGTATTTGATGAGAGAATTTCAACAAATTTTTAGATTTTTTTAGATTCGGGAGCTAATATACATTAACAATAATCCATTCAATTAATCAGGTCCGAATAGTTTATTCAAATGCCGGCCTATTGCTTTTGGGTCTCCTTTAATGTAAGGTTTTAGTTTGGAGAAATCCATCGTCTCTAGCGTTTCTTTCAAGCTGCTGCAGATTGTATATAATAGATACCCTTCTTTGCCCAGGTGACTTGCTAACTCGAGTTGATGATTCCCCATCAGTTTCTCATTAACGACCACTAATAACGGTTTCCCTGCGTGCAAACTTTCGAAGATGCTCCCTGCCCCTGCATGACTGATGACCAAACTAGCATTTTGTATGTCAGAAGCGATTGAATCTTTCAAAGAATAGTATTCAATTTGAATCCCCTTGATTCTCTTATCCACATCGGGTTTGTACTCTCCCTTTCCAATTTGCATAAGAATTCGAGTGTACCCTCTTCTTAACAAGACCTCTAAGACATCTGGTTGTGAGAGTGTTTCGATGAGTAGCTCAAACTTAGTAGTCCCCACAGTAACGAATACATATGATTCCATCCTGTTATTTCCTTATGGCACTTCCTGAAGAGTGTAGATATGGCTACGGTTATAATAATGGAAAATTAGAATAATACATTCACATTTTGAAAGTAAGCATTCTTTGAATAGACAATTAGACTTTTCTCATACAACTAGGCATTTATATTTCCTGCCACTAGAATAATATCACTTAGCAAGGAAGCAACTCACGTGGCAGTAACCACTAGACATAATTATTTAAATATTTTGTTGCAAAGCATTTGTTAAATGGGAGATAATTTATTGGCTCCAGTTTCTAAAATCGACATGCACTCTTTCAAACTTTGTGCATTATGAAAATTCTCCGTAGAAGGAGCTGCTTCTTTATTAGATGCGAGAGCCTCATAAAATATGCTCCTTATTTGGGATGGTTCTTCAGCTAATTGAACTTCTATAGATATTTGATCTAAAGTTCTGCTTATTAGCCCAGTATTGCATCGAAAACATACATTTTCGCTTGAAACTTCCCCTAGTCCCAATGCATTATTAGTCCATTTAAGTCCTTCTACCTTGGAGACTGGATTGATAAGATTAAACCCAAGCTGAACGCCAATATTCTTTACCTTGAAATTGACTTGTTCGATCGCGGATTGGTATCCTTCCCTATACCCCATGTTATGAAGCTTTTGATCGGTTAATACCTGAGTGTTTTGTACAATATCTAACTCTTCTGTCATACTATAGATAGCTCTAATGAATTAACAAAGTGTAAATAGGATTTAAAAGACCTCATTTTTTTAAACAATACAAGGGGGCAATTTAGAGGAATACATTATACTTTACAAACAAAATAATTCAAAAAGTTAATACATTTCTTTGTCATTAGCTTCTAGGATGGGAGTAATCAGCTCAGTTCGACAGGAGTATGAATAGATATTCTTTTTGAAACAACATCGACAACACAGTTTGATAACTATCGGCATGAAATGTACTCCACAGAGCAATAATAGTAACACGTTCCCCACACACAGGGTAATGTTTTGCATTATATGGATCACTTGATTCACGTATTCAGCAGTTTCAACATTGACAATCATGCCTAGTGGTACGCTGAAACCATATACATGACGAAGGAAGGTTGGAAAATAGAAAGCAATTGTAAAAGATGTTTCTGCATGTACCCATAGAATAATCGCAAGAAGATAGAAAAAGATGAAAACTAAACCAATTTTCGACGTGAGAGAAAACCGTTTGAAATCTCTGTATGATTTTGCCACCAAGTGGGAATTAGGACAATCACGACAAACATCGAAATGTTTCAATTTCAGAGACTGACGTAAGTTTTTTACAGCTTTGACAAGCATATAATATTCGCAAAACAAAAATATGAGAGAAATTAACAATTCCAATACCAGGGTTTGTCTGAAAATTCCTAATATTAAAAGGAAAATTACTTTAATGAGGAAGTTTTTAATCCAAACTTTGAAATTTGAAATCTCCTTTCGCTCGATATAAATATTATTCAAAACGACTGAGAGAGATCGAAGAGAAAAAAGAAAACCCAGTAACAGTATACTAGCAAAGGAGTAGATTGCTCGACTACCATAGTCATTTTTAGCATACAATTGTCTAAACAATGGATCTGTATAAACTTTTGATATGGGTGTCGTGGAGTTCAAAGTAACCTCTTGGAATCGAATTAAGGATCTGATGTTTCCAACAGCATTCGGAAGAGAAATCCCAATACCGATCATGAACTCCAGAACGCATATCACTATCATTAAGGTATATTTGAGTCGTGCTATTGTATACTTGCGCTGTAAGTCTGTTTTCTCATCTAACGACATATCCATCGAGATATTTGTGAATGATTTTTTTCTTTCATTAATCTTTGGATTAAACAAACGATAAATATGCTACATACGCCTCCAACCTCGATTACAGTGGCCAGTAGATTAATAGAGTTGAGGAAGTCAAGTAAACGAGAGTTAATAATAAAGGATTCCTGGGAGAAGAAGGTCATTGTCTTAGCTGTAAGAATAGGATTGAAACAATACTTAGTAGTGATATTTTGTAATGCATTCATACGCATATATATACTGGTCAATTATTATGTAGATTTGTCCATGCCACAAGAATATTGATTACTAGCAAAAAAAGGTCATCTTAGCAATGATTTTTCCAGATAGTTGCAATAAACCAAACTAATACCCTGACACTCTTGGATTTATCTAATCTTTACATGAATGCTGATGCTCGAAGGAGGAAGTGGCACAATCATTTCAGCATAGACGACACATTATTTCGTGTTATGTAAATCAATTACATAGATAGGTTGGATACGCATGCATACTAAAAGTCACAACTAATATAAATGACTCACACATCTCAATAATGAACTGTGTGGAATATTTCCCCTCAACATGCTAATAACTATACCCAATGCTTAGACCTCTTAGAATATCATTTAAAGTTCCGAGGGATTAGGCCCAGTATTACTATTCTAACGTAATATATATTCTATTGTATTGTTTAAGGGTGCCAGGTTCTGGGAAAAGTGCTTATTCATCAGATTTAGAAATGGCCTATAATCTTTTCGATATCCTGTGGAAAGTAATTTCTTCCAATGGAACATGATCATATATTTCTACACGTTATTAATAAAACATTCCGTCAGATGTCCAAACAGTATATAAGAACGATTACTTTGAAGTTGTAAATAACTTTCACACCGCTTTAAAATGGATAAACAGAATTTCTCAGAGATTTACGATTCCTCTATACTAAAATATGCAAACGCTATTGGCGACATTTCAAAGATAATAAACGAAGTTAATATATTTCCGATAGGAGTACTGGCCCCCTTTCTGATAATATCTTTATTGCTATACTCAATATTGAGGTATGTGAAGCTGAAAAGGAGACATAGAGCAGAAAGAATTGTGTATAATGAGCATTTGTATCGCGAGGAAGAATTGATGTTACTAGAGCGAAATCGTGGTGTGGATAAGATAACGTATCAACTGATGATGCTCATTTCCTTATTAGATGTAATGTGTGCTATAGTACCTCTTGGTCCGGCGATAGTCTCATTCTCAAATGAGCAACTACTAGAAAAGTATCAACAGGAGTGTTGTGAATATCACTGCCACATCATTTTTTCGCTCATGACCAAGAGTTTATTTGCTAGACTATACATTTCGTTATCAAAATCACTTTTGTTGACTGAAATATCCCTCATTCGCTTGCTGGTACACCATCTAATCGACGTATACAGGGATAGAATAAAACATACCAACTTTAAAATACATTTCGCCACATTAGCTGTCAAAATTACCTTTATCATCAGTCTCGACGCCATAATATACACTTTTATCCCCAACTTGATCATATCACTAATGGTTTTATTGGTAGAATACAATTATTTGAGAATTGGTTTGAAAGATCTTGGTAGCGCGACCAAGTTGTACATATTTGAGCTAGAACGCGATTATCCAGGAAGGCGAAAGACAAGAGAATTTAAACTTGGTTATAACCTGTACCGAATTCTATCACCTCTCCTTTCAATAGGAATTTTTAGTATTTTAATTTCGGTATTATTCCTCTTCAATGTGATGCCGATGTGGGATTTTATAGCTAACTTCAACTGCGCTGTACATTCGGTCTTCCACGTCTCCCATAAGACTATCTTCTACGACCTCAGCCAAAGCCCAGCAATTTCCAAGTTAATTTATAACATCTTACAGTTAGTGCAAAATATTTTTGTCTCGCTATCTACCTTATCATTCGTCTACCCTTTTACAATTTTCTTCACCTTTTACGCTGTTAACCAACTAATTCTATACTATCGAATGAGGAGAAGTGGATACCCCGCACGAAGGCCTGAGCTAATAACTGAATTACTGAATTGGCATAGGAGCGGATACAATTTAAAGAATCCTAATTATTTTGCTGTGTAATTTTAATAATTTTACTAAAATTGAATTCACATTTTAATCCAATTGATCAAATAAACTATCAATATTATCAGGCACTGGATTGTGCTCCCTTCTTCTCGGTCTTTTTTCTAGAAGTATCTCTTTACCTATCATCTCGGTTGGTGGGGTAAACTCTGGTTCTTCTACTCGGCGTTTCATTCCGGTATTTCTCTGGGACTTAACGACATTCCATTGAACAAGCTTCTCCCAATCAGACCTTTTTCTTTTGTATAGCTCTAGTTTGCAATTTCTCAAAATGAATTTACCATAGAAGTCCCTTTTTAGATCAAATTCGTTTTTAGCTATTTCGTTTATAAACTTAGTTCTCCAAGCTTGGTCTACTTCCTTCCAAATGCTATCAAGCACTCGACTCCCGTACTTTGAACATGCAAACTGGACAAATGTAGATTCTACCATAGAAAACAGTTTGTCTTTATATTTTTGTTTGATCTTACTGCTTGCTACAAATTTGTCCAGCACATGACTGCCATTAGGATCATCAGCGATCTTGAAAACGCCATTAATGGAGTTGGCAAGCAAGCTTTTTGCGAAGAGTTTAGTTTTTTCGTAAGAAAATAATGTTTGGACTATGAGAGAGCCATGCAAGTGCATGCTATCTTGAGGCTGGAATACGATATTTCCATTCTGTAGTCGATTCAATTCCACAGCGTTGTCAGAAGGCATCATTAACAAGAGGAGAGGGATCAGTAGCTCTTTATTGTTGTGACAATTGAAGCTTTGAAGAAGTATAGTTTTGATTTGCTTTTGTATGGCTGGGAATTTTAAACCTGTCTTCACGATTTGATGCACAACTCCAAAGCAACCGAACGCTAATATGTTTCCAATTGTTTCTGCACTGTCCAATTCACTCAGAATATCAATAAAATGTTGTTCCGTGTGTGCATTCGCGATAAGAGTTTGAATAACAAAATTTGCGTACTTAGATATTGAATATTTGAAAATTGAACCTTGAATAGTTCCCTCTAAAAGCTGAGTGTATTGGTTTTCTCCAGCTGTTGAGAGAAGAGATTGAATGACAAAACTGCCTCTTTCATGATCAATAATCTGGTGAAGATGAGGCGTTAAACTGGTAATCAATTTTTTGTTAAGTTTCTTTGACAATTTCAAGTTAAACAAGCTTAATATCTCTATAAGAGAGATTATGGTGTTGGATGCGAAAATATCAGTTATTGCTTCTAAAAGTCTATGGCTTTTCGTGAATTTCTTTAGAATAGATTCTGGGAGGTGTAAGAATTCATCTTGAGGTGTGAAGATTTGGTACTCGGGTTTCTTCAGTAGTTCAGTGGCATTCTTTTCTGAAGAACCAGGTAGATACACACCACATACAGTTTGCACTAGAGTTCGTAGGATGTGACTACCATATGAATCAAACGCGAGATCAATACATATGTCGATGCAGAGAGGTACAAACTCTATTGCGAAATGTTCTACTAGCTCTGCCGTATCTTCACTCGGTTCTTGGTAAGTAAAGTAAAAAATTCTTTTGATAATAGTTTCCAACACATGACTTCCTGACTTGTGGAAAGCGAGTAAGCTCAGATTATCGCTGTTTATGCTTCGAAATAAAATCAGAATATCTGGACTATCACACCAATCACAGACAAAGTTCTCCAAAACTTCGCTCGTTTTAACGTTAAGAGACACATTGACTAGTTTATCTTCATAAATCTGTTGGCGGAAGTTTTGTACCAGACTCTCTCTGCTCGAAGACTCGACAACTTTAGGGTCAGAGAGAATGAGACTCATTCGTTCGTAGTAAGCAATGCTCGCTTCACTTAAATAGACCGGCTGCGTTTCTCTATTCGGTGAATTGGATGCTGCCATTTACAGATTGTGCACTATCTACGTATCAATCGGAACGGAAATAATCAATTCAGTTTATTAATACAAAAATTTACATACAAAATGGAAAATTTTATGGTAAAAATATAAGTATGTATAGCATTACATTAGTTACATTTACATGGAAAACACTTGAATCTGGTTTTCTCTACGTTCACAAACTGTTATCAGCTGGCGGCCGGTCAAGGCGACTCCGGTAGGGTAGTGGAATTCTCCCCATCCACTCCCTTTCTCTCCGATGTCATATTTGTACCTACCGTTCTTGTCAAACACTTGAATGCAATCTCCTCTGCAATCACTTATGTAAATCCTCCCCTTCTCATCAATGTCAAATGCATACGGGTCTAAAATTCTCCCGCCAGGGCCTGAGCTTATCATTTGAGATAGGAAGATTCCTCCAATGGTCAAGACCTTAACGCATTTAGAACCTTCATCCAACACAAACAGTTCCTCATCGCGAACTTTAACATCTATTGGGTGATCTAGTTGGGATATTTCGTATTGAAATTTCAGTTTTTTAGTAAACACTTGTATACGATCATTCAGTCTATCACAGACGAAAACATCGCAACATTCATCAACATCCAGACCATAAGGCTCATTAAACTCCTCGTAATCATCTCCAGTAGCCCCTACCCGTCTCACAAATGTCCCGTCTAGTTTATAAGCATACACCGCATTGAAACTGAATTGAGTGACATACACCCTATTATGCTCGCTAGAGATGCAGATGCCAATCGGTTTCATCATTTTCCCTTCACCTGGACGACTACCAAAATGAAATGAATAATCCATGTCCGAGTCGAAAACTTGAACACGATTATTTTTCTTATCTACAATGTATATATGGTCTTCATCTGAATAATCGTTAATTGCAATCCCCCGTGGTTCTTTCAGATATCCTTGACAGCTTCCCCTGTTACCAGCTGCAATGTCTACATCATACCTAGCTGATCTTGGCCGATACGAGATATAACGAGATGCCATTTCAGATTATTTAATTATTTCACACAATTAGCAGTTATAAGCACTTAAAATCAGTTTATATACATTACTGACTAACATTATGTCTGATAATCAACCACTACACAGAGAGTTTATCCTCCTTTGAATATTAAAAGACCTCCGTCTATTTGACTCAGTTTACTTCATTTTTATATGAGACAAACTGATCTTAGGTAATATTAAGTCAAATGAGGTCGCACCTGAATTGTAAGTAATCTTAGTACAGCATTATAAATCACAAAATTGTGTACTATGTTGCAATAACTATGAAACAACAAACATAAAGAATTATGATTAGAAATATCAATACATTGAGAAAAACATCCTATAAGATTGAAATACATCTTATGATTAAGTCACATGCAAATCTAGTTAATCAGGTGGTGCTAGATATCAGAGATCCTCATGGATTCTTCCATTATCAAGTCGAGTAGCGTTTGCGTGATGTTATGCGGGGTCTGTTTCGCTTCGTCGATAAATGTGAGCAACTTCTTAATCCCGATACTAATCTGCCTCCAGTGTTCTTTTTCTATTTGTTGGCTAACTTTCTCAATTACGGGCGGGGGAATTTCCCTAGCAGCTAGCACACGACAGAGTTCATTAGTAATTGTTATAGCTGGTAGCCGGCACTGTTTCGTAAAAACTTTGTTTATTCCCATCGTTTGCAGTGCTTCGTGCTCAGATGTAGTACCGATTATAAGAAGTTTGTGTCTTTTAGGTGGGAATCGCTTGGAGAGAACCATCAGTGTTTGCAATGAGTTATTTGCGAAGCGTGGACCCACGCACACGTAGTCTATCAACCGTTCAATGTCATCCACCACGACACAGCTGAGCTCTGATTTATACGCGTCATCAAACACCTTCTTGATGGCTTGGCACTTTGCACCTTCTGAGAACCCGATCATATTCTCAGGTGAGACGATTCGCACGAAAGGAAATTCCGATTTAAGAGCCTCGGACACGGCCAGTGCTGTCTTTCCTGAGCCGTCCGGACCATGGATGAGAATGCTGGCGAGCGGAGTGTCATGTGAGTGCTTGATGAGATTGGCTAAACTCTGAATTTCACTGAGACACTTTTCGAATCCTTCTCCCCATGAAATGATCCCCTGTAGGAAGTAGTGGTCTAATTCTTCCTTCCTGTATCCGTAAGCTGGCTTAACATCGTACTCGAGAGCATGAGCGAAGTCGTCCTTGCCTACTATCAACTCGGTCAGAGCATTGGACTTGAGTCGAACTGATTCCTTAATTTCGATCTGCCTATTCATGGCGGTGGATTGAGCAGTTCGGACCAGACCTTCGATTTCAGCCCCGGAGAAGTTTTTAGTTATGTGCGCTATCTCTTGCAGATCCACGTCTTTTGCTAACAAATCGTTACTGACCATTTTGCAGGTGTGGATATTGAGGATCTCCAAACGTCCCTCTTCACTGGGTAATCCAATTTCCATATGTACTTCAAGTCTACCGGGTCTTAGGAGCGCTTCATCGATCATATCCTTCCTATTGGTCATACCGATGACTAGTATGTTGTTGATCTGTTCTATCCCATCGAGTTTCGATAGAAGTTGGTTGACAACGGAGTCGTTCACACCTGTTCCACCCACCACGGTTCCTCTCTGCTTGCAAATAGCATCAATTTCATCGAAAATTATCATGTGAAGGTTGCTCTTGTTTCCTTTCGCCTTTTGTTCCCTCTCTGCATCTTCAAACAACCTTCTAACCGCAGCTTCCGACTCACCCACATACTTGTTCAGGATTTCAGGTCCACTCACAAGTTTGGGTGTGGTGGTGTTGAGCATTTTGCCGATTTGTCTCGCCATCAAGGTCTTGCCTGTACCCGGGGGTCCGTGTAGGAGAATCCCTTTGACGTGCTTCAAACCGAGCTTTTCAATCATATCCTGTGGGAAAATGCGTGAAGAGAAAGCTCTCCTAAAGATATCTGAGAATTCTTTAGAAAGACCTCCGATTCCCAGTGAGTTGAAGTCCCATTCTGGGTTGATGAGTGGGCGTGCGCTATCTGGACACAAGAAATCCCCGATCAGTTTGAGGTGTACGTCGTCTGCAGAAGTAAACTGGATTTTGGTCGAATTTGTGACCGTAGCGTAGTCCAAGCTGTCTCCTTTTTTCGACCCTATGCTGAATACTGTTCCTACAAGGATCTTATGCTTATCCTGGGTGCCTGGAGTTATGACTAGCTTCTGTTTCCCACTGACTAACAAATATTGAGCTGACTTGGTGAGCAAGTTGTCACGAATAACCACCGTATCGTATGGCGGCTGCTTTTTGTCAGGTTTATCGCGGAAAGCAAGCGATATCACGACTACAAAAGCGGACAACTGATGAGGGTCCAAATCTGCATGCGAGATTGTCACTCGATCTCCCTCCTTGCCAACAGCATCACGATACAATTTACTCATTCCAATGCAATTAGGGGTCATACACTCGTCATGCTCGAGGGAGTAAAACCACGTGGAGCGACCTTTGGTTATCTGGACATATCTGCTACCCGGAAACATGTCCGGGTGAACGATCACTGCATTTTTTACGATAATCTCACTTTTTGGTAAGGTAGTTATTTTGACTTCTCGGCCTTCCATGTGTATCCTTTTGTCAATAAATCGTCTAACAGCTATTAATCTAGAACTTTTTATAAGGTAGCACTCAGATTACATTCGCTAAATTACGTATTATCTCTAACGTTACAACTTCATGCATATAGACGCAATAGAATACCTTGTCAATTATATGAATTAATGGTTTAGATTTGAATATAAGAGGTCAGCTATTATTGGCGGGGAGAGCGAATGTAATTCTTTCTAGAGATGGACAAAACATAAATTTGAAAACATCACTCAAAATGCCAAAAATATATAAGAAAAGCAAGTAAATAATTACAGATATTGAAAGTAACCAAAATGAAACGAGATTTCGATGCAGCATTTGGAAACGAGCTAAGTATGGATATTCCAAACATTCCAATAGGGGATCTAGTTGCAAACCAGGACTGCAATGTAATCGGACTTGTGATTGGCAAAGCTCAACCGAAAGGATTCCAAGATAAAAAGAACCCTGACTCGATGCGCTGGAGGCTCCAGTTCACCTTACGAGACTCTTCGACCGATCTAATCAACGCCACAGCCTGGGGAAATGAGAGTTATGTTACAAAACTATCGAGGCTATTCCAGATCAACGACACTGTAGAACTTATCTATTGCCGTGTACAATTGAAACCGCCTACCTCCGATGATAAATGGTGTCCAGCCACAGCCACACAGTTCTCTCTCACTCTGAACGAGCCCAACTCCATGGTGCGGCAATACAGAGGTAATGGGTATATCGAAATAGCAGCTCTAGCCAACCTACCTCTCCTTCCTCCTGGTCGGCATTCCAGCATTGGAGAACTCGTCGCACAAGGCGCTAGTTCTAATGGACAAGCTGCCAATATCCTTGCAGCTGTGAAACAGGTGAAACAACCCATAAGCATAGTCACGCGAGACGGGCGTAATGTACAACGATGCGAAGTGAAACTATTCGATCACACCGTTGAAGATTTTGTACTGACGCTTTGGGACACAGAACTGATCGCTCTAGCTCGGAACTGGGTTTCGAAAGAGAATATTATCTCTGTCATAAGCGCTCGATTAGCATATAACACATACAATAATAAAGTTTCTGCGAAATGTGACGCCTCAACGCTTATCGTGACCAACCCTAGCAGTGAGGAAGCACACAATTTGTACAGATACGCACAGTCGGTAAACATCACTCTCGAGATGGATGACGAGCAAGATCGGAAAGGATTTGAAGCAGAGAAAATGACAATTTATGACTTCATTCAAATAAAAGCGTCTGGCAACAATCTCAATGCAGAAATTTTCTGCTGCATTACGGATATAAATCTCGGTGAAAATTCACGGATGAAGCCAGTCTGCACACGTTGTCGCGAGTGTAAAGCGAGAATGACCTCATTTAGTTGTTCGAACAGCTCCTGTTCTACCTACATGCGATTAGGAAATGAACCTGAAATCTCTTATGACGTGCATGTGAATCTAACAGATCACACAGGCTCCATTAACGACATAAAGTTGTCACAGAAATGTAGTAAAGATATCTTGGGTTACGAACCTAAGGACATAGACACAATGGACTCAAAGCAACAATGCGACCTGAAACGGAGCCTAGTTTTGGAGCGTGTTCGTGTGACAGTGATGCACAAACCCTGGATACAAGAAAAGGAGCGAAGTAGAAGTTTAGTGTTATCGTGTACCCCGGTAGGTTTAAGCGACGTACTATCCAACTTGAAATCAAATTAGACGTTCTAAATGCACTACGGTTGATTGAACATATTGGCATAGGTATCTATCTACATGGTGAGAGGGGAGATTAGAGTTCAGATTAGGAGTGATAATATTACATATTATGTGTTCGTAATCCTTGTGAATTTATTGCTTAATTTCTGTTGGGTCTCATTATGTGTATCTAAATATACGTATACATATATTAGCATTGTTGAAAGACTTTCAAAGCATGGAACTTGCTAATATGTGATAAATTGCAAAATCATATTCGATTTAATTAGCGAATTGTCGAGAATAATCAGTGATTCACACTTAATAAATAGTACAATGTAGTAATCTATTAAACAATGAATAAGATTGTGACTATACTAAAGTACAATGATCTTGCGTTTTTAGTTTACATTGTCCTGTTCCATTCCGTATTTTGAGAGCATGCTGATAATGAAGAAAGTTAGTCCGCATATCACAATGTACTCCAGGATAAGGCTCGTGACTCCTTTATAAAGACTGAGATGTCCCTCTTTGGCGAGGAGGGAATTGAGAATGTTGGCTGAGGCTGTTGCAAACAGTTCTAATCCGATGGGTTTGCTCATAGTGACGTCATTAATAACCAAATCGATTCCATGCAGGGATGCGCGTACTAGGAGCGTTTCGAGTGGGTAGGTGATAAAATCCGCGATGGCCGAGATGAATAGGTGACGAAGAAAGTAGTTAAGGCCTGTGGTAATTTCGGATTTACAATTTCCAAACTCAAACGCAGGTAACTTTTTATTCAGGAGTGAATATATGACATTGTGAAATAATTTCCATCCGAACAAGGGTAAGAGGATTCGAGGCGAGTAGCTGGAGTAGGACAGTGGTTCCTTACTCACCTGCTCTAGAAGTTCCATAAAATGCAACCGTATCGACTCAATCTCCACGATATGCGCAAGGCTAGCTCTGAAGACAGGGGAGCAGACGAGAGTAACACTCGGTATGGTATAGTTACTGAATAAGGTATACAACTTCTTGTTAGCTTTCCAATCTTGCAACAGTTTTGAAACGAACAGTTTCTTCAACATGACATCGCCGATTCCCGTTAGAGCCCAGAACATACTCCGAGTTACTACCCCGCGGAATGTAGAATACTGCCACGACTCATTGACGCTGTATTTATAGATTTGGTGCATAACCTGGAAGGGAGCGGCGATGGAGAGCTGAGCTCTGCTTCTAGACAACTGGCACTGCAAACGGTACCTGTAGAACGGATGTCCTATGAGGCGCTGACAGGTGCTGTACCCAATTTGGTAGTAATCAGTAGTCCACTGATTCGTCATTGCATTTTACTAATACTTTAAAATTGGTAATTGATTCAACAATGGCATTGTGACGACTGAAATATGAATCTGAAGTTCCACGGTGCAACACCTAAGGTTTATTATCCGCATTTATAATTTAGAATAGCTGCAGCAAAATTTAGAATACGTCAGGACAACAAATAATACAGAAATAACACAAGCAGAATATGTACATGCGCTGCAAATCTCACAATGTAAAAGTGCACTCAATGACACTTGGGATAGAATCTACCTATCCGGAATAGAAATGTACCTATCTGGAATAGAAATGTACTTATCGTCGCGTAACTAATGGTAGTCTCTCCTCTTGTTATCTACCCTCGGGATGCGAGATGTCTTTTTGAGGAGATCTTCATCATAGCTGTAGCCGTCCGATACTTTGTTCGCGTTTATGGGGTTGTACTGATATTTGGACGTTCTTAAAATGGAGGTGGGCTGCGGGCTAACGCTAGTGGCGGGTTTGATGGGAGGAGCTCTGTAGCGTGTTGTTGGTTTCTGCATCGGAAGCATGGAATGAGAAGCTGTACCGATTGAACTCCTTGCTCGTATGACGTTAGAAGCGTTCTGGGACGCTTCGTGGCGAGTGTGGGGGTAGAGGATGTTTGAGGTTGTGGGGGTGGGAGAGGCCCGTATAGGGGGTTGATTGCGGCTTTCTTCCGACAGGCCTGATCTAGCTTTCGAGATGGGTAGAGGTCTGTTGATGTTAGGAGCACTAAACTGTGAATAAAGAACGGGCCTCTCTTCTCCACCCAACTCTCTCGCTCTGTGTCTGCCATCCGGTCTAAATTTGGGAGGAGGATTGTATTTGGAATTGGAGCTCGGGTGTGGATGGTTCATGTTAGGACTAATCCTAAGAGGAGATCTCTTTTTTCGCCCCCCCTCACTCCCGCTGCTAGTTACAGAAGGGCTCCTTAGAGTATCTGGCGAAAGGACGGGGGACATGATCTGAGGCTGTGGTGAGGTTACTTCCAGTGACACAGACTTCCGGTCTTCGAAGCGCTTAATCCGACTGGAGAGCACTGTTATCTGTTTCCGTAGCTCAGACACCAGCTCATGCACGTCCACAGGGGAACTGTCATCTTCCTGCCTGTCATCATCATCGAACTCATGCTGCTGGTATTGTTGATGACCAGCGACTGTCTGTGGCCTGAAAGTCGCGAAATTGTGTAGCGAATATATTCCGCTGTCAACGGGAGAGGTGTCGTAGGTGGGGAAGTTCTGGTTGACAGGTGTTGCTACCATGTGCTGTGGGCTTACATAGACTGTGGACTGTCTTCGATTGGGAGGGGGGTTCATGTACTGGTACTGAGGAGGATATTGGAATCTGGGTTGAGTGTTCATGATGGAGGTTGAGTTGATTGTGGTTTCGAACGGCTGACTATACGCATGTGTATCATCTTCATAGAATGCGTCCGGGGAGATGATAGCTTGGTGTTGATGTGAAACAGGATATCTGTAAAGGAATAGGCATGATATAATATTCCTTATATGGACATAAAATGAGTTGATTAAGCTTACCTAGGATGAGCGCTCTGAGCACCTTCTCTATTCTCTGGATACTGCCTCGTGTAAGAAACCCTGGTGTTATATGTGTTATTGTAATTCCACCTCTCACCTTCTAGCTGTTGAGTGGAGGAAGGGGCGTAACCTGCTATTGTGTTATTGGAGGTCTTACGAGGTCTGAATGTTGAATTATACTTCTGACGCGAATCTCTAGCTGAGTGCACTGGACGCAGCACTAGGTTGGGGTCTGGTACGGGGTGGTTGGACCTAGACTTTGAATTAGAGGCGGGGGGATGATGGGTCGGATACTCCCTGTAAGGGTCGGCACTTTGTGGGGGCATTGTCTGGCGTTTCTTCTGTTCATGGGGGTTTCTCTGTCTCATCATTACCTGTTGGGGTGGTGGCTCCAATGGGGAATAAGGCTCATAGTCGTGCGAGTGTTGAGGCTCCGGTTGGCGGTAGTAAGGAGATTTACGACCGTCTTGAGCATCACTCATTAATTGCTCTTTTCGCTGTTTAATGAAGCCATCGATATCGTCATCACTGTCATCACCGTCATCTTGAAGGAAATTCGGCTCAACACGATCTTCTCCCAGTGATAGCCCATTTAAGTCAGCTGTGAAGGATGAACTCTCTGCTGCTGGTTCATATTCATTGGCATCATGATGGAAAGCAGACTCATCATCTTCGTAGAAGGCCTCTTCGAATCGAGGCGTGGAATCGTGTTGTGGAGTGAATAACACAGGGGAAGATTGGTCCACTAAACTAAGAAGTTATTCGTATAAAATCACACGATTATCTATGGTATAATGTTACCAGCTATAGACGAGAAGTTACCTGTAAGATCTCTTTGTGGCTCCAGGCGGTTTTCCATCTAGCTTCGTCGAATAAGTTTTGCTTCTCCTCCTATGTAAATCGATATAAATCGGCTTAGCATATGCGTTCTGATCTTGATCTTGCTGTGTTTTAATGTATTCATCTCTTTGCAGGAAGTTCCTATTAATTATGGGAGTCTCTACGTCTTTTTCTTCGGAAAAGTCTGAGCTCAAGTTCGGCAGTGTACACACTGGACTCGAGCTAGCGCAACTGTTGCTGTGATAAGAGGTACTCTTCCGAGGAAAGAGTTCCAGTTCTTCGAACGCTCTCAAATCACTCTGAGATTCCGTTTCCATTGCAAACCTGCTCAAATTCGGGATCATCGTCCTCTCAGTTTCATAGTCACTTTCGTAAGGGTCCACTTCCTGCCCTACCTCATCATCATCACCACCACCACCACCACCACCAGATCCATTCGAGCTTTTCGTACGGTCTCTCAAGTCAAAACGTTCTAAATCCATTTTATTATTACAAGATGCTATTTCCAGTGTTATATCGGCATAGTTTTTTTCCAGATTTGTCTTGACATGTACTCCTTTTGTGTTTTCAGTACGAGTTGTTTTGAGATGATCCTCAAGTTCGTAGATTTGGCCTCGAATATTATCTTCGGAGTCTACCATTTGAAAGATTATATGAAAGGTTGCTTGATAACTAGAAATTGATTGAAATAAATAATTATCTACACTCCTGGCATATTGTATATATACTATTCATAGCTTCCACTCAGGAATAAGTTCTTGGAAGACTATATCCTTACTCTACAGGACATGGTTATTAATACAAATTAATCGTGAAATCAGAATATTCAATTTAGTGAAATTAGCTAAGTAGTTGTCAAAGCATTCCTATTTGCTAAAACACATACGCAGATACGAAACAAGATTGGACATCTAATCTCTTTTGCATCATGCGTAGATCAAAGCTATGGGTGGAGACATCATGTGGATTCAACAAGTTAATGTCGAATCAATTTCAAACCATAAATTGCAAAAAGGCGGTGCTCGTGTGAATATGGAAATATTATAATAATTGAATACCACACTTGTAGATTCATATATTTGTAGGAAATACTGCTAATTTGTTGCATAATATACGTATGATTTCGGCTTATTTCGATCTCACAGCTGTGACAGTGAAATACACGTCTACTATTTGCGTGAATATTGTATTTATGTATCATGAGATCAATGAAATAATAATGATTTCATGTACCTTAATAACTTATCATCACTCCCACACACACATTGTAATGGGATTAGTACAAATAAGAGGAGGTTGTCCCCTATAATAATCACCTGCCGATTTGCAACTTGATAAATTATTTAAAAACAAGGGAACTCTGTTATTTAAATCATATTTCCCAAGTGAAAAGAACATTATAAAAACATATCGTTACAATGATAATTGCCAGGTTTAGGTTTCATACACTGCAATTCGAATGTATGAAGCCAGAACAGACAACAGATGGCTGTAATTAAACCTATGAAAAAACACGCATCAGTAGATCAAAAACTTAAATGCCCTTTACATCTTACATGAATTCGTATTGATATGAGATGACGTGTATATATTCTAATCAGGAAGCATGGGAAAAGATGTAGTGCGAGAAATGTAATTATTAAATATATTTTTTCAATTAAGCGTTCTTAGAATAATTTCCAAATCAATAAAGGAAATTAGAATTTAATTAATTAATTTAGGTTTCAATAGTCTCGATATAATGAGGATATTGAATGAAGCAATGCGTAGATTCACATCAAATAACGTCAAGGCATTTCACTGTTGTTTTCAGTATTATTTGACAACTTTCTAAAAAGTGCTACAGTGTTTAATATACTATATAGAGAATATATTTTAAACATTTATACATTAATTTAATTGATGCTCGTTTAGTTGTTATTACGTTTTAGTTATAAGCAGTTCTAACATTCTAATTATTTCTGAATTAGAATGAAAAGAGTCGTGAAAGGTTTGCTCACATTAATCCTCCTCATTTTCACCTGGGCTTTTCTCCTCTTCGAAACCAGAACAAGATACACAACACAGCCAAAGTACTATGAGGTCATATTATATCTGCCAATCTACGTCCTGATTGCATTCTGTTGCTACACCCTGTTTACGCTAGGGTACAGGGTAGCTGCCTTCAACGAATGCGATGAAGCAGCGGCTAGTTTGAAAAGCGAATTGAAGAGAGCACGAGTGGACCTCAAATCAAAGGGACTCGAATTCTAACAATTTGAACTCAGTAGAATTATCCTTAGAATTACTAGTTCTATAGTTTTGCTCTCTTTGTGTTCAGTAAATAAATTAGATGTTAACACTTTTTATTTGAATTTCCACGTATATTTCCAAACTAATTAACAACAAAGCAACGGAGGATGTATCAATGCAGTGTCTATATTCACTGAACTTCCCAGTTGTATGGACACTGAAAACTTGGAAGTTGATATTGAATGCAAAGGTAGAGAAATCTACTGGTATCGGAACTCTAACTACTATACGCCGGCAGAGATTCTATTTTAATATATGCTATGCAAAAAGCATGAATGATTTGCTCATAGATAGAGGAGGAGTTAAGAAATATAGTTCTACTTTAGATAGCAAAATATTTCTGTGTAGCAATTATAGGATCCCTCAGCGCATTGACGTCCCACGTGTTCGCTACACGTATATCTAAGCATTTTTGGCATTCAATTGATTAAACTATGGACAAAGAATAATACAATACGAAATATTCAAAGAACAACTCACCTATCTTGTTTGTGTTCAGTGAAGTGGTGATGCTTGACCTGAGTTCAGTCAACTATATCAAGCTCATCTTCCAGAAGTCTGTACAATAGCTAATTGGCAATTAGTGGCTCTTTATATACACCGTTCTCGACTTTACAAGTATAAGCCTATATATTCAACCCATAGGATGCCACTGAATTGTTTAGATAAACACCTTATCGTATATAAATTACTTATAGAAACTTTACACTGAAATTGAGTCAATAGAATGATTAGTGTGAATTTTATAATTTATTAATTGTGGTGAACTCTTTGTTTACTGGTTAGTGGAGCTATAAGTGATTGCTCAAGTACAACAAGATATTGGAACATTATGAAACAACTTTCCTATCAACAGTTATACTTGCTATTGCTTTTAGAGATGTTTCCTTGCAAAGCTGCACGTTTTCCTTGTTTGTGTCTTCACTGCTATCCGTGTTATCTTGTTTTCCCATATGGTGATGCGTTTCAATTGGTGATAGAGCTTGTTTCCTAGTGTTTTTAGTCGTCGCTAAATCACTCCATATAGAGAGGTAGTCACTGTATGAAACGTGCTGTATCGGGGCTAGGTTGGGCAGGGAGGTTTGTGGCACTCGTGATGGAGTCGGGTCAGGGATTGGAGTCGTTTTAGGCGTTTCTTCCTGTATATAAGGCGCTATGCCTGCGGAAATCTTAATACTGGCTATGACGCAATCCTGTGCAATCTGTCTGTATGTACTAGGAGTTTCTGAGTAGCAAGCAGCTGCTTCCTGATTCAATACACATTCATCTCCTACGTAAGGCTCTGATAGAAGTTGTTGTAGCGATGTTACTATCTCAATAATGCTGTTGTGCTCTGTCCAGTAAAACGGGAGTGTGATAGGGATATTAACTAGGCCAGTTATCGGGTCGATGTTGGGATGATACGGGATAGTTAGGAATCTAATTTCAGGTGGAAATGTATTATAATTAGGCGGGAATTGCACCAAGATACGGTACTCTCCTCCCGTCCAAATCGTATTCTCTAGTGCGGGAAATATGATACGCCATTTGTAAAAGTTGTCGCTACTGGGCTGAGCTAATATCCCCACGTACTGATCAGATTGTAGGATTTGATAATCTCGCTTCAATAGGAGGAGAGATCGAGAGTGCATCTGTCTTCAAAATTGCAAGTTATTATCAGAAAATTGAGAACTTAACAGGTCACAGGTGTGCTACTATAAATTCAAACAATAAACACGATGAGGGGAGGAGAATTCTAAACTTAGATAAGATTTTGCTTTCTTATTATCTCTGGAGTAAGAGAAGTTTCCCAATGGGAGGTTGCAGACCTTATACCCTGACCTATTCTGTTAATACATAAACCACTAATGTTATGAATTATATAGTTTAAGTACAGTTAATAACTAAAATTGTCAGATAGTTAAGTAATTCTACATAGTATGAAATAAATTTAAGGAAATGACACAGACGAGAGACACATTTCAATGTCATATAAAACCAAGTCAAATCTTAATATACAAACTAAAAATGTACACAGTATACTTCACAGCTCATAGATGGTAAAATCACACGTATGCGCACATATCCATAGATTCAGACGATGCTGCACAAAGCTTTTTTCTTGCCCTTTTTCTTTCCTGGCTTTACATTCTTTTCCTTTTCTCGATAAGCTCTATATGAAACGTGAAATAATATATCATATTCAATTTTAAAACTCAAAACAACATGTGCACAGCTCGTTTGTTGTTCCAATGCTACTGAATGTCATTTGGTAATTATTGGTAAACAAGACTCCAGCATAACATTACCTGATCAATCGCACAAGTTCGTGAAAAACTCTGTCCACGTTAACGTTGTGTTTAGCTGATGCTTCCAAATATTTAGTCTAATAATTGAAGGTTTTAATCCATTAGAACTATCTCTATTATCTCCGTTATTAATTAACTAATGAGGTACTGAATTCTACTCACTCCGAGCTTTTCTGCAAACGTATCCCCTTCAACTGAAGACACGTGTCTCTGGCTTGCGAGGTCTCCTTTATTCCCAACTAGAATCTTGGGCAGGTTATCTCTATAAGATATAATTGGTTAAACATCCTGTGATAGTAATGCTCTACATCAACAGCATCTGTACATGCAGGACATACTTGTTTTTCACCCTGTTTATATGGTTGTTAAGCGTCTCTATCTCCTGAAACCTGTAAGGACACATTATCCAATTAAGCTCTGCTCAGATCATCAGTGATAAGACTTAGTTCTACTCACGATTGTCTGTCTGTGATAGAATAAACCAGTAGGAAGCCTTCTCCATACTGGAAAAACTGTTCGCGCATCGCACTAAACTCCTACACGAGGACAAAATTAATCGTAAAAGAACCCATTACACGATGCGATGACTGGTTGGTCAGGTTTACGAATTAACAGTAAGTTGGTAGAACCAGATAGCGAACGGGTCTAAACGACAACTGTCTTTAACATCACTCTAACAAACCTCTTGTCCAGCAGTGTCGAGGACTAAAAAAAAACAATATCTCTAAAGTATTACAAGAATGGACTATTGCAATAGATTAGGAACTTACTGTCTAGCATCACGACTTGATCATCTATTGCGCATTGTCTTCTAAATGTGTCTTCAATGGTTGGATCATAATCTTCTATAAACTCTTTCTGTACAAACTGTAGAGTAAGTGCTGATTTGCCCACTGCACCGCTACCAACCACCACTAACTTAAATTCCATGAACTCTTTCTGATTCATATTCACTTCAGTTCTAGCTCTCTAACTCAGATATTATTAAAACGATTAAACTAATAAGTGATATATTCGCATATTAACACCATTATTCAATTAAAATAACGGCAAATATACAATTCGAGTGTTAGTGAGAATTATAAGTTTGTTATACACTATAGTTAATAGCTAACAACTGTCTGTATTTGCTGAGGAGACACTAGTTTTCTCCCAAGCGACATTAATTCATTATTTAAATTCCTGAAACCTTTTTGGTCTAATAAATTCAAATACGTAATGCGAAAAGAAATAGTATTACCCCCCCCATTAATTAATGAATATACGTAAATTAAAATTCACGATGGTTGAGTTTGCATGGTTTTTGTACAATGGATATAAGCTCTACCTTAAACAAGGAATTATTCTTCACAAGACCTGAATGTCGTCTCATATCCTTTTGCATTTCTGTCCGTTCTAATAATAAAATCACTGACTAGGAATGTTGTAGATCTCACAGTACTGACAGGAATATAATAAGTTTGTAACTATAAAAATTTATATTACAAAATAACAGATAAGTTAGGAGTTAAAAGCCGATAAAAAATATTATGCCAGAATGCTTGGGAAGGATAGATAAAATAGGAAGTTATGTTATTAACGGTTAGTCTGTTAGGAACTTACAAAGTCTTTTTACCAATAAACTGAGTTTGTCCCTGCCTCGAGAGATATTTATCCAAGAAACTCTTCCGCTTGTAAGGATCATTCGTGAAGGAGTCTTGTTTAACAAATATGGCAGACGTAGACAATGGCCTCATCTGAGAGAGATCCATTCCGCTTCCCGAAAGTGAGCTCCCTCTTTTCATCTCAGAATTATTGTCCGACAACAGATGAGTATTCGTACTGTTCCTTTGTAATCGAACCAAATAATTGTCTAAGAACGACTGTCGCCTCGAAGAATCCTTGAACATATCCGTTTCGTAGGGCTTGCTACGGATCATATCACAAGATTCAGACATGCCTCTGGTATCGTTGTGCGATGTCTCTTCTGTATCTGCGGCTTTCGTCGGTGGAATTGAGTGAGTAGCCAGCCGACCAGCGGAAGCCGGGCGTGCAGGAATGTCTCTCTCGTCAGGACTGGGGGAGTTAGGGGTCTTGTTGGACCTGGGGGGTTTGGGAGATGCCTGAGGAGAGGTCGGACTATTGAAGTGTTTGACAAGTAATGACACTCGAGGATTCGATGATTTCGGTAGAATCTTTCCGGGCGAATTCTCTGGAAATACGAGGACATGTTTACTGGCAAACATTCTTCTGTCCTGAGGAGGCGTCGATGGGTATGAAACGGGAGTATACTTCATCTGGAGCCGAGGTTGCTCTAAATTCTGCACGGCTTCTCCACTCTTCTTACTCTCCTTAAAAACTGCAGAATTTATAAAGTTCTTGCCTTTGAGCCCACTTGACTTAGTCGAAGCCGGGAAGAATCCCTCTAACATCTGTTTGTCCTGTTCTGTAAACTTTTTCGGTTCAATATTGAGCTGAGTCTGAGCTGCAGATTCATTGATTATTTTGTGGAAAGAAGATCGGGAGTGTTCACCACCGAATGGGAACGCGTGCTCCCCACTGGGAGATCCAGGAGTCGGGGTAACACTCCCACCGCTGCTTTCACTGCCTCTTGACGAGGAGCTGTAGAACACGTTGCTGTGCTGGGCGGGCATGGAGTAGATAGGGTGCGTGGGCTTGTAGTTCATTCCAGGATGCCAGGACTTCACACTGCCACACGGGGAAGTGTCAGAACCAAAAGCGGAATCGCTGCTAGCGACACTCGATGATTCATCGCTTGGAAGGGAATGTTTCCTCCAATCGCTTGTGCTCGAGGGATATATGCGCGTGTTGGTAACGTGGGTAGGAGAGGTGGGGACGGATTTGGATGACCAATACTTGTTATATTGTTCAGGAGACGATAGCTTGTGGGTGTTTATCTTGCAGCGCTTCTCGTCTGGATCTGGTGACATCCGCTTATGAAGGTTGAAAGAGGTTTTCGCGGTCGCAGGTTTGTTTGTTTGCTCTATTTCTGGCTCAGTTAGAGTAACTTTCTGACGCAGTCGAAGCGTGACCTTCGCTTTCATGTTCAATTTTCCATTTCCTCCCGTCGAATCCATTGACTAAGACACGGTAGCTAAGAATGAAAGTTAACAAAGTGTAGCAGATTTTATAGTCATACAGTGTGTGAAAATGCAAATCCAACTAAACAAAAATAGAAACTTGAGATCATCATCGCTGAATAATACATAACTTGTTATATTGCATCACAGGTACAGCACACACAACATTTAATCTTTATTCAAATCCAAGGGAATTAACTAAGAAACTAAGAAAAAGTGAATATAATCACGACACTTTTGCTGATAATTAGCCTAAAATACGACAACACAAGAAAACTCATAATAAAGAGAGGTGGCTCTCTAATATTGGTCATCCTTCGTGATCAACTACATAGTTCACATTCCACTCTCTCTACCTGTGTCTTGGGAAAGGTAACTCAACTATCATATTGCATGCTAACAAGTTTACTACAGAAGCTATGAGGCTATTCTATGCGCTGCTATCCCAGGTCTCATCTGTGTAGAGCTCGCAACTGAGATCCATCACAGAGTCTTCAGCTTGAGTGAGTTCTTCTTCCAGCTTTATGAAGTCGGGCTCTACGTCGCACCAGGAGAATAGCATTGGGTTGATTCTGTCTGAGATTGTAGGGAGGAGATATGGGTCGAATGGAAAGAAAGACAGGAGGTAGTTATCGCTCACATCTGCTAGTGCGTTGATCGTTTTAGACATGTAAATCCGTTTGTTCTGCTCCATTAGCGTGTAGCAGAATAGAATCTGGTAGTGCTTACAGATGCCTGCAAACATATCGGTGATAGTCGGAAGGCAGACTTTGAGAGGGTTGAGCTTAGAGAAGACGATGTTCTGTAGCTTGAGAGAGTTGATAAGCTCCATTCCGTTAGGCAGTTCTACTAGCAGTCTATGTCTGAATACGAATATATACAGGAGCGCTTGAGCTAGCGAATAAAACAGGCTGTGAGCTAAGATGTCGGGGCAAGAGGAACGTATTGGAGTCTTCTCTATGTACCTGTGTAGCCATTTCGCCATTGTGGTTATTGTGTTCACTACGATTTGTGGGGTGAGGAATTTCGCGCGTGAGATGTAGCTAGCCAGATAGCAACACGCAGACTCTCTCACCACAGAAGGCGACTCGAGGCAGTTCACTTGTGACCAGAGGAAGTCAATGAATGCGATGCCGAGCTGCAAGTCTAGACTGGAGAGGTAGAAGATGATGGACTGCACGTGAGAGGTTCCGTGTGTGGGTAGAATGATGTGTTTGAACGATGACAAGTATATAGGAAATACTCTTCTCACACGGGATTTGGATAGTTTGGGTTCTCCCTCTTCTCTCTGGCGGAACACGTTAGACTTGAGGTTGGAGAGGATGATGGAGACGAGCAGATCCACTTTGATGGCGTATTGATGCGTCTTGTGTATGACAGGGTCCAACTCGGTACAATCGTGCAGTGTGTCTAAGTCTTGAGAGATTTCCTCCAACTCTTTCCTGGGAATCTCCGCATCCATCTTGATCAAGCTGCTCGTGACAATCTGGATGATCTCCTCCTCTAAGGAGGGGTAGGCGTTCGCAGTGAGTATCAAGTTGGAGACGAGGGAGACGTGCATTGAGGTTTCTTTCGCCTTGTAAGGGTACTCTGTTTCTAACACCTCCATGAAGAGACGGGGGCTCGTCGGTACGAGGGAGAATATTACGTCCAGAGCTCTTCGTGCGTTGTAGTGGGTGTTCTTCACGGTTTCGGAGAGGGACTCGAGTTCGTGGTGGGAGAACATTCTCACTACTGTCGTGATGCACATGCGAAGAGAATGGATTTGCTGTGTGATCAGAAGTGTTATGAATTCCAAGTATTTATCACTGGTCTCATCGATTTCTCGTCCCCATGGCAGGTCTAGTAGGGTCTGAATCAGGGTGCCAGCGTGCGAGGAAAGGAGAGAGATGTTCTCAAGGGCAATCGATGTGAGAATGCGGATTCTATCACGTTTTGCTTTTGAGCTGGAGACAATCGCTACCAGCTGATCATAGGCTGCCTTATTGCCTGAGGCTTTATTTCTGAGAGCTTCGGCGAAGCTGATAACTTTACTTTGTTCTGCAGACTTTGTTTGTTCCATTTCGTCTCACTTTAGCATATATGATGAGGATGATTGACCCTCTAAGAGGATCAGCAGTGTCGCATGAACTATTAAACTAATAAGATAATCGAAGTGAGAAGTTAAAAGACGTCATATTAAGGAAAATGATTAACCTTGAGATACAGTCGATTCCGCTTTTATTAGGGTCACATCGGTCAGAGGACATTTTGCCCCGGTTAAACGGAGAACCCTATTAACCGAAAATATTTTGTATTAGCTTCTGTGTGAGAGCTATTTCAGTCCTACCAAAAGTGGCCTGATTAAGCGGTTGACCCTATTAAACGGAGTCGACTGGATATCATTCTCTAATAAACCTTTATCGCCTCAAAACATTTAACATTAGAACTCTTAGAAAATACAAGTCTGGGATAGTAGATATATTACATAATTGAATCACGCCAAATTGAACTCGATGAAATAATGGATTAACTGAAGGGCTGTAGTTCAAGATCAGGTATCAGTCTGTTACATTGACTCGACTAGCAATGTTATAATGAACGAATCGTTTTGGCTACAATAATTCTCGATTATATCTTTGTGAGAGATAAACTTTGAAAAACCGTAACCAGCATTTCTACTTTCAACCGGTTTTTGAAAATACTTTGAAGAGTTGATGATGGATTCGGTTGTCAATATTTTGCAATGATTCTCCTGGCTACTGTTCTGGCTTTTGAGGGTAAGTATATACTTCCCAGCAAAAGGCCAGTTCAATGAGCTATCCCAGCATCCTTTCAGGATGTGTACGAAACAGGCTAGGTATCCAGAGTCCTTATAATCGAAGCATAGCGCGCATTGGAACTTGAAGAATTCTACGAAGAAAGGGGAACATTTTAAATTGCGCTTCTCACTGATGCTCTCTGTTATTTCGACGATTTCCCACTCATTCACTGCTTGCTTGGATCGTAAAAACCGTTTCGTCAGTTCAGTTATTCCGCTTCTCATTCCGGTTAGATCTTCCCGGATTAAACTCACATGGGAACTCTCTCCCTGAGGTAGCATCTCGACGCTGACCTTCAAAATGATGTTATCTTGCACATAATACGGACTAGAATCTTGCATTATCTCTCCACACGAAATAAAAGGAGCTATGCCAATCCCTTCATTGCGAAATCTCACAGGTTTCATTAGGCATCCTTCGAAATCTCTTTCGTCAGGCTGTCCAAATTTGGTATAACTCTCATGTCCTTCTTCTCGACTAACTAACGTTATCACGTACTTATAAGAGATAGGCCAGGATAGAGTGTCGTCATATTCTCCCTTCATTATCGCATTGAAAACAGCCACGTCACCTTTGTTTGGGAAATTAAAGTTTACATAAGAAACACATTTGTAGTATCCAACGTAGAATGGCTCACTGGAAATTACTTTGCTCTGGTGAAATTTATGTTTGAACTTCTCTATTTTCCAGTTGATGCATCCTTTCGGGGGAGATAACAAAGTGCTCGTCTTCTCACTCAACTCTTGTATTCTTTGTCTCAAACTTTTATTCTCCGTTTCTAGTTTGATTTGATTTTTCAATAATATACTGGTGTGTCGTACATTTGAATCTATTTCGTGTTTTTCGATATCTTTTCTGAGTAGTCTATATCCACAATTGTAAGGGCAATCTATCTCTTGAAGAGGACAGTCATTTTCCAGATGGAGTCTTAATTCTTTTGTCCTGATTGATCGCGCAACACCTTCTTCGAGACAATGGTTAGGACATGAAGTGAAATTGACATCACATTCCTCTGCATGTTTAGATACAGAGCTAACTGTTAATTCTAGTGTACAATGCTCACAAGTTACCCTTCTTAACGGGCATACCTCATTCAGATGTTGCGGCAGCAAAGCCTTGCTAACACGAGTAATGCGTTGTTCACCTGTGTCTTCTGCCCCCGTGGTGCAGCCTAGGGGACAAGGGAGGAGTACTTGCTCGCAAATCTTCAAGTGTGCGACTATCTCGCTAAGCCTCCCATCCCACACACAGCCAGACTCCTGAAGTGGACAATTAACCTAGAAACAAACAATCATTAATACATTTCACACTATGTTAAACACTTAATAAAAGTTTCAACCTTCCGTGGTAGTAATGCTTTGTTAACTGTGGTGGCTAGTTCATACGATTTTCCACTCTCTTTACATTCAGAACAGACATACAATTCTTCCTCAGATTCTTTCAAACGTATGGCATCTCTTAGTATACCATCACAAGAAGAGCAAATCAGGAACATTTCTTCAAACGAGGTTAATGGCTCAACAACAAGCTCTCTCTTCCAACCACAGTATGCCTCTGCACCCTCCCTCTCACGCCGTACATATATTAAATATTTTATCGCTACATCGAGGTCAGATGATGCTTGTGTCTCCGCTGTCGCCATTAGTAATTATGATCTAACTTCACAAAACTATAAAAATAATGACTAATGCATTAGTGTAAAATAAATACATTGCAGACTATATTATCTGTTATTTACACGAATCATTACACGATCTTAAATCATTAGGGGAAAGATTCTGAAGCAGTAGCCAGCTACGTCATTATCCTAATAATTCATTAAAATAATTGATTAAACTAATTGCAATATGTACGTACGTATGTTGTTGTACCTTATATTGGATATTAATAACTTATTTGCACAAGATTATATTACCATAAAATCTACAGCAACATCTCAAACTAAGACACAACTAATAAAAACAAAAATCACCACAGTGTGCTCCTATGTAATCACATGATGCTAGAGTAAGGGGTGCATAGGTAAACTTGTTGTGAGCAGATTAAGTAGCTTAGACAATCTCTGCTTTGGTGTCCATCTTCATGTAATTCCCACTCTTTCCCGCCTGCTTAACCTTTTCATTCTCGAGGCGAACTTGATGCAGAACGAGAGAAGAGAATATCGCTTGGATCAGCTCCGTGATGGCGGATAAGATCATGAGGAAAAGCGCAATGATAAACCATAGGAATACTGGAAGATAAGAGGTTTCAATTGGAACTTCGGTAGTTAATTCTATCGAATCCGAGGCAGTTGTCAAGCTGGGAGTGCTAGTGGGTAGTGGGTATTCAGTCGAAAGATGGTAGATGGATCTCACACAGCAAGCCACAATCGCACCACGCAAGAGCACGAATAAGAGACTGAGAGATGCTTGGACCCCTAGTATCACCATTGAGAGGATTCGAGACATGCAACATTTTAGTTGGATGGAAAAAAGCAGGCCAACAATCCCGAGACTACATAGACAAATGATAACGAAAAAATTAGCTAATGGAAAGGCGATAACGATAGGATTCTCTACTATCAAGTCAATGCTCAGGTGAACTGAAGGTGCGAAGTGTAGTAAGAGAGCGATTACAGGGATGTGAACGATCGCGAAAAAAATGTAGATTATATTCCAACAAATGGAAAAGAAACGGTATCTTTGTATCGGAGTATGACCCATGATTTGAAGAAATTAGATATTATCTTCCAAAGTGAATTAACTTATATATACTAGGAGTAGGCCTACGCGAGGTTTGGGATCATCCTTTACCCTTTCAAGAAACCCTGTAACGTCTTAGGTCATGCGTATTATTTTGAAAGAGCGCTGTTCGTGCAACTACTTTTGCATTGCATTAATTAAATGTAGGCGAATGTGGATTAGGGGAGTGCCAAGGGATGGTCTTGTTTCATGTATATTTTAGTGATGTTTGCAGACAGTTATCAAAAGTGTATTCATAATAGTTCATGACATATATTGTGCACCACAAATAAAGAATCATTTTTTTCTATGAATAATGTTCTACCACTGTTGTGTACTACTGCTTAAAATTAAGCTTTCAAGTTAGTTTAATAACCTTATTATCATTTGTGATGCAATTTGTGATGTATTTGTGAATATGTACATTAATCTAAAGATGCTGTTGCATCACTATATTGTTGTCACATGTATTATGCTGACAAGAAAGTTTACCCGAAGGTACAGTGGTGAATAGGCAAAGTTTTTTTTGATAACAGTCTGCAAAATTATTTTGATGTTGAGATCTACTAGTTCAACTTTTAGTTATATACAGGGTTTACCTTTGGAAGAATTATTATTTGTTCATACGTAGATTCAGTCACCATTTTAGTATCTTCTTTGCCGTTCAATGGCATCCCATCAATCTGTCCTTCTCAACGCGATAAGAAGACTCATCCTGATCAATGACGAAGATGACAGGAAAGATGAGAAAGTAAAACTCGAAACTAAACTCAAAGAAACTGACTATGAGCTACAGCAGAGGGTGCAAGAAAATTTCGAAAAGTTACGCTCTGTTTTAGAAACTTTCAACAGTGTCGATGAGAAGGTTCGGATTTCACAAGCGAAGGTAGAAACTCTAAGGAACAACCTTAGAGATTGTAAAATTCTCCTCCGCTGTAAGAGAGATGACCTCCAGCGACTGTGGAAGGAGCAAATGGAGCAGAAAATGGTGATAGAGCTCCTGGAAGAAGTGGAGACGATCAAGGGTGTTTCCGACAAATTAGACACTCTCTGCAAAGCGAAATATTTCAAAACAGCCGCAGAGACCTTGGTAGAATCGATCTCTGTCTTGGAAGGAAAACTCGCGGGAGTTGATGCTCTGAAAGAACTGAGAAACGATTTAGCCCTGCGAAAAGATAACCTCAAACTCCAACTTATCGACGAGTTACACCGCTGCATCTATTTCAAAGCACCTCAGACATTCACTGAAAATGACCTATCCACGAAACAGGACAAACTCCATGTCATCTCCCCAACCAGACAGCAGTCACTGAAGTCTCACAACCGCAACAGATCAATCACAGCCGTAGCTCTCGACTACCAACTAACTGCGTCTGGTGCCAGCCCCAAGATGAAAGAGGAAATGAAAGAAATCATCGAAGATGTGACCGATCCTAATCCTGAGCAGGACCTACCTCACTATATGGCGATACTGATAGAGGCACTCTGCATTCTCGAGGCTATCCCGACTGCTTTAGACGCGCTGAAGACTAGAATGTTCGGAGAGATGAAGCTGGTGATCCAGAGGAGTTCCACCGAGGTGAGAGAGAAAGCAGAGAAGAGTGGAGAGCTGTTTCCTGACCAGAACCAGCCTAGCATGCTGAAAGTTCTACTCAACACTTCGTTCAGCAAGTACAAGTCTGTGGCTAAAGCGCACCAGATCGTGCTAGAGAGACTTCTCTTCCTGGAGGGGAGCACTAGGATCGAGAACCTGTACCTCTACTCCATGATAAACGTGTGGAATGACATTCAGCAGGTGATGGTAGGAATGCTGCAGGACTACCTCGACACCACCACTGGTAGAGAGAACCCCTCCCTCCCAACTCTAGACCTAGAGTCCAGAGATATTAACAGCTTCTTCGCTCTCAAAAGGAAGGACGCACCTCAACAAAGACAGAGCTTATTCCGACTCGACCACTCCTCCCACTCGATCAGCATTACCTCGTACATGCGTGAGAGCAAGGGAGGGATGCCGTCCCTCCTAGAGGGGATGGTAGACGATGGGACGATGGGACACCACCAGACCTTTCTACAGGAACACCTGTGCACCCCTCAGTTTAGAAATATCACCGTCGTCTACCAGTCGCTCAAGGTGATGTGTAACTACATCGAGATGGAGCTGGGCAAGGTTACAACGAAGCAAGCGCAAACGAAGAGTAATAAACTGCAGGAGTTCCTGTCTGAATTCGTAGAGCACGAGTTCATAGTGAAGATACAGGACGAGATCATGAAGAAAGTCGACTCACTCACAAGTGAGTCCCAGCGAGTGGTTAAGGACGAGCAGAGTGGGGGTATGCACAAGGAGCGACGTTCTCAAAAACCGCTGTTGAAGAGCTGTGTTGTGATAGAACAGGCACTGTCCGAGCTGAGATACCTCCTGACCGACCTCCCGCACTACACGAAACAGCTGCTGGATATCGGGTACAAGGCGCTGGATACTTACGCCAAGTCTGCGAAGCAATTCTTCATGGACCTCACGCATGTGCTAGGAGAGGGGGGAGGGGACAGGGGGGACTCGCCCAGCATCTCCATCAGTCACTCCTGGGGTGTGAACAACGAGGAGGTTAGGAACCACGTGTTGAAGCTACCAATGTGGGCGTCTCTGTACAATATCCCCCCCGACACCAACCAAGACGAAATAACACTAGAACAAGAGTCTTGGATTATTTTGCACCAGGTTAGCAACACGGAGGTGAAGAAGAATGTGATCATAACAGCTGTTGCAAACATCAGGAACCTAGGGTTGCTACACGAGAGCATGGAGTGGTTCTCAAGTAGGATAAAGGTCCTCCTCACCGACATAGCTCAGCTGCCTACCATCGATGCCCAGAAATCTGCCGAGCTGAAAGGCCTACACGAAGTGAATGCTAGCATTACTAAGCTCGCACAGGACATTCTCATAACGCTGCATCTTGAAGTTCGCATGCACTGCATGCACTACTTACCTCCAGCCGTGATGAGGGCAGGCACTGCTAATGAGGAAGAGGCTGCTATTGAGGATGTGGGAATCAAAGAGTTTAACAGAGATCTGTGTTCCCTAGAAGAGCAGCTGGCTCTACAGCTATCAGACTTGAAGTTACGGTTTTTGTTTGAAGGAATCGGACACCTGATGGCTACCGTGTTGATTTACACGGGTAAGAAGTTACCCAAAGTTGACACCTCCTGCATCACTAGACTGTCCGTGATCGTGTTCCTGCTGCAACAGAACCTGACTAATATTACGATGTCGAGGGAAGCTGAGCTGGACCATGCTCGGCAGTTTTATGAGCTGCTACGCTGCACTCCCGAATCTCTGCTCAAGTTTGCTACAGAGCAAGAATACAACTTCACGAATGCCGAGTACGAACAGGCTCTCGCGATGATATGTAAGAGCCCAGAGTTTAAATCACAGTTTGAACAGGTCCAAGAGAGACTGAGGGAGCACTTTGATGCCAATCGAGACTAGCTACTGCATGTATTAATGATGAGATAGTTAAATACCGTTAGAAGTTTATACGTATTGATAATCCAATGGTAAATGTGAATTATATGGTTTTTCTGAAGGTTTAACTTAACCAACTATGGAATAAGATTTAAGATCTGACGTAATGGTTTAGTTTGTGACATGGTGTGAGGCCATATATCAATCTAGTTCAAGGAAGTTCTACTTAAATCATGTTACCAGTGAATAACCTGGAATTACTTGCACATTTTAGTTAAAGTATTAAATAAGAGTAATAAGAATATGTCTCAAGTACCAAGTATCGATTCTATAGCATGGTTTATATATCAGTGCGATCTGAGGTTGTATAAATACCGAAGAGATTTGTGTCAGTAATTCATTTAGTTCAAGTCTCTTTCATTTAATTAGTACAGCCTGTCAAATGTCACAAGCAGGACTTTTACAACTGACAAGCTTCAGGAGCACTCGGCCGGGGGAGAAGAAGAAGCTATCAAGCAAGCAGCGCTCAGTCAGCTTCGAAGACGTATCTTATTACCCCAGTACAGTCCCAGATAAAAAGACTAAGCGTAGTGGTAGCCTTTCTCACTTCAAAATTTCAGGCGATGCCATTTTAAACACTTCGTCGCGTCATATTCTGTCCTGTACAAGCGATGAGTTTGAGACGAACTCAGATCCGGGAAAAGACGAAGAAATTCAGGTTCGTACGATTAGAAATTTCCTAACTTTACAAGATGGCGGTTGTAATATTATGTTGAATCCATAGCATCCCTTCCTGGCCAAGATTTCAGGAGATCGCGCCCTCGCTTCAAGCTCAGATGAAAGCGACAACACGTTATCTCCCATGGAGAGGCACGCCAGAGGTAGTAGCGGGAACGGTTACCTAGAGCTGATGGATAACATCCCGATGAAGGAAGGAGAGAAGCTCTACTTCAAAACGGAGGAAGCGTCTGTGGTGTACATCAGCCCGTTCGGTAATCCTATCACGGGGTTCCTCTACATCACTGACTACAAGGTCTACTTCAGAGGCGGTGAGGATGAGCAGTCAACCAAGATTCAGGTGAGTGTCTGTAAGCCAGGAACTCGGAATAGAGAGAACATTGTTAATGGATTGAGGTGTTTCTTAGATTCCGCTGGGATGTGTGACGCATGTGGAGAAGGTAGGCGGCAAGAGATCGAGAGGAGAGTACGCATACGGGCTAGTCATTATCTGCAAAGATTTCAGGAGTGTGCAGCTAGCTCTTAAGATTACCGCAGAGTATAGTCGAAACGATATCGTCAACAGTATTTGTAGATTTGCATTCATTTCCAGCTGCCCAAACGGACAATTCTTCGCGTTTAGGTACAAACCCACCTATCCAGGTGCGTACCGTAATGGGTGGAAACAAGCGGAGATCTATAAGGACTACCAACGACTGAATATACCCAACGGAAAGTGGAGATTTACTGAGGTAAGATTGAATTTCCGAAATTTCAATCGTTTATTTGTGTTCATTTGATTAATCGATTCCTGTGCTTTGTAGATTAATAAGAATTACAATCTGTGCGAGACCTACTCAAAGACTCTCGTGGTGCCTGCTCATGTGAGCGATGAAGAGCTGAGGCAGGTAGCTACCTTCAGGAGCAAAAACCGCATCCCCGTCCTGTCCTGGTGTAAATCTAATGGCGCCTGTATTTGCAGATCCAGCCAGCCTCTGGTAAGCTCAGCCTGTGATTATTATGGCAGCCTCAACTGCTAAATTTATCTGACTGGTGCTATGTGTAGCCGGGACGGTTGAATCGAAGAAGCGCAGACGATGAGCAGTACCTACAGAGCATAATGAGGACAAACCTCCATAAGCACATGCTGTACGTGTTTGACGCTAGGCCTAAAGTGAATGCACAGGCGAACTCCGTGATGGGCGGAGGCTACGAGCAAGAAAACCACTACCAAAACATGAATTTCCGTTTCCTGGATATTCCAAACATCCACGTGATGCGTGAGAGCCAGCGTAAGCTGTTCGAACTCTGTTTCAACGGGATGGACAACCCGAACTGGTTCACGAAACTGGAGGACACGCGCTGGCTAGAGTACATCCGTCTCATACTCGACTCTGCCAACAAGATTGTGTACACTGTGGACAGGTAGGCTCATGCTCCAGATGCTCTTGTAAGCCTACACGCGATGTTATAATATTGTGCTTATCTGTTAGACTGGACGGTACCGTGCTGATACATTGTTCTGATGGATGGGACAGAACAGCACAGCTCACCTCTCTAGCCCAGCTCATGTTAGACCCATACTACCGGACTATTGAGGGTTTCGAGATGCTCATTCAGAAGGAGTGGCTAAGCTTTGGACACAAGTTTAGTGACAGGATAGGACATGGGAAGAAGAACCATTTGGATGAGCAGAGATCCCCTGTCTTCCTTCAGTTCATAGATTGTGTTTGGCAGGTAGCTATTGATCAATTCTCCTTACCTACTCAGCTTAGAGTATAGTAGTTACGTATTGTGTCTAGGTCATCATGCAATTCCCGTTCGACTTTGAATTCAATGAGAAATTCCTACTCACTATCCTCCAACACCTTTACAGCTGTTTGTACGGGACTTTTCTTTTTAACTGTGAGAGAGAGCGCACCAATGTCTATGCTATCGATGTCGTTACAGAGTCGCTATGGACATACGTTAACTGCCAGAAAGACATCTACACCAACGTCCTATACCAGCCACAGCTCTCTCAACGGGTTCTCTACCCTGTGGCCAGCATACGGAAGCTGGAGCTGTGGACTAATTATTTCATGCAATGGAATCCGAGGATGAAGCCTCAAGAAGCTGAAGTGGAGCGGTGTAAAGAGCTGGAGGAGATTATCAAAGTGTTAAAGAAGAAGTGCGCTCAGTTAGAAGATGAACTTCGAAAAAGGAAAACTGCAGGCGATTTATGCTAAAAGTACTGATGTCTTGAGGAATGTATCTATTTTATTTATTTGTATTTTATTATGGAATCATACATTTTGATGGTTTATCATTTCATTACTTGGTGAATTAATTAAAGAGTTTTGATTTTAGTGCATGTGAGATCACATCCTTAGCTGGAGTCATACTGATTCTTCGTTTTATACTCGTATTGCTTCTTAAGCGAAAATATTGAATCAACTTATTCGTCTCGTTCTAATCTAATCTTATTCAGACATTTTAAGTCGAACTTGCGACTTTTATCAAGAGCAGACATCTCTTGCTTGCATTATGTAACACCAAAAAAGGTTGATTTGAAGTGATTCACAAAACTTCAAAACTGAATTTATTAGTTTAATTACTTCTTCGTATATATCAGTTAATAATAGAATTTTAAGTATCTTGAAGTAAAGACTTCGATATTCAGTGGGCGAAATTACTTCTATTTATGCATGAAATGAAGAACATTACATTCGTAATCCATGAGGAATATTTTACTTTATTTGTACATGAATGAGGGGTGCAATGGACATCCAAGGCTTTAGTTTGAGTGCGCTATTCTATGGTTGTGGAACTCTGTCAACTATTCAACTCTCTCTTAGTGAGTACCAACAATAACTGCATGGTAGTTCTACAAATAAAACAAAGCAAACATTGATAAAATTAGTCCAAGTTATTTAACAACGTATGTTGGATTTTTGTCCGATTTTTAAGCATAAGTTTCGCATAATTTTTTGGCTAGATATTTTTTTATTTGGAATTATTTAAGTGTTGCACAACCTGGGGTCCGTAAACAGTTGCGTTCCACGATATAACTAAGTTACACACCTATATAAGGATGTAAAATACTATTTACATACGTAACGGTATCAAAAACAACAAGACTTTCAGGTTCGGAACCAGAGGATCAGTATTCTTAGTAATATTATTTGTAAGTTCATCATAATTTAAAACATTCCATGAATTAAAAGGATATCATTGATATTGATAATACGTTAGGTTCTGGTTGGTGTATGAGTATTTAATTAATTAATTGCGGTCAGACTAGGTTTAATTAAATATGTCTGAGGAAAAGAAAAAGAATAATAAATTAAGGAAGAAGATGAAACCAAAAGGAAGAGGTTACAATTTTGGCAAATTGCAAGGCAAGCGTTATTTTAATGCAAAAGATAATCCAACCAAAAAGAGAGTAAAAATTGAAACTAAATCAAAGAAAGAATTCAGAAAAGATAAAAATATCGATCAGGACATAGAGCGGTACCAGTCCCATCTCCCTGAGACAGCGGGTTATGTAGATTTGCACATAAACACAAGCGAAGAAGAGGGGCGGAAACACAGAACTAAAGTTCTATCGCTCACTCAGGAAGATATCTTGAAGCAGTCAGACCTTGTGAGCGCTAGCAAACGCTTTGAGCTAAAACTCCCCAAACTCGGACCTTACCATCTCAACTACTCAAGATCTGGACGCTACCTCCTGATAGGCGGTAACAAGGGACATGTGGCCTCGATTGATTGGATGTCTAAAAAACTGACGTGTGAATTCCAACTGAAGGAAACTGTGAGAGCTCTCCACTTCTTGCACAATGAAAACATGTTTGCAGTTGCTCAGAAGAAGTGAGTTAAGTTTTATTTATTTATTTTTTCATACACTAATCATAATCTATTTACCTAAGTAATAAAACCACACGAAGACCGTTATAATGGTCTTCGTTGTAGGTGGTCTCTCCCGTGTGGAAGATGTAGATCTATAATTGGTCCGATTGAAATGATTCCTTTGGGGTTATTATTCTTCTGATACTTTAAATATATTTTCTTTGCGTGATCCATGTTTACAGTCTCCTCAACGCCTGGTATCTGGAAGATATCTCTCGTATAGCCTGATAGGTTCTTATAGTCTGAAATTCTCCGAAGATTACAGAGATACAGGATGTTGTAGATGGGATCAAACCGTAGTAAGCTTGGCCAAAGCCGTAGATCAGCTTCTGTCAGTCTGTCACCACATAAGTAACGTTGATTCTCTAAAATATCTTCTACCTTGTCCAGTGCATCGAACACGCGCATTACATTGCGTTCGTAGGATTTTTGGTTTCTCGAATTCCCCGTAAGGTATACTCCCATGGTGATATCGTTGTGAACCCATTCATTCACCTGATCGATATCCTTTTGCAGTGATTCAGGGTAAAAATCCCGATCTGGATATTCTGCGAGCTTGTTAAACTTATCATTGAAAATGCGCATTATCTCGGCGCTTTCGTTGTTGATGATTCTATTCAAGTTTCTATCGAACAAGGCTGGGACTGTGGCTCTTCCCTTGAAGGAACCGCTGCTCTTCTTATACACTTCCATCAGAGTTGTTTTCCTGTTAACAAAATCTGGAGAACCTTCGCCTGGCTGATCAGAGAAAATGTATTCGTTTCTTTCGTTAACCCACAGATCTGAAGAAGGAATAGCCTTAGTCAGTCCTTTCAGAGCTCTGACGAGCAGAGCGCGATGAGCGAATGGACACGCAAATGATGAGTAGAGGTGATAGCGGTTGGGGGTGATAAGAAAATGCTTCACTCCGTCACTATCCACAGTTTCATTGAAACCCGATTGAGATTTCGGGAAAGGTAAACTGGCAGTGAGTTGTACATTACGTATTTGTACGCGTAGAAGGGATTTCAGGACTTTTCTAGGGTGCATTTGTAAGGAAGTGTCACGTTTTCTTAAATTTTTCACTGAAAAATCCTACAAGTTCTAATAATTAAAAGCATGCCAATGGTTTTAAAATAGGTAAATGTGGATACTCAGAGAAAGTTCACGTTATGAAGCCCTTTGCTAATCTGTTGTTTAGTCAGGTAATTATTTCCAAAAGATCCAAAATTAGAAATAGTGCTTTCAGATAGTAATTTCACTTAGTATGTTTTAATAATTTTGTCCATTGGCAGAGATAATGTTTTTGAAGTTATCAGCATGGGTTGTAATTACTTCATCTGATTGGAATATGATTAGAAACTCGTGCTCATTATGTTATGATGTGACATTACTTTGTAACCTTTCTGATCGCTAAATTAAGGCTTCGATAGTTTAAGTCGAATATTAGCTTAAAAAGTTCAATTATTTTTAGTTATTGTCAGAATTTGGTAGATCATAATTTTTACTGTTGAATGCCTAGCATTTATATGACTTCGCACTTTTATGGCTTCAGTGCCATAGAAAGCTGGGAGAACATCCGCGATATCGGGGACACTGTGTCCCCAGTGGGCATTCTACGGTTAAAGTTAACATAATGCGTAATAAATGCATTCAATTGCTCAATAACTAGAATCCCAACTAATTCTGAACAATTCGTTAGAGAGATTTAAGAGATTTAATTATAAATCAAATCAAAGTCCTAACCTACAAATTATTGCGAGAGTGCATGGGAATTGACCTTTACACCGACTGGCATAACTATGCCTCACTCTCTTATGATACTATTTCGGATGGAATCGCTTATTCTCCTTCGCCATGTCGAGTAGCAACGGAGCTGGTTCGAATTGCACCCCATACGTATCTCTGAAGGCGAGCATTTTGCTTAGAAACTTGTTCGCGCCCAATGTATCGATAAATCTGAACGGGCCTCCATGGAAGGGAGGGAACCCGAGTCCGAAAATGGCTCCCAGATCCCCATCAGTGGGGGACTTAAGGATTCCTTCTTGGAGAGTGAAAATCGCTTCGTTAATGAATCTACTCGCCACTCTCCACTGCACCTCCTCCTTCTCAATGCTCCCCTTCGTCTGCTTGCTGAACTTCTTTAGGATGGACTCTGCTTCTTCGTTAATCTTGCGATCCTTCCCCTTTTCAGAGTACACGTACACTCCCTTTCCAGACTTCCTCCCCAGATGACCTGCATTCACGAGACCCTCCAACAGTCCAATGTCTGATCCGCCTATCCGAGCTCCGAACCTCTTCAGCATGTCTTTGGACACGTGGTATGCCACGTCAATTCCCACCTCGTCAGCCAGGGTCGCCATTCCCACTGGCCATCCGAATGCCTTGGTGTAGTTGTCTAGTTCCTGCGGTTTGACTCCTTCCTGGAATAGACTGAGACACTCGTCTAGCATAGGCGCTAAAATTCGCGTTGTGTAGAACCCAGGCCCGTCTCCTACCACAATGACCGTCTTGCCTTGCCTCAGGCCTACGTCCACTGCGGTAGCCGCTGCCTCTTTCGAAGTTTTTTCAGTCGTGATGATCTCTAGAAGTGGCATCTTATCCACTGGGCTGAAGTAATGCATACCGATCACGTTCTCGGGTCGACTGCTAGCCGCTGCTATCTCCGTGATAGGGAGAGCTGAGGTGTTGCTAGCGAATATGCAATTCGCGGAAGTTACTGCTTCACATTCCTTCAGAACTCGATGCTTCAGATTAATATCTTCGAATACAGCTTCGATTATGATGTCCAAACCTTTGAACTGTGCGTAATCTGTCTGCAGGCTGAGGTTAGTCATTATTTGGTCTCTCTCAAAGGTTGTGATAGATCGCTTTTTCGCACGTAAATTCATCCCTCTGTAAACCTGTTGATAGCCGCGAGAAATGCCCTGTTCGTTGGTGTCCTTCAGTATAACCTTCATCCCTTTGTCAATGCTAACCTGAGCAATGCCAGCTCCCATCAGTCCCGCACCCAAAACAGCGATATTTTTCGCAGGCTTTTGCGGATTTCCGAATCGATTTTTCTTACTTTCTGTTTGTGCGAAGAAAATAGATTTGAGGGATTTCGAGTGTGTAGTCATTCCGAGCTCAGCGAACCCATCCGCTTCCGCCTCGTACCCCTCTACTCCCCCTTTCTCCAGGCCCGCGCGCGTGACGTCTAAGATTTTCAGAGGAGCGGGGTAGAGTCCCTGAGTCTGCTTCATCACCATCTTCTTAGCCTGATCCAGCGCGTAATTGCGTCCGTACTTGGTGTGAGTGATCGCATTGAACATAATCCCTTTCATGCTCGTCCATGGTTGAGTTCTCGCAGGGATTTTCTGTTTCCCAGTGACTAAATTCTTTGCAGTATTGATGGCTACCTTTTCGAGGTAATCGATATTATTCTGCTTGGCATCAGTCACTCCTGCTCCTATAGGCTGTACCAGCTGGTCCACGAGGCCAATACGTTTTGCCTTATTAGCTTTAACCTAAGAAAATAAGATATAGCATCAAATACTTATAAGATACGTATAATAACGTATGACGTCATCACACACCTGTTTCCCTGTCAGCATCATCGGCAGTGATTCTTGTAGTCCGATTAGTCGAGGCAGCCTTTGAGTCCCGCCTGCTCCAGGCAGCAGCCCGAGCAGCACTTCGGGTAGGCCTAATGTGGTTTTCCTTTCGTCCATTGCAATTCTGTAGTGACAGCCCAATGCTACCTCGAGTCCCCCTCCTAAACAGGAGCCGCTGATAGCTGCTACGACCGGCTTGGGACTTCTCTCCATTGATTGAATCATTGCCTGTCCGCCCTGAGAAATCTCCTTCATCTCCTCTTTATCGCTCGCTTGATCTAGCCATGCTATGTCAGCGCCGGCTATGAACGTGCCAGGCTTTGAGCTGATAAGAACGGCAGAAGTTACGTCATCTCGTCTAAGGCCCTCCTCCATAACAGCAGTAAGCTCTTCACTGAATTCAGGTCCAAGCGTGTTGACCTTGCTCCCTTCTTCATCCAAGCGCACGACTAGCACGCCTTCTACAACCTCGCTCTTCACATGCCTCGGCTTCTGAGAGGATAGGAGAGAGGGGGTGAGACTGAGGGAGCGGTGTGGTGCGTAGCTAGGAGCTCGTATCGCGGTGAATAGTCTGTGTCCAGATCCGGAGACTGCTCGCCTCAGACACTGCAATGACATTCTAAGAAACCCAACTAGGATCAGGACAAGTTATTCCAATAAGAATAAATACGTCTCCGAAATTCTGAACAAAACCCCGTGTTAAGTTCAGCGAATTAATTCACCCTTTACTTCGACGCATTAAGTGGGTATATGTGTTCCTTAGGTACATGTACATATACGACAAACAGGGTGTGGAACTCCACTGCCTCAAGACACACCACCAAGTTTGCGCTCTCGACTTCCTCCCCTACCACTTCCTGTTAGTATCTGTAAACAAAAAAGGCTACCTACAGTACCTCGACACCTCTACAGGGGATCCAGTTGCCAACTTCCAGACTCGGCTAGGTCGCACTAGCACTCTCACACATAATCCTAACAACGGAGTTGTACACTTGGGCCATTCCAATGGTACTGTCACTCTTTGGAGCCCTAAAACACCTGAACCGCTCGTTAAAATGCTATGTCATCATGGTCCTGTGAAGTCGATTGTTATTGACAACAGTGGGCAGTACATGATATCAGGAGGCGTGGATTCTAAAGTACGAATTTGGGATGTAAGGACGTACAAGAGCCTAGGGGAGATTAGGAATCGTGCACCTGCTGATGTTATGAAGTTAAGTCAGAGGAATATATTAGCCATTGCCTCTGGTCGTAGGGTAAGTTTATGATTCGTAAAATAATAATTTGAGTAATTATATTATTATTGACTTCCTAGATAACTACATACCATGAACCGTTCTCTCAAAAATCTTGCATTCCTTATCTCAAACACTACTGTGACGATGCCATAACTTCTCTAGACTTCTGTCCGTATGAAGATGTGTTAGGGATTGGACACGGTTTAGGTTTTTCCAGCATTCTCATCCCTGGGTCAGGAGAGCCAAACATTGATTCATTAGAAGCCAATCCTTACCAAACTAAGTCTCAGAGGAGGGAACACGAAGTGAAGATGCTGTTAGAGAAGTTACAGCCAGAGTTGATTACACTGAGATCCGACAGCATAAAGAAAGTTGCGGACATGACAGGGGAGGAGCTAGAGAAGATGAAGGAGCAACAGATAGAGGCGGGGAAAGAAGCGAAGAGAGAAGAGTTCAGGAAAAGAGGCAAGTCAGGCGCCATTAGACAGTTGAATACGATGGAGAAGAGAGCGAAGAAACAAGAAATTTCATTCGCAAAACAGAAGAAAGCGCGGGACAATGCTCTCCTAAGGAAGCGAAGAATTCTCGAAGGGGACTACACAGTTCTAGACAGGTTCAAGTAGATTTGTTAATCTCAACAATATTAGCATTTTTTTGAAATCAACAAAATAATCTACGTAAACATGATCAATTGATCATAGTTTCAAATTGTTTAATATGAATAACCTTTTTAGCCAAATATCACTTAGACTCACAAATGGCCAGTAAGGTGTCAGGGGAGTATCTCCTGAGAATACGCAATGCGGTGCAGGTGGTCCAGGTATGTAGGGAGAAGCAGCTCATGCTACGAGGTCCTGAGATGAAGAATCTGGTAGTGATGAATGCCACTGAGGACAATGGCATATCAATTGTAGTCGATAACGCTGGGTTGATTGCTGACATCTGTACAGATCAAGAAGCAGATTCCAAATTTTCAGGTGTCACCTTTCGCAGGGAATTAGATGCAACCGGGAAATGTATCATTCCAGGGTTAGTGGACGCACACACTCACCCAGTCTGGGCTGGGGACAGGGTGCATGAGTTCGCGATGAAGCTAGCTGGAGCTTCCTATTTGGACGTACATAAGCAAGGAGGAGGGATACACTACACAGTCGAGAAAACTCGAGAAGCGACGAAAGAAGAACTGTCTTCCCTCCTCCTCTCTCGACTCAACAAAATGCTACGTCATGGGACAACTCTCCTCGAGGCAAAGAGTGGATATGGATTAGATGCTGAGAACGAAATAAAGATGTTGGAAGTGATAGAAAACGCGAAAACAGCTCAAGCAATAGAAATATCGTCCACCTTCTGTGGCGCTCATGCTATCCCCAAAGGGAAGTCATTATTAGAAGCAAGCAATGACGTCATCAGCAACCAACTGCCAGCCTTACGAGATCAGATCTCTAAAGGGGAGCTGAGAGTGGATAGCATCGATGTGTTCTGTGAGAAAGGAGTTTTCGATATCGAAGAAACGAGGAGGATTCTGCAGGCTGGAGCTCAAATGGGCCTGGAGATTAATTTTCATGGCGATGAACTGAACCCGTTAAACGCCGCGGAATTGGCAGCAGAACTAAATTCGCGTGCAATTAGTCACTTAGAAGAGATTTCTCCACAGGGCATTAAAGCCATCTCTAAGTCCTCTACGGTTGCTATCCTGCTACCAACAACTGCGTACATTCTCCGTCTAAAGCGGCCGCCGGCTAGACACATGCTGGAAGAGGGTGTGGCCATCGCTCTCGGGAGTGACTTCAATCCTAACGCGTACTGTACGTCAATGCCTGTGGTAATGCACTTAGCTTGCGTCCTACTTAACATGAGTCTAGAAGAAGCTCTGGTCGCTAGTACGATCAACGCAGCAGCTGCGCTTAAGAGGAGTAGCACCCATGGCAGTCTAGAGGTAGGGAAACGAGCGGACCTGTTGATACTGAACGCGCCCAGGTGGGAACACCTTGTATACCAGTTCGGAGAGGCTGATTCTGTGATAGGAAGTGTTGTGATTGGCGGACGAATCGTATTCGAGTCCCAAAACGTTAACCAACACCAATTCTAACTAATTTAGTGTATTTTACCCATTGATTGGTATAAGATAATAATAAAATAAAAACACACAATTCGGTGAAAATAATGGATGGGGTTGCTATGCTGAGTGGTTTATCTTTTATGTGATATCTTTCCTGCCGGGGCGTGGTCTCGCAATAACGTCGTTAGCATAAGGGAGGCGTCAGTTACCGCGATTTGGCATTTTAATAGCTGCTGCCATCTGTGCTCTTCGCTCTCTCCTGACTGTAGTTCCGCCGCAGTAGCTAAGAATTTCGCACAGCCGGATACGACTGCCATTGCGATTCCTAATATTTTGAGTTGAACTTTGTGTCCCTCAGTCCCTAGCTCCGCTGGCCGTCCTAGCAACACGTCACCTCCTTCTAACAAGTAATCGATACAGGTGTCGAGAGCCGCGAGTAGTGGCTTGCTAAACAGAAGAGAGATGTGACAGTCTTTCTCTGTTGGTAGCGATTTGAGTGAGGTCAGGAATGATGCAGAACATCCTTGCAAGCATTGTGCGAGCAATGCTAGCTGCTCTCTCTTAGCCGGAGGTACCTTGTCGTGTTCAGCGGCGCGGGAACAAGCTTTTACGAAAACTGTCACATTTTCCGCCACGCTACGACTTAAGGTAACTGCTAACTTCCCTTGGTCGTCTCTCACAGCCGCTCCACTCCCACCCAACTGACGGACACACCTCTCCACCAGGAATCTGGCCTTGCTGACACGGTACAAGTCTATCACTCCTGGCACGGCAGGTTTGCTGTCCGGCATGTCGACTGCTACATGGTACGCAGCATGTGCTGATTGCTCGGTCAGGGAGACTGTTGAGCTGGTGAGCATATCGACTATCCTACCCTCATCCTGTTTATTGTATGAGTTATTACTCAGCGCAGATCTGAGAAAGTCGAGCAGAGCCTGAAGGCTAATTAGCAAACTCTTACTATTCGCTATCGCGCTTTCAAGGCACTTTGAAAAGGAACTGTGTGCAGATGCTACAGGTCCGAGGACTTGTGGTCTCTTCCCTCCTCCCAGCAGTAGGAGGTCTGCTGTCATTTGTATCTCGAGAGCGCTCTCCTCGTACGGACTCATGCTCTCTACAATCCCTGACTCAATTAACCGATTAATTTTATTGTAAATATTAATTAGAACCTTGAAACAATTGATTATTTATGAAAATTAAGGTTATTAAATGAATTAGTCCAATGAGCGAGACTACAGAGACAATTGATAAGAAGGAAGAGAGTGCGAGTAGAGAAGCAGAAACGCTTGTAGAGGCGGAGCCAACTTCCAAACCGGATGCAGTTCTGAAGGGACGAGACTATCTGAAGTCACTCCTTGACAAGAAGATGATGATACTGACAAGAGACGGACGGGTTCTTATAGGAAGGTTCCATTGTACAGATAAGCAGCTTAATATCATTCTGGAGGGGTGCAATGAATACCAGAGCGTGGAAGAGATGAAGAAAACCGAGAACAAAAGCAAAAAGAAAGCGCGTTATCACAATCTCGTTATTATCGCAGAGAAATTTATAGCTAACATATTTGTACATAAGGGTTAGATCAGGTCTTAGTTTAGTTATTCAACTAAATTTTAAATCTTAGAATATTTTAGATTTCGCATTTCAAATAAAAATACAATTCTTTGTTGTGTTGACACTCTAGAATTCTAGATCTTAATGGCTGAATCCCTCGTCACGCCGACTTTCAGTGTGAGTACACCTCTAGGCGAAGTGTTCCATCGGTCGGTTAGCTCAAGTTTATCAGAATCAGAATTCCTTTCATGGACAGAAAAGCTATCGAATCATGACATCTTCCTCTCCCTCAAACACTCCATTCCTCCTACTCACGCTACAAGCCTCAGCTCTTCTACCCTATTCAGTCTGTCTGCTTCCTGCAAAGGAGTTCTCCTGCTCTGGTTCCCAGCTAAGCGCGAAATTAACGCGATTTCTCTCGTCACTCTAGACATCCTATCACCTCCGAACTGGCCCGTACTTCGACTGACACCAGAGCCCAGAGCTGCTATTCACCAGCTGCTCCTCTCTCCGGATGGTTATCACTGCCTGCTCGTTTCGGACGATTCCACTTATCTCATTGCACTACCCAAGTACCTCTATGATTCCCGTACATATTCCCATCACTTGGCGAAACCCCTCTCTTCTACTATCGATTGCAACCAAATCAAAGTGCTTTCGAGGAAGCAGAAGTTTGTAGAGATCTGTGAGGTTCGATTTTCTCCAGAAGAGCTCACAGCACAGCTAATCTTCGTACTCTGCTCTGACGGATTTCTGCATATTTTCTCACCTCTCGCCATTAATGAGCCAGTTTGCAGCTACAACCTCAATCCTGATCCTAATGCAACCATCTCCGCCTCGATATCACTCTCAAAAGCAATGGGAGATGAGCCTGTATCGTTCGACTTCACAGTTTCTAACACTCCAATTACACCAGGAGGGCAATGGCTGTCTCTCTACCTGTTGATGGGCAATGGAGATGTAAGACTGGTCTCGATTGATTTGAGTCAGATAGACATGGGAAGGGGAGAGGGCATTATATTCGGAGATGTCCTACCCATGCACCCATCACCTCCTGACTTGTACGATGATGAGGCCTGCAAACTTGTCTGTCTACGCTCAGCTGTGCCTAGCTTCATAATCGCCAGTGCCCCTGGGAAACTGTACCACTGCGTGCACCTCAGCACTCCGCCCTCACCCCAGCCCACACCTCCCCCAACTGGCACAGCTAGTCATGAACCCGACGAGATGATCTTCCTGCTGGAGGTAGTGGATCTAACTTCAGAAGAAGACAATGATCAACTATTTTCACACCCGCCTCGCATCATAACCGATCCCAATTCCCCTTACAGGTACATTCTATGCTGTGAGAACGGTGTTTACAACATTTCACTACCTTCTCTCGAGCTAATGAACGCATACTGCAAACAGGATGAGCTGGGTTATGATATCTCTCTCCTGTCTCGAGACGACTCCCTCACTGCAACAGAGGTAGATCTCATCTTGCAGACCAAATCCAATCAGATATATGGGGTCGTGTTAGTCTCCCTGCCGAGCCTGGGACCCCCTGTGCTACTCTTCACTTTCAAAGACGGAAATTGCCTCTCAAAGGACCTCCCACCTATTAACAGGATATCAGCCGTTCCCTTGGTCGTTCAGTCAGATGAAAAAAGCTCTCTTAACTCTTCGCTTAGTATTGGCCGAAAAGATTTTGCAGAGTCAATAAAGCAAACTTTGAAATCTGCAAATACAATGCCGATATTGAAGAATCAACCAGATGAGGAGGTTTCACAGGAAGAGCTGTATAGCCTTCTGATCAATAGCACGGACAACTTGAGGCAACAAGTCAATCTCTCCCAGTACAAAGCACTGGAGGAGCTTTTGCACAAGGCTCAGTCTTTACTAGACAGCAAACAACATCTCGAAGAGGCTATCATACGCAGTCAGAACGAGGTACAAATGCTGAGAGAAAACACGAAAGAAATTGACACCAAAATTGGACTCGCAAATGTGAAATACGCTTCCAATCTTGAACGAGTGCACAAGGTTCTACAGAAAATTTTACAAATGAATCCAACTCTCTCCAAAGAAGAAAAGAAATATCAGGAGACGCTTAAAGAACTGGAGAACAGGATCCCCCTCTTGAACGAGAGGATCCAGCATACCCGAGCTAAGCTCGAAAACCCTAGCCTAATCATTCCAGGGCGAGGGAGATCTAGCTCCACCGGGATGATGAGGAGTCAACACGAGCAGATACAAGCTAAGATCAGAGCGTTCGCGCAATCGTACAAGTCACTGAGAACTAAACTCGACCAGCTAAACATCGATGTCGCTACCATGTCCTAAATAACTAGAGCGTAGGTGACATTAGAGATTATATTAATTCTAACCTGTAACGTTATTCTACCATGTCTTAAATTAGATACGTGAATTGTGCAATTGATAAGCAGTCTGTTGGTTGTGATGCATGTGACTGCATGTCTCGAGTAATATTGACACAATAGTTCAAGTTCAGTGAGCTCAAGAGTCTAAGTTGAAGCAAAGCTTTGACTAAGGCGATTTATAAACAATTAATTGACTGTTCCGGCAGCAACGAAAACAAAATATATAATTAGATAAGTATAATTGAGAAAACTAGAAAACAACACCCACCTAAATAACATATCCTAGAGACAAAAAATATACACTAACAAAAAGTATTAGGGGTCCATTACTTGATGTTTAGATAAACAGAAAATAAATCAAGATAATCTAAACTAGTGAGTCAACGAAAATAGAAATGTAAGTTTGGTCCTGGTTTGCGCTACAATTATATTGTTATGACTGTTCATTTCTAAGAGCCATAGTTACTATGAGCACATACCAGTAGCCAGTATGGATAATGGAGTAATTTGAGTCGCTCAGGTGCTCAAATCCCATAGGGGTATGGGATAAGTATTGAGCAAGGAAGGAGCACGCACCTCGAGCTTTCTTCTACGCTAATTATTAAGTTTAACGTAATGTGGGCGTTTTCTACGTTTTCAAATAAAGCAGTTACTTGTGGAGCCTGTTGTTGTGACAGCTGTAGCTATCAATCCCAGCTCTCATCATCCCCAGCCGTGGGGGGCACTGAACTATTAAATCCAGTGTTGATGGGGTCGCCGAACGATTGACCCCCGAATCCACCGGAACCCCCCTCAAAGTTTCTTCCTCCTCCCCCTCCTCCTTGCCTGCGATCTGTTCCTCCGAAATTCCCTCCTGCAGCTCCGTATCCTGTCCCGATTGCGCTCTCCGCTATTTCTTCTAGGAACGTAGGCACGTCTTGCTCTGCGTCGGACAAGATCTTGACTAGACTCCTGGCGATCGGAGTATCCTTAGATGTGTCGAAAAATGAAGTGGAAAGACCTGTATGTCCGATTCGTCCTGTCCTGCCTATTCTGTGAACGTATTCAGAGATATCTGTCGGCATATCGAAATTAACCACGTGGTTAACCTTAGGGATGTCTAAGCCCCGAGCAGCGACAGAGGTCGCGACTAGAACTGGGGTTTTTCCTGTTTTGAATGCGTGTAGCGCTTCTTCCCGTTCTCTCTGCTGCCGTGCCCCGTGAATGCTGGTAGTCGGGAAATTCTCTTGGGAGAGATACGTTGCTAGGAAGTCAGCTTGTCGTTTGGTTTCAACGAAAACTAACACCTTATCCTCTGGTTTGTTGCGGAGGATTTCAGCTAACTTTTCTCTTTTCTCTAGCGCCTCTACACACACAATCTTCTGTACAATATCGTTGGCTGCGCCTCCTATCTTCCCTACTGTGAGGAAGAGGTAGTCGTTGAGAAAGTCTGCTGCGAGCCTTTGAATTTCCTCTGGGAAGGTAGCAGAGAACATGAGTGTCTGCCTCTCACTCTTCTGACACATGTCGAACTCATGCACGACCTTCTTCACATCAGGAATGAAACCCATGTCCAGCATACGATCTGCCTCGTCGAGTACAAGGAACTTCACCTTGTCTAGCCTCACTTTGCCCCTAGTCATGAAGTCGATTAGTCGTCCTGGGGTTCCAACTAAAATATGGCAACCTTTCTCTAAGTTTCTCAGCTGGTAGCCAACTGAAGTTCCACCGTAAGCTACGACCGGTTCGATAATCGTGGTGTAGGAGAACTTTCTAGCTTCGTGGAAAATCTGCAGCGCTAGCTCCCGAGTAGGAGCGATTATCAACGCAGTAGGATGGGCAGTGCCGGGGTCCATGCTTGCCCCCTGGTACAGCCCCTTGCTCAGCATGACGGACAGGATGGGCAAGAGGAAGGCGGCGGTCTTTCCGGACCCTGTCTGAGCGCATCCCATCAGGTCTCGTCCAGAGAGGATGGCGGGGATCCCGTACTTCTGGACTGGAGTGGGGTCGGTGTATCCTGCTTTCGAGACGTTCTCTGAGATCGTTTCAGAGAGACGCGCCTGACTGAAGGAGGTGATGTGCTGGGTCGGGTCGCGCCCTGTCAGCTGCACAGGGATATTTTCGTACTTGTTGAAATTGATCCCTTTCGTGACGTTGACGAATATGTCCCCTTCCTGGTCCGAAGGAGTTGGGGGGATGTAAGGTTCCGGCCTCGGTCCGTCATCTCCGAAACTCCCTCTTTCACCTCTGTCACCTCTGTCACCTCTGTCGCCTCTGCCACCAAAATCTTCTCTATCTCCATCCCTGCCTCCGCCTCGTCCCCCTCCCCCTCCCCGTCCGGAGAAACCGCCCCGGCCCCTGCCCCTATCGTCGGAGGAGCTGTTCACGAAGGATCGACTTACGACAAAGCCATCCGTGTCGCCACCTCCACTATTGCCTCCACCAAATCCTCGATTGCCTCTAAAGCCAGATCCGCCATCCCCGTCGAATCCAGGAGTGTTCGGAGCACTGCCTCTCCCTCTGTTTGATCTAAACCCCCCACGGCCGCCTCCATCTCCATTATCATCGTCTCGGTCACGTCCGAATCCAGATCCACCCCTGCCCCCACGAAATCCCCCACCGCGGTAACCTCCTCTGTCTCCATCACGGTCTCCGAAATCTCGTCTCCCGCCGAAGCCTCCCCTTCCACCCCCGGAATCGTCATCTCGTCTCCCACCGAAACCTCTACCGCCGGAGTCATCATCTCTTCGTCCGCCGAAACTTCTACCGCCAGAGTCGTCATCTCTTCGTCCGCCGAACCCTCGACCACCGGAGTCGTCATCCCTTCTGCCACCGAAACTTCTTCCGCCGCCGGAATCATCGTCTCTTCTGCCTCCAAAGTTTCGGCCACCCCTTCCGCCTGAATCGCCATCTCGCCCAAACCCACCCCTGCTGCCAAATCCCCCTCTCCCGCCTCCGGAATCGTCATCTCGTCTCCCACCGAAACTTCTCCCGCCTCCGGAATCGTCATCTCTTCTCCCACCGTAATTTCTTCCGCCGCCAAATCCGCCTCTCCCCCCTCCGTTGTCATCTCTACGGCTGCCGAACCCCCTGTTTCCAGATCCAAACCCTCCACGGGAGCTTCCCTCCTGGTCGCGACCCCCACCGAAGCCGCTTCCACCACCCCCTCGCCCGCTTTCTCCACCCCCACCCCCGGTATCTCCATCATCCCAGTCGCTCATTTTGAATGGGTTCTGTAATCGCGTGAAGTTCTGAGCCACTTGTCTACTTAGACAGCAATAGCTAAACAATCGAAAAAGTTCGAGATTAGTAATGGACAATTTATGTCGGAGCAGGAAAACAAATAACAATATGTATGGGTAGCTAGACACTGTGAAGATAGTGAATGTAGAAGTGAATGAGTAAGGCTATGGTTGGATTATAATGCTATTTATAGCATATGATTGTGTTGTCCAGCAGTCTCGAAGAACGTGATTATTTCATATATAATTTTAGCAACTATGAATCCTTACAAGGAAAGCAATTAATTAAGATCGTGACCAATACAAACAATTGATTTGCTCAATGACTCAAGTGCAGATGATACTGGATTCACAAAAACAGGTTTTAGTAATCATAAAATATAAATTTCAAAGCAGCACAAAATAATCGAATACCTATATATACATATACTATATGCCAAAAAATTCTAGAAGTTTACACATCTGAAAGTTTCATCTCACTGGTATCAAGTAAACCGAGCATTGCACTAGAAGTACTGCAATTCGTGGAGCCGAGGCTTGACTCCACATTGATGCTTGAAACCTTGTTGTCCAAAATCTCCATGGAGTAGCGCTTGGACCGAATACCGCCTAGCTTGTCGGTCATATCAATATCTAATCCGATCGCTTTCGTAAATTCTGCTTTCACATCAGCAACCATCACAACTTTGCCTTCGGCTTGATGCTGTTTCCCCCAAGCTTCCATCACAAAAGCATCGTTTACAGAAACACAGCAAATGACCTCAAATCCTAATCCCCTCCACTTCTCACGGTCTTTTATAAATTCGGGTAAATGCGTTGCAGAGCACGTGGGCGTAAAAGCACCAGGCAGTCCGAAAAGAATCCCTTTCTTACCTCGGAACAAATCGGTTATCTTCACTTTAGTGTCGGGACTGGTGTTGACAATGATATCAGGTAGGGATTCACCTGATTCAATCCTTCGATTCGTGCTAGAAGCCATTCCTATATACCCTAATTGTTCCAGAATGTCTTGTCAATTCACATGATTGGGTTAACTTATTAGAAGATCAAACTACTAGGGTCATCAACATTTCAAACAATTTGCCAAACATAACATTTGTATATAATACAGCATAAGGAGTTGTATAACTAATTTTACAAAGTTTGTTCTGCTGGAGGTGGTGATGGAGCTTCCTCAGTCTGGGGAGACAGTTTCGTTTCTGCCTCACTGGGAACAAGATTAGCTAGGGAAGTTGGCATTTCGCAGAGAGGAGGATTTTCAGCCACGGGGGAAGAAATTATATCCATTGAAGGCCCGTTGTAAGCATACTCGAGAGAACGGCAAATAGCAAGCATATCTTTCTCTATAATGCTTGCCCAGTTCGGGAGATCTCCGAGCTCCTTGAGAGAAGCATTGAACGCTTCTACCGTGTTGATCCATTGTGAAGCCTGCTTCAGAAAGAGGCCCGACTGAGTCTGGAGTTCTTTGACTAGGTGGTTGATCTTCTTCTGGTTCTCATACGCCGATTCTACTCCGCTGTTCAGAGCGTCCACAAAGCCTGAACTCACCTCCTGTGCGCTTTTTATCGCCTGCTTCCTCTTACGCTCTTGCTCTAAGCGCCGCTCAGTTTGCTGGTGCTGGTGAGCTTTGTAGATATCAGAGAGCATGCTAGCTTATGGGAAATGAACGATTCCTAGCTCAGTCTTAACTCATGAAATCAGATAAATTGGTACCGGAATCCAAACAATAAATCTTAGTGCGTTGATTAGATAATCGGTTTGTATTAGACAATAGGTAATAGTACATACGTGTATAAGATAAATTAGAGTCAAGTGATCGGATGACCGCATACTCAAGGAGGGGCGGCGACCAAACCTGCCGGTCCCTTCCCGAGGGCATGTCCAGGGACCTTACTCTCCAGAGCCTTGAACCCGAGCTCTTCTGTTGGGACCTCGAATGCCCTCAGCTTCGCCTCGTAGGTTCGCATGAGGTCATTGTGTGCCTTGCAGACACGGTCCAGTTCATACTGCAGGTCCCGGATCGCGGTGTTCTTGCTGTCGAGGATATCCTCCAGCTTACGCGTGACGGCCGTGAGAGCGTTGGGATCAAGATTGGAAGCAGAGAGAACTTCGTTTAGTTGTGCCTCTTTCATTTCCAGAGTCTCAGCCAAGGAAAGGAGTTTCTTCTCCAACAGCAGGTTTTTGAGTCCGTTCTTCTGCTGCACTTCTTGTATGGCCATAGTGAAGTTATGGTACAAACCATCTCGCTCTGTATTCGTCTGAAATCAGATTAACATAAAGTAGAATTTCACAGCTAGAGGGATGTGTGTTTTCTCACCTTTTCATATCTCTGTCCAAGCACCTCGTGCTCCCAGTTCAATCCTTTCAGCTCCTTATCCTGAGCTTTCAGACGGAGTTTACAATGGCTGAGTGAAGCCTTATCTTTCTCATAGTTCTGTAGTTTCCTCTTCAGGTCACTCACTTCCTCTTTAGCTCTATTCAGAGGCTCCTGCAGTCTGCGGTTTTCGGCTAGTTTTTCATTCAACTCCTTCTCAAGACGTTCTTCCTTCTTCTTCATCTCTTCCACCTACAGTAGTTTTTAGGTGATTAAAAGGAAGTAGATATTATGTTGTAAAAAGAGAAAAGAAAGTCCACCTTGTCCTTGAGAGAAGATATGAGACTGAGGTTGTTATACGTAATGTCGTTGTAGTAGCTCTTTATGTCAGAAAATTGCTTTTCGTGGTTGTCTCTCAAACTCTTTATCTGTTCATTCTTCCTCTCCTCCACCTCGTGCACCTCGTTCTTCCTCCTGATCTCTAGCTCCTCCCTCAAAGTCCACATTTTGGATTCGTACTTAGTTTGGATCTCATCTACATCCAGCTCATAATCCTTCCTCAGTTTGGTCACCATCCCATCTTGTTCTCTCTTCAAGTTTCGAATCACCTGAAAAATATGTACAGTAAAGTTATGAACTACGAATACTCACAGAATAGGAGGTTATCTAGCCTACCTCTTCATGAGACAGCTCACACTCTCTGGTATGCTTCTTCAGGTTCCAAATCTGCTCGTCTAACTGCTTCTCTTCGATTTTCTGCTCTCCCATCTGAGCTTTGAGTGCAGCTGTTCCTTCTCCTTTCAACTCGGTCACGTTGTTCTGGTGCTGGAACAGCAGGTGCTTCACTTTCTGCTTGTAGACTTTAATTTCCACTCGATGGCGCTCCTCTCCATCTTCGATCTGACGTTCTTTAATTCGAATATCACCTTTTGAATCCTATTGGACAATCGGTATAATCCAGAATGTGTAAACAAATCAATACTCGTCCCGCTACTTACATCAAGCTGCTGTTTGGAGATCTCCCAGAACATGTTGACCTTGTCTCTCTCCAACTGAATCAAGTTCCTCTCTTCTCTCTCTCTGTCCACTTCTTCTCGCAGCCTCTCGATATAGTCCAGCAGCTGTTCAGGGTTCATCTGGTCAGCTGGCAATCCATCTACCATCACTGCTTTCTTTTCTTTGTCCTTTCCATCCTTTTTCTTATTTACCTTCTTCTTAGGAGGCATGCTATGGCTATGCTAGCTGTTCCAATATGGTACACATGTAATTATGGCAAACTAGGCAAGATGGATGTTTACAATCGATTCTCCATAATTTAACTCTGTACAAACCTCAATACTATAATACTAATAAAATAATCAAACGATCTAAACCACTTCGAGTGGGATCAGTGCTTCCACCCCACCTCGTGACCTCCTTCCATCTGGGGCTCTAAGAACCCTCTGAACTCCTTCCCATCCGCTATCCACCTCACCCCATACCCTTCCACCGTCCTAGCCTCCAGCACCCCAGTGTCGTGCACCATGAAGTGGATATTCATCCAGGCAGCATTGTCCAGGATCTTCTTCACGATGTTCAGAGAAGACAGGTTCTTCTGCTCCTCCGTCCCGGAGCAGGTTCCCCACCAAGAGGCGGTCTGGTCGCGGTGGCCATGTTTCGCGAACGCACGCGCCCCCACACTCAACTTGGATCCTTCTGAGTGCAGAGCTGTGAAAGTGTCCATGATCACTTCTCTCCTGGGCGGGACCAGCAGTTTGCTGCCTACCGTTTCTCTGAAGCCCAGAAGGTCCAACACCCCCCTCAACTCTATCTGTGTGATGAAGCTGGAGAGCTGTTCGAGCTTGGTTTCATCGGGCCAGCCTTCCCAGTTATCGGGAAACTTTTTCAACACCTAAGTACAAGAAAGCCCCTCACAGACGGGATGGGAGTGTGCTTCCAACTTAATTATTGTAAGGATATACATGTGAAATGTTATGTTATTGAGTCATGGGTACACTATGACTTGTTCGATTTCTTACCTCCCATCCCTGGTCCATTCTCAAGATGCGGCGTTGCTTCTGCTCCGACTCGTTTAGGAGGTACATCTCTGGGAGGTGGAAGGTTGGACAGGATGCAGCATCTCCTCTGTCCATCCACACGAGCAAGCAGCGTGCGAATCTTAACACCATCGGAGACTCAGGGTACCCTTTAAGAATGGACCAAGCTTCTCCGTCCAAGTTGCCCACCCCAGCTGTCAGATCAACATCCCGTGATATCTCTTCGCTGCCGCATATCACATCGATCTGGTCCTTGTCAATAATGAGACCTTTAGCCGGCTTGCTTAGCTGCAAGAAGCTCTGCTTCGTGAAGTAAGGGAGGTCTTTGAAGTGTGAAGCATTGATACGCAATACCAGTGGAATCCCTGCCGCTGCCATTCTAAGTTTGAGCTAAAACCTCGTAAAATGGGAACTCGTATACTCTCCAATATCTCGACGAGACTAAGGCTAAAATCAATTACGGAGTTTGAAATAATTCCATTCTAATCAAGCACCATAACATTCCAATAAAACACAGGTATTAATTAATAGGCAGCAGTGCCCTGCGCGATCTCGGTAGAGAAGGACAGCTGGAGGTTGGAGAGCTTCTGCTTCAGAATGTTGATGCCAGACAGGACAATTGCCTCGGGACGTAGGGACCCAATCGTTTCGACGTTGAAGAAGAACTTGTTGGGCTTGGATTGGAAGTCATACGGTGCTTGGGACTCTTCGTCTCCAATCTCTGAGTGCTCACTCTTGGGCCATTCCTCAGGTTTAGGATAGGTGGTGTGTCTGAGGGCGTTATCAGGATCGTACTCAAATGAAACCACCGATGTGCCCCATTTCGCGTGCTCTTTACCGAATCCTTTTTTAGCTACCGCATGTAGCTTCAGCTCCTGTCCTTTGCGGAGCTTTACGATGAGAATATCTTCCTCTTCACTGTACTCCGAGCTGTCTAGGTCTTTGCCAGGGGTGGTAGCAGGGACAACCTATGTTGGAGACATAACGACAGAAAGCCTTAGCATCGTGAGTACATGCAGTGCTGTATAAACTACCTTCAAGTCATGGGACCTGAGGTCCCTAGTCGTAACCTGCCTGGTCGCAGCTCCCTTGTCATCCTTGTCGTCAGTGAATCGCACATCCAGATCAAACTCGACTGAACACTTCTGACAGAACTGTTCGCAAACGCAGTTTCGAGAATATTCCAACTTCTCTACAACATCATCGCTCCTGAGCGGAATCATGCCTAGGCGATGCGCGATGAACTCGTCATGTAGCACCGTGGAATTGCTGATAATGTGCACCCAGTCAATGGCCAGGGTGGGGACCTCCGAGATGAACACGCGACGCATACCGTTCGCCATTGCTAGGTCAGTGTCCTCGATCACAAATTTGACACTATCACTCGTTACTTCAAGCACACGCACGATTGGTTTATTAGCATATGGCATTTTTAGTGTGAAAATGACTTGGAGTATTCGCTATCCTTTGAACTAGATTGAAAGAGAAAAGAGATAACAATGAGCCTACTACATACACCAGTATGCCTTACTCTAACTTTGTATATACATATGACCATGGATATATAAGCCTAGTAATCAGTTAGGAGCTGCGATTATTATATTTTAGAATAGGGCCCTAGCCACACAGTATGTGGGTGAGATTCAGCATGATAAGTAATAGTATGCTATTATACAATCAATTTCTAAGAAGAGTGCAATTAGAGTGAACATGTTCTATCTATTTCAGATGAAATATCGAGTATCCATCATGGCTAATGTAGCTAGAATTGCGATTTGAGCTAGGCAAGCGATAATATTCATGGTTAGGAGAGAGAGAGAGTGAGAGAGAAACAAATCCAAATTACTACATAAATAGAGTTCAGTAGTGTTTGGCAGCTTCCATGGTCTAACTACTAAATGAGACCATTTCTCTTTTTGTAGTCTGAAAGGTTTAGGCTTTTTCTAGGCTGATTACCTTTGTGGGTTTCCTGAGAGAGTATGGACATGGATGGGAGAGAATGATTGAGACCAGTGGGTATGTCGATTTGGATGTCAAAGTCATGCGCTGAGTAGAGGTCGCGTTTTTTTCCAGATTTGGGTGTCTCTGTGACACTGTCATTTCCATTGAAGTCTAGCGTTTTGGCGGTGTCATTTCCTGGCGAGTTGTGTGTCGAGGGCGTGAAGCCTGCAGAAGCCATGGGTGTCTGGGCGGTGAGGGGGGTCGAAGGTTTGGGTGTTTTAGGGGTAGCCCCTACTTTCTCTGATCCGTTTGTTTCTCCATCTAAAATTGTGTTGTGAAAAAGCGCAATCGGTGCCAGTTTTGGATTGCATTTTCTCCTCGTGAAAGGATCATCCTCTCTACCAGCAGCCATCTCCTGTCTGATGGCTTCTTCTCTCTAAAGTAGAGAGAAACGCTCGATTATAACACTTCTACCTTAGAGAGAGCTAGAGACAGTATTATAATGATACGTTGCGTACTTGAACGGATAACTATACTATAAGACGTAATAAGTGAAATTTAGTATACGATTATGCGTCAATACCTCGAGGTTGTGTTGTCTATTTCTCTCGTTGATAAAAGATATTCTCGTAAGATCTCTGTTCCTGTCTTTCTCCAGGACCTCAGCTCTCTCATTCAAGTCGTGAATCCTTCCGGTCAGCTCCTGGACTGCGATGCGATCTCCTTTCATCTCGGCCCTCTCCTTCTCAGCAATTAGCCTCGTCTTAGCCATAGCATAGTTACAAGGCGCTTTACGGAATTTTTCCTTCTCCTTTACCATTTTACTGATGTCGGCATCTTTGAGAACCATATTTTTCGCTTCTTCTATTTGCTTTATATGCTTGTGGATTTCCTCTTTTGTTGGCATCCTCAAATTCGCGGAATCTACAGCTTTTTGCCACTTTTCAAATTCAGCCTTGGTTATATCAGAATTGGATACGAACTGCATTTTGAATACTCTCTCCTAGAAATTGAGTATTCTAACGTTCGTTTCCTACACACGTATGCATTAAACCAATCCAGCATACCTGTCTCCCATGTCTCAGCTTCAGCAGCTTGTTCGTTGGATTCGAGATGATGTTGTAAACCTTTGCCCCCTCGATTAGATCGATCACTTCCGCTACTCTGTACACGCTCCTGCCCTCATTCGCGCCAATACCGACCCTCACGAAGGAACCAATTACAACTTTATCGAAAAAAGGCCTGTGCACCCACATGTCCAGTCTAAACCTGGACATTCGAACTTTATTTATCTCTTCCGCGCTAGAAATTGGAAGATGCCGCTCCGATCTCTTCAACCCATCCTCCTCTTCATCACTGGTCTCGTCACTATCTTGCTGACTCATTCTCTCCTCATTCTCGTCCACCGTAGACCCGCCTTCACTACCTGATCCGAACACACCTTGAACCTACCAATAAATCCGGCATCACACCATAATATCAGACTAGTAGACCGTATATATTTATATGAAAGACGGCTTACAGTTAATTGTTGCTTCTTTTTCGTCTCAAGTTTGGTTTTCGGGTCTAGTTTATCACTCTTCACGTCGTTCTCCTGTTTCTCTCGCCGGAGCATTCTGTTCTGCTTCAACTGGTCCATGGCCTCAGATCTTTTCACATCAGTCGGCTTCCTCTTTCGTTCTGACCGCCGACTGATGTCATTAAAAAGATCCATCTCTCTCTCATCCGTGTCGTTCCCTCGCTTCTTCTTGCTACTCTTCTTCCGAATCTTCTCGGGACGTTCTCTCCTCTCCTTCTCTCGCCGTTCTTTCTGCATTTGCTTGTAAATCCTCTTTCGCTCCATTAACGTCTCGCGGTGCTCAAGACGCCTGTAAATCTCTTGCTCTCTCTCCGCCTCTGTCATCCTGTGCAGCTTGTCCCTGTCTTCTGGTCCTGCTGTCAGGTCGCTATTCAGCCCGTCATTAAACTCATCCCCCCCTGAAGTGGATTCATCTTGCGAATCACTCGCGGAATCTGATGCCTCTCCCGACTCAGATTCAGATTCGTCCCCATTCGTGTCCACAGACTTGTCCTCCCCAGACTCCCAACTCTCCCCTTGACTGGGAGAAGATGGACGCCCCTTGCCCTCCTCATTGTCCGCACTCTCCGCTGCATGTCTCTTCTGCTTGCCTACGCCCCCCTCTCCCATGGTCCACTCTTCATCGCTGCCCTCAGACGAGGAATCTGAGCTGTCCGTGCGAGAAGGTTTTACTCGCTTGTTCGCATCCCCGTCCGATTCAATTTCATCCTCAGAGCTGGAATTCAAGACGTTCTTCCGGCGTTTCGACATTTGCGAGAGAGAAATCTCGTGGCTCTGGTATAAGCTGCTAATATCGATAGAATGAACTGAACTGAGCTCACTATAATCAAATAACATAAATACGTACATATTGTTGAAATATGAAATTTAAATAGAGATAAATTACATAGCAGAATAGTTCTTTAGAATCGGGTTGGCTTCAGAGCACATGCATGCTCGTTAAACATTTTATTATATTATATGTAACGTGAAAAGATAATTACTCTGTCATTTACATTCGAGGGTAAAAGACTAAGCTGCCATGCCAGAGGGGGCATTTAAAGATAAGTGAGAATCGAATCACTAAACTGATCATTACAATCCTAATTGCTATTTTGGAATGAATGTTTTTTCTCAGCGAACTGTGAGGCCTTCTGGTAAGCATCGTGAACGGATGACTTCAGATGTGAGCCTTTCACTTCTTTCATTTTAGATTCGTCGATTTCATCTTCTCCCAGGAAAATAAGTTTGGAAGGAGGGAGCCATTGCCTGTGTTAATCAATAGATACGCGTTACTACCTGATTTATAAAAAAATAACCACAAAAATGTAACTAAGAATCTTACCAGGTCCTTTTCGAGTCGAAGAAGTTAACGAGAAGGAAGTCGGGCTTGGCTGATTTGTCTGCTAGCACTTCCTTCTTGGGAATAGGGATGGCTTGATCCTTTAATTTGCTTGATTGTTTCAATTGTTTGGGATCGACAATCTGTGAATGTCAATTATTAACGAATAGAAAACAAATACAATAATGCCCATAACTCCAAATAACTTACAATAGCAGGGTAGGACGGATACCCGACGGATTTGGCCCATACTAAATCCAAGTGATGAAAGTCACCAGACTGATAATGATTCTCAAGATCATCTGACTTCGAGTCGTTCGATTGGCAGTTCTTTGTTCCTACTAGGATCGGGAGTGCAAAGGGTTCTTTCTCTGGAATAGCAGGCATGTGTTCCTCTCTAACCCTCTGCCTAGTCAATCTCTGAGGGGTGTTGTCTGGCTCTTCGGATAACTGCTGCTGTGAGGTGGAATCAACACCCGGGCTAAGAGAGGGGGACGCTATGGGAGGAGTGAAGTAGCTTGGGTCCAAGGGAACCTTCTGCCGGAAGAGCAGATGGGGCTCAGGGTGGGACAGGAGCGGTGGCAACTCCATCGTCTGAGACATGCTACGCGTGCGGGGACGCGCGTCGACGAAACTACGAGACAGGTCTGTGGGGTGCGTGTCTGTGGTGGAGGAGGTTGAGGGGAGTGTCTGCTCGTCTGCTTCTATCTCGAGAGAGGGTTCAGGGCTCTGTCGCTTCCTGGAGGCGCTCTTCTTCGGTTTTTCGTGTGACAGTCGATAATAGTAGGCACGCTTCCGCTTCTTCTTGCTTGAATTGCTGCGAAAAGATCCTACCAACACACAAAGATATAGAAGTATATAGAATTAGCTAACCAGGCCTTGGAGTAACTGATATACCTTTATCGCTGGATACTGCAGTGACGACTGTATCTTGAGAAGACGGTAGATTCTCTGTTCCAGAGTCCTCTTTATCAGAACTGTCCTGTTTCGCTCGTTTAGGAGATGGAGAGTTGGATTTTGGAGATGGAGGGGGGTTGTTGTTTTCTTGATTCTGCTGTCTAGCACTATTGTAAGAATCGCATAAATGCCAGCATCAATAAATCAAATAAACAGCTTGCTCACCACGAGAGTGCGGCCCTTCTGCTGGCAGTCATTCTCAAGCTAGACTTGATGTCGGAGGGAGTGGCGTCAGTCTCCGTTCTGCTCCGTTTCTTCTTTGCATTCTCTTTCCCTGGGTCCGTAGTAACAGAATCAGACTCTGTAGAATGGACATTATGTTGAAGTGTTAAGTAGTGGGATTGTCATCGTAACAAATTGAGTGTACCTGAGAATTTGTGTTCTAAATTTACATCTTTTAGTCCGTACTCGCTAACCAACTTCCCAATCTGTTCTCTGAGGCTTCTCACAAGCGTTTTCCTCGTCGTTGCTAGTGGAGATATTGAGAAGATAACAGTATACTCTCATACCAGCGTATGAATTAAATCAATTTCTGCTTAGGTGCCAACATCAGGAACACATCCGTACTCTAATTCATTCATGGTGCTGGTACATAATACCCCAAATATGAATCGCAATCACTAGGGAATGCCTGGATAATAATGAGCAGTAACTGTTCTAATGACCTTGTTAGCTTAGCTAATAAATATTCCATACATGTTTTCGGGTCACATATACCTGAGGAAAGGATCGCCCGAGTCTCGTCCAGCTTATCTTGTAACTGTCGCACCTGTTCATCAGGTGATAACTTTAAATATTCATCAGCGGGTTTACCATCTAGAGTGTATTTAAATATTTCAATAGTGTACCAACTGTACCATTCTAACTATTGTAATTTAGCAGTTTGATATACAGAGCGTATGCAATAACGAGTTGAGGTGAGTTATGTTAATTCAGAGATTCATTGTACCTGCTCGAGCTAGAGGGGTTTTCTTAAGAAAGCCAGTTTTGGGATCGATGTTAATCTCTTTAGACTTTTTGTCCAGCCACTCAATTAGGATATCAGTAAAGTTTTCCATCCGCTTTGCAGCTCGAGTATAAACAGAATCTTCTGGATTGTAAGATTTCGCATTTTCCCATATTTTAGAGATGTCTTTATAGAACATTTCTAAGTTATGATAATCGAAATTATCAAGCTTTTCCCTAACTGTAGATATGTCAATTGGCTCCTTCACAACATCCTTATAATCAGGTACCTGTATGATAATATTGTATAAATACGGTTAATATCAATAAGAAGATAGGCTTTAATATGCAAACATACATCTTCTGTGTTCACAGGCTGCGTGAATATCTCGGCGATGTCACGTTCTGACAACATGTCGACGACAAGGGACATCAGTCTGTGAAGAGGCGCGAGCTCAAGTTCCAAAGTCTGGTATATTACTTTAGCCTAAAAAGGTGATGTTGTAACTCAACCAATAACCATACAGGAATAATAATACAAACTATGGGGGCGAGCTAGATATAGATTTGGAAGAAATGTTCTATGATGAGTAAAGGTTATCCCTGTCCTACTTATAACATGGGGAGATCTCACTCTGAGACTGCGTACCTTGTCTCGTTTCACTCTTTCTCGCTTGTAAGTCAGTTGCACTAGCATCCGAACCTTTTCTAGGTCGGTCCTCACTCGCCGGAGGAGAAAGAATTTCTCTTTCATCTCACTCAACTCTTCAGTACTGAGATCCTGTACATACGGCATTTAGTAGCACCAGTATTACACTACAAAATCAATATTGCTAATATACCTGATGGCTGAGCTTCTGCTGGGTGCCAGCAGCAAGCCTTCTGATGAGGGGTACTCCGTTTCTCATGTGCCTCTTCAACATCCAATAGCACTTCATTTTTGTAATAATTCCGTCTGCATCTGGCAGCTGAACTTTGAGAGCGACCTCATTTAATCTAGATATAATAGAGAGTAAAACTTTTAAATAGAGACAAATGTAATATTCTGCGTGCAACCCACTTTGAGTCTGGAACTTTGGGAATACTGATGGTGGGGAGAGGTAACGGCACAGTTAGCTGTTTTTTAACTTTGGGAGTTTTCAACTCTTTCTTAGGTTCGCCCGCGCCCTTTTTCTCTTCTACTTCTCTCTTCTCTTCATCTTCCTTCCCATTCTCATCGTCATGGTCAGTCCCAGTCTCATTCGTTTTAACTGACTTCTTCCGCCTGCCCCCCCTCAGCACCCCTTCGGGCCCGTGGCTGACGCAGTACGCTAGCTTCCTTAAGGTCCCCCCCACTTCATCCAATGCCTCAATACGCATGTACAGACTATGGTCCTGAGCGCAGGTCACGTGGAAAGCGGCGTAGCAGTTCTGTCTGCTACATTGGATGCAAGGTCCCTTTCTCCCACAGATATAACATAGTAATTTCCACCTGGCAGGTGGAATGTTCTTAATCCCGTCAATCGGTTCCAGAAACACATGATTAGCAAACTGTACCTCTGGAATCCAGAGGGCACAGATCACGTGCGTCCAACGTCCATCATCGGTTTGTTTAAAGGCGCCTGATTTGTTCGGACAGAGCACACAATCAACTCCACACGATGGAGACAGCTGGCAGCGTCTACCTGACGAAATAAAGGAGTGAAAGAAAAAAAACTTACATTTTAGACAAGTCATTAAGAAGGTTAATTGAGAGAGAGAGAGAGCCTGAGCCAACCTACAAAGCCATTGTCCTTCAGGTATGTATGGCACTCCGTAGCATTCCTGGTGGACAGGGATGTTGCACATGTCGCAGAACAGAATCATGTTCGTATTCTGAGCCTCTCCGTCGCTGCAGATGGAGCAGACTGCGTTTTCGTCGATATTGTTGAGAGGATCGAAAGAAGTACTTGGATTGGTACTCACACCCTCTGCAGACGTCTCGAATACGCACATCTGAAAAATAACTATAAATATTGTAATGATACGAGTCTATATTTAACTACGATATAATACCTTTTCAAATTTATCCATTACCAACTCAAAAATGTCGAAAGTGATTGGACATAAATCGTCTTCTTTGCGCTTATCATTGACAAGTGAGAGCCAGGCCATGTCTTCCTCGTCCATCTCATACTCGATGAAGGAAGCGAGGTCTTCAGGCGTTTTCTCAATGTACTGAATGTAGCTAAGCGGGATCGTCACACCCTGGTTAATGTGCTCTCGTTCTGAGACGGGTTTAAAACTGGCCTCTGGTGGAGGACCCTTTTCAGGGGAGTATTGTCCACGGAGAGTTTTGGGAGAATTCTTTGCCGGGGAGGTCTGCTTGGAATCAGACACCTTACTCTTCAGAGGAGAGAGGGATTGGGGAGGTGTTGGAGGTGGGATATCGGAGACTTCTAAGTATATCGAATTATCGAAAGAGAGTCGGTATATTTCTCCTGCGATCTCAACTTCAGCGAAATTCTGCCCTTCCCCGCCCGACTTAGGCTTGCGTCTGTGTCTCGCCATCTTCTTCCTGTTCTCCAGGATCGCAGCCTCCGAGTGCGTGTTATTCCTCACGTGGTGAATCACTCCGGAGTAGCTGAAGTATATCTTCAGACACAGCGGACAGCGATAGGGAGGTCCGGGTTGCTCGCGAAATGAACGAGAAATTTCGTTAATCTGGTCTTTTAGTGGGATAGAAAATGGAGTTGATGTTGATCCAATTTCTTCTAATTTTATATTTTTTCTAGGCCTCCCCTTTCTCTTCCTATCAGATGACATACTCGTGTTATCCTCGGATATATCGAAGGGGATGGGTGTAATCAAATCACTTCCACCTTCCACACAGGAGTTATTGGTCAAATTGTGACGTAGGGAACTGTCTTCGTGGTCAGAGTAAGGGTCCTCCCGCTCAAAATTATTCCAAGTGTGATTAGGGGACATAGTAGCATCCTTACTACAAGTAGGTGGCTCTGTTAATGGACCGGATATATCACAATTCGGCGTGGAATTGGATGGGACGGGAGATGGGGAACCATCTATATTGTTGTTATTGGAAGACATGCTAGCTAATGTTCAAAACTCCAACTGTGATCATCATAAGAAATAACACCACATGGATAATGATTGGATATTTGTATTTGCAGTATTTACTCACATTTATAAACTCTATAATTATGCGTCAGCAGTTGTAATCGAAACAAGATAACATATTATTATGTGAAGATATAATTAGCGATGACTGGGCAAGAGACTTGACAAAATAAATAATAAATAAAGCATTTAAAAGAGTTAAGAATACAAAATATAAATATATTGCTGGACATAGGTCAATAGAATGGAAGTGAAAATAAATTAAATTCACAAAACATGTCCCTCCCTTTTTCTCAGTTACAAATTCGTTTCTCTGAACAAGTCTAATACTGAATTTGTATTCGAATGCGAGTCGATGTTATGGTTGCCATAGAGCACACCAGAAGATTCAGAGACGGTATCTCTTCTCGGAGCATTAACCTGTTTGCACTCGTTAATACTATCCACAGGTGGAACAGTAGGGACGGTATCTTGAGATGCTCTATCGCTGTCTACCACATACGAGTGCGGAAGTTCAATGGCAAGGCTGATACGTTTTCTCCTGAGAGGAGGAATTATGGTTAGGCACAACAGGAATAAAGTTAAAGTAGCGATATACTGAGAACCTATCGCAACGATGTGCGAGTAATATCCAAAAGATTCCTGCTCCCAGCAGAGATTTCCCACATTGGTCCGAGTTTCCGGTTGTGTATGGTAGAACACAGTCATCAATATCATGGAAATGACAGTGGAATGCAGGAAGAGAGTGAATATCAGTAGAAGGATACACTGAGTGCAAAGAAAATATACGCGAGGTAGAGCAGAAAAGACAGAACGAGTACGAACGTTTAGGATGAAGACAATCCAGGCGAACAAGAAGAATCCCGAATAAAACATAACAACATTCACCATGTGAATCATGTTAACTGCAACCTTGATGTTACTTGTGATGTTAGAGGTGTTCAAGATTGGGTAGAGGGATTGGATCACAGGCATGCCTTCAAAAGGAAATGAAACGGTGCCAATCAATCCTAGCACTGAAAGGATTCCACACAAAAGACTCAATTTATTCATGAAAAAAAACTTGGGAATTTCATCTTCTGTGTTAACCCACTGGAGTCGTAGCTTGATATCAACATATTGTATAAATATGGCAATGCCTACTAGGCAGGCGGAAATTGTGCAAAAGTAAGTGATAAACATCCTACTGAGATACATACTGGCTATGTTGCTTAGGAATACGATAGGACAGCTAAACGTTGAGGTCGAGGATGGGAGAGTATATGCAGAGCTGAAAGCACCACCGAGAGCGATTATGGAAAATATAAAAGCAAGGAGGGGCGGAAGACCCAGATAGGAAATTGAAACTTGACTGTCGTCTCGCATTGCGTATGGCATCGTGCTCGGTTAAGAGTTTAACTTAGACGAGCTTATTTATATGTACCGTGCGGGATAAGCTAATAGAAAGCAAACTACTATATCAGCACTCAGCCTCTATACTCAATGACTATATACTACATTGCTAATACGTATCTGAGTGAATAATTACATCAAGTTTGTCAAATTAATTTACATCTTAAAAACATTTCAATATTATCAATAAATAAATATGTAGAATCTTGTACTATGCAATACCGAAACTCAAAATTTAAAGTTAAAGTATTCTAAATAACAACGCATGATACCTTAAACTTGTGTCAGTGTCTCAATAGAGTGGTGACATTAATTGTTCCATCGGATGAACCAGTAATACAGGAGCAGCAGTATTCAGAACTCGACCAGTCCACACACGTAACAACTCCGTCATGACCTCCGATGGACAGGACTTCTGCCACCGGTTCTGAGCGGAAGATCTTGTAGACGTGGGCGCGGGGGTTCCCACAAGTCAAGACATGTTCACTATCGCTATCGAAAGCGAATAACCTCCCGACTGACATGTTTAGCGGCACCTGCTCGCCCTTGGACATAATCAAGTGAGGAATGCAGGCATCTATTTCCACAGGAATGTCTTGTAGACGCTGCCCCATGTTCTGTATCGACCACTGAGTGAATTTCCCATCACTGCCCATGGAGAAAATAGAATTCTCGTCATTAGAGAACATCAAATTGCTAACCTATAAAAGCAAATCAAATAGGGAAATAGTGTGCCTAATTTCGATCAGAAATAATGTCCCTACCTCTCCGCTATGTGCGTGCCATCCCATGATGCAACTCTGGTTCGAGAGGTCATACAATCTCACCATCCCATCTACGCCCCCAGTCAACAGCAGGTTGCCGTTGTGGTTGAATGAAGTGGTGGTGATTGAAAACGGTCGTGGTTGTACGTCGATTCGAGAAGTGATCTTAAGCGTTTTCCAGTCCCAGATGGTTAGAGTGCCTAGACGGTGCTGGTCCACGAGAGCGATTGGAGATTTGATCGTATTGCGTTTGGGACCTGGAATTGCATCAGAAATGGTCCGAGGAAATTGTCCGGATTCAGAGCAAGCGAGCACAAAGGAATTGTTAATGGGATGAGAGGCGATAGATATCACTCTAGGATATTGCTCATTCAGTTCTAGCTCACGCTGTAGTTTCTTATTTGCGATTGAGTGCAGTTGGACTTTAGCTAGAGCAATAAAACTCATAAATCACAAGGAGAATGGATAAATAAATACAACCAAATTTACCGTTGTTTCCCCCAATAAACAGTGACTGTCCGTAAAGGCTCTCCCATTCCAAAGAGAGGACTTGGAAACTACTGCAGTTCACTTTGTATAAATCGTTGATCCCTTCTCCAAACTTCCACACACGCACTCCTCCTCTACAATCAGCTGACGCAACAGACATACCGCCAGGCGCTACCATGCAGTGTGTGATGGGAGATCCATGGTTGGTGTAGCGGTCCTGTGAGAGGAAGAGGAAAGGCGACTCATTCAGCTTGTCGTAGTTGTTAAATATGACAATGTTCTTATCTGTAATGTCTTCTGTGTGAGTTGAAGAATTATCTATAAGTGGTAAGATTGTAAGATTACTCTACCTATTACGCTATTTTGGAATTCAATTTCATACATAGCAACCGTTAGGTACCTTCCGGGAAGTTAGAGATTCCGAGAGCAGTGTTTTCAAGCAGTTTAGAAGTTGGGTGTGTCTGTAATTTGGTTTGTCCACTTAGAACTTCGTTTGTGTCCGAGTGTAAGGAGTTCTCTCCGTTCTCACTCGACACACCAGCTACAGCTTGTGATACTGTCGCAGGAGAAACTTGCTTCATTAAAAAGCTAAAAGCGAGTCAAATTATGAATTGAATTAGTTAATCAGCCGTTGAGAATAAGTTACCTGGGATCTAGTGACTTGGTATTCTCGGACGGATCTGCTGTAACGGAGTAAGGCCTGAGGGACTCTTTTCGAGGCTCTGTGCGATCCGTAGCTGGGACATCTGAATCCGAGCGTGGACGTTGTACTGTGCCAGAAACTGAAACTAAGTCAGTCAGCTGCTGCTTCAAGAGTTTCAGCTGTCTATCCTTGTCTCGGATCTGATTCTTCAATTTATGCAATTGCTCGTCTACACAGCGTCTCTCTACGTTGGCTTGAGAAAGTTGCTGAACTAGAAGGTCATTCTCGCGAATCAAAGATCTAGAATAAGTCAAGCATAACAGTACAACCAATGGACACGCAGCTATAGCATACCTACTTGCTTCTAATGAGCTCTTCTTCGAATCTAAACAGCATGGGACGGGGCATATATGCGAGGATGGTGCTGATGAAATTGTGCAATGAGACCATGACCTTCTCGAAATAGATTTTACTGAAATATCGACCGAACTTGGGGTGCTCTTGTATCCCTTTTATATAAGGAACAGCAAACCAGTCTTTCCATTCAGAAATATGTTGAAGCTCTGGAGATAGCATCTCAAAGAACTCGTTGACCTGGAACAATTACAGATAGGTTCATATGAGACATTGGGGAAGTTAGTGGGAGCTGGGGACACACACTTACTTTCTCTTTTCTGCCTTCCTTGATCGCAGAAGTGAGGTAGAGACGGAGAATGCCGGTCTCAATCTTCCGGATAGCTTCCATGTGATCTCTCTCCAGCCGACTGAAGAACTGCTTGTGCAGATAGCCCCAGTAGTCTCGTAGGCTGCTCAGGTCATGGTTGTCGATCTGAGTCTGAATCTCTTTCAATATCCTAGCCGGCTGCAACATTTTATCTCGGGTGTTCTTCTGATCACTCTCCAGTGCTTTGAGTGTGGCGCTGTAACCGCGGAAGTACAGGAAATCTTTGATAAGATCTTCTACATACTCGCTTGTGTAAAACGCATATGAGAGCTGGTCGCCATTCGCCATATCTATTTCCTTATTGTAATAAAAAAGTATTATACAGTTAATACAATTAAAACTTAAGAATTTAGAGTGAAATAGAGGTACGCATTACGTATCTGCAAGCGATGGAAGCCAGTAACTGTCCCCACACAACTACGATCAAGGATTCAAGGTCAACCACACAGAAATATTCTGACTAGACATGCCAATAGAAATGCACGATCATAGATTCTATACAGTACATTGCTCTACAGTAATGTGCATACGTTTTTAATAAAGCAGAGGAATTCTGATGTACCAGGAAGCTCAGTTGGCTGTGATACACTTGTACTAGTTTATATCATTAACTTGTATACCTCGTATTATAGTATTGAATTCGATTATAACATCTTGATAATAATAAAATTGCATGAATAAGTGCTGCTACATACAATACAAAATCAACTCGAACCATTGGCTTTCGAAACAGAAATGACTTCAATTTGGACTAAAAAGTAAAGCGAGAAGTGAAATGTTCAGACTCATATTCATTGCAATACTGAATTAGACTCAATTTGATAAAAGACAATCTAAACTCGTTTAATAGAATATCTTTCATCGCGCGAAAGATCGAAAATCAGCTTAATTACTTGATTTCGCTTATGTTTAATTTCCTCCAGTGAAAACATTCTTTCCAACTTCAGGGGGAAGTTGAAGTCATCAGGGGGAGCAGAAAGGAAGCTCTCGGCATACTGCATCAGGAATAGCCCGCAGTCCCAGCTGTTCGGTTGAACGGGGAGCTTGGGATGGTGGCCTACGAGGAGCTGGCCCTCTGAGCACTTGTACGAGGTGTCCGAAGGATGACGAGCGTTCCATTCCGCCTGTAAGTAGAATCGTAGATTGGTCGTAACGGTATTCCGTTGTATGTTCAAAGAGTCGAATATGAGAATGCAGGCCTTCTTCTCGATGCGGGGCCTCCGTTTACGTTGAGAATGCTTTGAAGTGTCTGTTGAATCCAATACAGAAATATCTTCATCTACGATGATGGGATCTTTTCCAGCCATACAGGGATAACAGATGATAGCCAGGAACCAGTGAGCATGATCGTGGATCGGGACCAGGATAAAGTCCTTGGTGAACAGATCTACGTTCTTTGTCCATTTCGACACGAGAGAATGCTGTGTTTTGGTGTTTTCAGCTGTGAGGTGAATGCCTAAATTATTTGTCAATTTTGTGTAGAAGAATGTGTTGAAAATGTGCACTTGCTCTTTCTGCTTCGGTTGTAGCTGGTGCTGGATATAGTGTAGGTAGAATTCGATGATTGTGTCGTTCAAGAAAATCTCCGGTTGTAGACACTTGATTGTGTCCTTTGGGATTGTAATTCTCCCGGGGTACCCTGCCTCAGGGAATGTGAGAAGCTTAGCATCTTCGCTCTCGATCAGCTGGAAGTATTCCTCTATCACTGGTTCATGGTGGGAGCGACCACCTTTTGAAGTATAGGAATGGTCAATTTCTGGAAGGAGACTACTCTCCTCTTGAGGGGGACTTTCTGAGCTTACAGTGATGCTCTGAGAGACAGTTGGAGAGTTGAGATTTGAAATAATTAATGAGTCCCTCCTCGTACGTCTGTATGAATTCCCATTATCTTCTAAGGAAGAAGAGTTGGAATATTCCCCATCATGACCTAATAATTTGTAGTTATTTTTCTCATCTATTTTGACAGAAATATACTTGCCGTACCATTCTTCAAGTTTGCAGAAAATGGAGTTGATAGAGTGAGTTTTGTTGTTGAAATTTATAATAATGATCGTCTTAAAATATTGAGAATCTCCCTGATTCAGGTAGAAGGTGGGAATAAGCTGTAGGTCAATGGACAGTTGGTTGTAAAATTGTGGTTTTGGAGTGATGATGATGAATCCTGAGCTGATGAGAGTGTTCAATTCAATGACTTTAATATTTTCTCTGGTTATGTTCAGAATCCGCTTAAATATGGTGTCTTCATGAGTAAATTGGATGTGAAGTTTGAAGAGTTCAGGAGTGATTTCTAGATTGTCTAAAGGCTTACAACTGAGGCTCCCGAAATAAATATTTCTTATCTCCATTCTTAATGACTCTCCACTACTGTCCTCTTGAGTGCAGTCCATGGGTTCATCTTCGATTGTCGGGAGGGGCGGTAGATCATCATCATCGTAGTCGAGGTTAAAGTCTGGCTCTATATCGAATTCATGAAAAGGGGACAACTCCATCATTTCGCATTTAGAATGTGTAGTCTCGCTTGAAGCGTGTTTTGCAGGAGTGCTTTCTTTTGAATGATCTCTACTCTTCGGAGGAGTAACATTGATCTCTTCACAACCTAACAGGTCAATAGTTTCCATCTCTTGATGCTGAGCTTTGTACTTGGACTTCATTGGATGATATACCTGATCCCTTCCGATGTGAATTCCTCTGCGTTTGAATTCTTCGATTCCTGAGGTGGAGCTGTACGGAGGGTATCTCTTCTTTGTAGGGGTCTCGGGAGTATCAAGCTTGACAGAGGGTTTAGTGTTAATCTTCAGGATTGGCAGTTGCTTCTGAATCCTTCCGTTGCTAGGTTGCACACGGCTATAAGTTTTCTTAGAGAATGGACGCGACAGGGGACTAGAAGAACTGTTGTAAAAGTTAATAGTTTTAATTTCTTCTTTCTTCCTCGGGGATCGTCTACTCGTGTCAGACTTGGTTGTCTCTAACAGGTTGATAGAAGTACCCGCATTTCTCTTCACAGCGAATTTATTCTTAGATTTCTCTGGGTAGATACTGGGCTCATCATCATCCTCGTCATCATCCGAATAGTCCACAATTATCTTTTGGTTTGGACGGCTTGTATCATTGGATTTTTGTTCTGTCGCCCGGGAAGGTTCAGGGGGGAGAGAGGAGGAAAGAGAGAGTCTAACTTTTCCCCTCTTACTCGACCGACCAGGTTGACACCTCTCCGCATAGAGTTTCTTGAAAATAGCACTCTCTCGATCTAAGATTGTGCGAGGCTTGTTTTGAGAGTTTGGTGCTTTCTGTTTGTTTGCAGACATCTGTTTCAGTGTTATTTCAGGACTCTTCTCTCTGCCTCTAGACATGGGCTAATAGAACAAATATACAAAGTAAAAATTGCCTTTTTAAAAGAATAAATGAGTAGGGAAAGAGTAGGTTGTATCGTGTGCTACAAGGTAAACGTGACGAGTGGTGGTGATAATAAAAATGTGAATACGGAATAATTATAAATTATCTGCTTCTTTCTCAGGCCTCTGATAGAGATCTTCTACCATCTGACAGAGCTGGAGACGCTCCCTCAACAAGCAGTTGTGCTTCGCCATCAGGTCCTTGATCTTATTCGTGTCTTCTCTTCGCTTCTCTTTCATCGCCTTCAGCTCGTGCTTCGACTTTTCCAAGTCGCGAGTTTGCTGTATCAGTTTGGTTTCGCACTCTAGTTTATCTCCGTTACATTTGCTGTAAGTGAGATCTAGATGTGTCAGAGAATCTCTCGCCTCTTCTAATTCTCTGCTGAGGGATGAAATTTGCTTATCAAACTTTTTCCGTTGACGCTTCAACTCTTCCTGACTGCCTGATACAACGCGAGATTCTTTCTCGCGGAATGCCTCCACTTCTATCCTCAACACCTCATCCACCTCCCTCAGCCTCCTCACCTCCTCAGCCAGCTTCCTGCACTTCACACTGCACGCTTCTTCCAGCTTCAAAACTTCATTCTGATGGTTGCTGCTAGCTGCTTCAAGTTCGTATTTCAGAGTGCGGACCTGGTTTTTGAAGCGGTTTTTCTCAGTCTCTGCTTCCAAAGTCTGCTCGCGTAACTTCACACTCTCATCCCTCGCTCCAGTAACCTGAGATCTGAGTTGGTCGGCTAACAAGCGAACTCGAGACAATTCCTTCACACTTCTCGCATCACTGGCTTCCTGTTCTATCTTCGAACTGTCCAGACTTCCTAACAGACTTGTTTTCTCAGCCTCCAACACTCCCACTCGACTCCTCAACTCCTGTGTCGTACGCATACTCTTAGACTCAGCATCAAACACTTCAGATTGCATGGCTTTCAGTTTACGTTCTAACATCAGCTTACTCTGGGTGAGTGAATTGATCTCATTATCCTTCAGGTTGATGTCAGCGCTAGCATGAGTGAACTTTCCTTCAAGTTCGGTGTATTTATACTGCATTTCACGCCTGACCCCGTCTATCTCAATCTTGTGCTGCTCTCTAGCGGACTGTAACAGGGACTCCTGTCTCTTGTTCACACTTTCCACCTCTCTTTCTAGCTCAATGACTCGTAGCAGCGTCTGATCTTTCTCTTCGAGGGCTGCTGAGGCTGTCTCAAGGCTCTGTTTCACTTGGGACACGGCCTCGTTCTCTCGGTCCCTCGCGCACTGTAGCGTGTCCCTGAGGCCTGTCAACAACTGCATGCATTCCTCCCTCTCAGCTGTCAACTTCCGCAGAAGAGCTTCCTTCTCATTCTCCTGCTGCTGCGAGGGAATGGGATAATAGGCTTCTGAGTCGTGGCACACTACGCAGAGAGAAGGCTGCTGTATCCGAGTGAGGAGAGACTTGTGTACGGTCTCCTCTACGGCTAGCTTGCTCCTCAGATATCCGTTCTCTTCTCTCAACAGCCCTACCTCTTCAATGAGGGAACCTAAATACCATAATACATGAACATATACGTATACGCACTAACACAGTACATAAGTACCTCGTATTATTAAACAATCGATTACCATGTTTATTCCCTCTTTTGACAGCAAATTGGTTCTTACACTCGACGGAAGTTTGATCGAAATCATCCACGCATTCAGCTTTAGATTCAACAATCTTATCGACTGTCTCCTCGCTCCCATCTTCTGCCGTGTTCAACATGCTGTGTAGGTGTTGGTTCTCCTCTGCCAGCTGTCCAGCTCGTGACTGCAGATCGGAGAGAGCACTCGAGAAGTACTCTATCTGCGAGTCTATCCTCTGGTGGGAGAGACGGGGGTGGAAGAACACGGTGCTCCGCTCGCTCATGAAGTGGTCAGGTCGCTTCTGGTAGTCAGACATAGCTGAATAAAATAGAAAATGATTACGCAGTTAATCTTCTCAAAAAAGGTAACAACAATAATGACTCAGAATGGATCAAATTTCCAGTAGGACCACACGCACGCATACGCATATTCTAAATACCGAGCAATTCAATTCAAATGATAAAAATTGATCCAATCGGAATTGGAATGATACGAATAATTCATTAAATATGTATATAAGTGATATAAACCAGGCAGGGTAATAATGGACTCTCTTAAACTAGTATTGTTCCCTTCAGAACCAGGGTAGCTTCCCCAGACAAAGAAACTCTCCCATTCCCCAGCACCTTCACCCTCACATCCCCTCCCCTCCGAGAGCATTGCCTAGCTAGGAACTCGCCCTTCCCCGACACCCCGTGCCAATAAGCGGCCAGAACAGTGTGAGCGGAGCCTGTAACAGGATCCTCTGGAATCCCATTCCAGGGTGAGAAATATCGCGAGTAAAAATCATACTGATCACTCCCCTTCTTGGTGAGAATAACACCTCTAACGACACCTTTATGCTTCAAAAGACTGGGGATATCCAACTGCAATGATTCGAGAGGAAAGTCATCTTGCAACCTGACCAGTAACTTCCCGGTTTGAGGAGAGAATTTAAGATCGAGATGCTGAGTGGAATCTGTCAGAATGACGCTTAGGATATCAGAGACAGTTTCTAGCTTCACTTCCTCCACAGTAGCCAGCGGAAAGTCCATTGAGACAGCGAACTCTGGTGTGAATTGTGTTTTCAGCACGCCGCATTTGGCGGAGAAGCTTATCTCCTTGTTGCAGTTCTTACACTGTGTGAATAGGACAAAAGCGGAAGCCAGAGTTCCGTGTCCACACATTGACACCTCACAGGTCGGCGTGAACCACTGCAAGTTGAAATGAGGAGCAGAGTCAAAGGTCTCATCGGAACTCAGCTCTTCGACAAACGCCGTCTCTGAGTGCCTCATCTCACATGCAATTCTCTGTTTGCTCGCCTCGCTTAACTCTGTACCGAACGGGACGAGACAGACAGCTGCTGGGTTGCCTTTGAAAGGCTCGCCACTAAACGAATCAACCACGAACATAGAAAGTCCTCGCGGTTGGCCTTTTTCAACTGGACATGACATTCTAATGCGACTGAAAATAATTTTAATATTACAATGTATTTAATGACAATTAAGAACATCCAATTTGTCAATATTTTATTCATAAAAAAACAGTCAATCAAACTATCCTCTCCTCATACTCATTATTTTCGTCCGAAGTGACGCCTGTCTGCTCGTAGGAATAGTTTGTTTCATCTTCTGAAATGTCGTCAGTTATCTCTTCCTCTACAAAGTCCATCTCTCCGTCATCAACCACTGTATCGATAACTGTCTCGTCGAATGAAGCAGGATCTGCCAGGATCTCGCCCTCTTGAAGAGGGGTCTCCTTGGAGGACTCGTCAAGATTTCCTGTCATCACCATCTCCGATAGCATGTTTGATGGGCTGTGAGGCAGCAAGATCTTCTGTTCCAGTTCAGAAAGTTTCTCGCTGTAATTGGCTAACAGGTTAATCCCACTGTCCCTGAGGATTTCAGCACATTCCGTATTAGGATGCTGATTGCCGTAGAAGTCAATACAGTTGTTGACTAGCAGGTCAATACGAGAGAGGAACTCGTCTCGAGAACGGTAGTTGCACTTCTTACAGCTCTGGTAGATCTGAGTAAGGAACACTGGCTCCTTCACTCGCTCCGTGTACCCCTCAGCCTCCTCTCTGATGAGGGGGTAGATGAAGTGCACGGCTTCAGGGAGCATGCTGATCTCTCTCGTGATCTCTCTGAAGATCATCGAGAGGGAGAGGTGAGGGTCTTTCTCGATCATCGGATTGATCTCGAGCTCAAGTTCACGTACCCGCGAAGAGTTCGCAGACAAGTTCTCCTTGAAAGTGCGCACTATCGTGTATGCGGCTTTGGTGAGCTCATGATCTGCTCCATTGAATCTCGTCGAGTTCAGTAGCAGCAGCGAAACATGCTCCAGGAAATCTTCTTGGCAGTTGTAGATGCAGTTGGATATATTCTCTTTGATCGTCTTCAGGTCCATGGGAGACTTGACGTAGATCCTGTACTCCGGATACAGCTTAGAGGAGACAGGGTCCATGAACTCTGCTACGGACGGCAGTACCTCTACTTCCTTGAACGCGTCCTCCAGGATGTTGCAGAAGGAGAGCATCGGGGTAGGGCGACGCCGTTTCACCTTATCAGAATTCTTCAGGTACTCGAGGCTAGATTCACTCCTCCGAGGTCCTCTCTTGCGCTGGTGCTTAGCTCCCAAAGGACTGAAAAGAGTCTTGGATTTGGGAATTTTGAGTTTTAGAGCGTCTCTTTTAACTTTATTCGTATTCTCAACCAGAGTTTTACTGAACACAAGCGTTGTCCCTTGAGTACGAACCAGACCGTCTTCCTTACCCACCAACTCAGCCACACGTTTGTCCTGCTCCTCCTCAGTCATGGCTACCTGCAGCCGCCCCTTCTTCTGCGCCCCGCCCCTCCCCATCCCAGACTTCCGGCTGTACAGGGGGCAGGAGCGATTGCTCCTCAGATGTCCGATTTCTCCACAAGCAGAGCACTTTTTCGTGGTAGTCTTGTTCGGGCTAAGCAGGGATTTGTTCAGGCTAGTGCCTCCGGTTCGATACGGTCTTTTGAAGGGTTTGGGAGAGTCAAATTCGTGGAACCTGGCGCCACCGACTGGAACTCGATCTGTGCTCTTAAGATGGCGGAGCTGCTGCATCAACTTCCGTTTCTGTCGCTTCATATCTTCCTTGTCCTTCTCAACCTGAAGCTGTGCTCTCAAACTGTTGCCCTTCTCCTTTTTAATCTTTATGTAGGCGTCAATAACCGCAGCATTCTTAACAATCTCCTGTCGAACGAACTCCTTCCCCTCTTTCCTGTACGTCCGCTTGATCAGGAGTTTCCTCCCTACCACGGATTGGTTGCTAGCAATGGAAGCGGTGTCGTCATCAGAATCTGGAGCTGCGTTCTTGTCAGAAATAAAAGAGGTCCTCCTTCTGATGTCACCAGAACGAGATGGACCCCCTCTCATCGATCCAGAGACAGAGCTAGTGCGGTCTCTACCACTGGAATGCTGGGGCCTCGCACTCGAAGAGCCGACCAGCATGTTCTCAAACTCACGTCCGAACTCAATCTCCGTTTCCGAGCAGCTGGAAGAGTCTTCATCGGTGCTTATGAGATTCTGTGAAGAAAGGATGTCATTCTGAATATTGAAAATTCGCTGGCATTCCTTGCGGTATTTGTCCTGTTGCTCGCTCTGACTAACTTTCACACCTCTTGCGAATTTTGACATCCCGCCACCATCGCCTTGAATCACAGCACTGTTAGAGAGGTCTATCAGCATTCGGATACATTTCCACCTCCCCATGTCTTTAAGCTCAGAGTCCGGAATATTGAATCGATTCTTCAGAAATGTTCTCGCTTCATTCACTCTCAACTTTCTCAGATCAGCATCTGTGCCTCGGATGCTAGCTCGCGGCCGTTCCCCTAAGGAGGGGGACATCCCCATGGGGGTCAGAGGGGTCATGGGTGTTTGAGCAGAAGCCCGCTTCGGCATTTTCATATAAGCGAACCCTTGATTGCAACCGGTGGGATCGGCTATCCCGTTCACATTCAGCGTGTACTTGCCCTGCAGAGCTGCGAGGTAATGCTTCGTGGTTCTCCAGGGCGCAGTCATAATCTCATCTTCAATCTTGGCTGCGTCGTCATCCGAGTCGTCATCTTCCGCCTCACTGCTGATCGAAGTTCCGGTGTACCCGGCGTCCCTCAGCCTCTGCTCCCCGGCCTGCATGCTGTAGTAGGTGCAGACCTGCTCCGGCGAGAGCATCAGGCACAGCTCCTCCTCTGTCGGAAGGCGGAAGTCCCTCTTCAGCACCCAGGAAGAGAAGTCGGGACCCGCTTTAACCAAGTCTGAGCATTGACGGAGCGTTTTGCGGACAAAGTTCTCAGAAAGGTGCTGGAAAGCTCGGTTCACTGCTTCCATTTTCACTCGCTTCGGTTCCTCTTCGTTGGATAGGAACATCCTATACAGACGTACCTGGAACAAATCCTTCATGATGTTTCCCGCTTGTCTCGAGTTGGGATGAGGCACCTCCAACTTCGGATTCTGTTGTCCGATGCAGAGGATCACGGACATCTTGCGAATGAAGAAACCATCTCGTGAGATTATCAGCAGGAAGTCAGTGTCTGGTACGGTGTGGAGGTAGACAGGAGAGGTGAACAGTTTGTTGTCTAAGGTGGAGATACGCGTTCCAGGCGTCAGTTTACCGAGCAAGTATGGCGGCTGTTTGGCAGGGTATGTGTCCCCGAATGGGAAGGGGAGCTGGTGAGGCGTGTCACTCCCCTTGGGGGCCTTTCTATAGTAGGTGATGATGCGGGATGCCATGCCGACCATGGACACCAAGGGAGGGTGTTCCTCACAGTACTCGCACAGTATCAGGTGACCGTCCTTCGCGGACAGATCTTCAAGAGACCGCATAAAGAACACGTCCCCTCCGCCGCTCGCATCTCGCTCCCTCTGTCTATCTCTCAGCTTCTCGTCCGCGTACTGCACTAGGTTCAGGACGGGGTGGAACTCGGGAGATCCTCGCTTGCGGGCGGAGGAGACCTGGGGTCGATGCAGCCTCCTCTTCTCGTAGGGAGTGAGCTGAGCTGGGAAGAGACTGGAGGAGAGTTGGTTAGCTGAGATGGAATGCTCGATCTTGCTGCCGTAACCGATTCCATCTCCTTGCGCGCGCTCGCGACCGCTCTCCAGCAGGCAGTAGTGCTCGTCATTGGACATGTTGAAAGGGTCAGTTGTCGGATCCAACATGTCGTCATTGTTGTTGTGACCTTCCGCTATGCGTTTCTTTTTCGTTTGTGTCTGAGATTTGGAGTCGTAAAATTTCGAGAAGAAGTTATCGAAAGCGAGCTCAGAATCGAGAGGGTCCAGAACCATGGGGCGCGGTTTGGGAGGGTTTGAAGAGGAGATGTCCCAGATGATATCATCTATCCACCCACCACTCACCAGTTGGTCGTTTTCAGGCGGGAAAATTGAGCGCGCGAGAACAGAAGAATGGGTGTCTCCTTTAGGAGGAACAGGTGGTTCAGATATTCCTTTTGGGACGGTATACCATTTCCCGTCTCTAACTTTCGAGATATTTTCCTGCTGTTTTTCAGGATTCAAGATGACGTCATTCTCCCAGTCTTTTTGTGCTATCATCAAGAATGCGTGCGGGTTGAGAGGAGGTCTACTCTCAGGCTCCAGAGAGTTCGGAGAGGAAGGATTTCCTTCGTCTTCACTCACGGCTTTGCGTACTTGATCTCGTTTCGAGGGAGTGACGCTTTGCTTTTGTAAGAAGTTGTATTGGTAGGTTGAGAAGGGCTCTAAAGGAACTCCTGATTGGTCGAATAAGAGCTTTGCAGGGCCTAATCGCCAATCGGGGATGTCTTTATCCCTCCTGTTATCCTTTCTTCCCCCCTTCTTCCCGGGAGTGAAGTGGGAATTGTGATTCACATTCTGTAATTGGCGACACTTCTCATCTGACCAGGTGCGTAGGAAGTCCACTTCATCGTCAGGGAGAAAGGCCGGGGGAGGGTCGGGACAGGGAGTGGTGAAGAGGTCATGGTAGTGTCTGTGCTTCTTCTTCGGTTTCGGTTTTCTAGCGTGCACCCAAACCTCTGAGATAGAAGCTGGGGTGTTGACTGCGAAAAGACTCTGGAATCGTAAAACGCCGTCCGGTTTGTAACCAGGAAAATACTTCGCAGCTTCTTCTTGGCACTGTTTACGAAACTTGATCAAGTTCTCCTCTCTAGCTTTCGCCTCATCTGGATCTTCCTTGTTCAGGCTTGTTGCATCCGTTTTATCCGACTCTATATTTATAATATTATCATCCAGGTTCTCATCGTTCTCCTCACGCAACTCGTTTGATTTGTAAGTGCTTGCATCTGGCTCTGTTCCTTCTCTGTCTGAAGAGATGTCTTCCGAGGGGTCAGAGGTGGTGACAGTGGGCACAGCGGGTCTGCTCCCTTGCATTGATCCCGTTATCATCGTTTCCTCCATCGGAACGTCATAATCCTCATCACTCTCGTAACTCATGCTAAGCGATTCAAATACAGTTTAAATGGCAATTTGAATGAAAGAAGATTTTGAGGAATATTTAACACGTTATACAATACAAAATCTAATTTATCCTAGCAACAAGGGAATTCATAAATTTATAAATAGAAATCTTCACTAGTCACGTGTGCACTGAACTTCTTTCCTTTGCCTTTTGGGTCTTTCTTACCTTTCTGTTTCCTACAGCTCCGCATTTGATGCTTCTCTTTCATCAATTCCTTTCTAACCTTCCTCTTTGCCTGCATTTTAATATCCACCATACTCAGCACAGAAGAGACATCTGACTGAGCGTCGGGGGCAGGATCTTCCATACCCAGGTGTTCACCTTCTGATTCTAACTCACCTTTTACTACTTCTCCAGTCAGAATATCTTTATGTTCTGATATATGTACCGACTCTATACCCACACATAACGAAGTATGTTCCTCTTCCTTCCTAGCTGGAGTATCTACGCTTATGTCTAACTCGTCTGGTTCGCTGAGGTTATCATCACCAGCAGAGTCGTATTCGAGGTCTAAGTCCGTTGGGTTATTCCTGATATGCTCTACTAGCATCTCATCAGTGAATTCTCCATCTAGCTCCTTTATCTCCTTCACATCTCCCAGCTTTATGCTGTCCACTGAAATCTCATGCGTGTCTACGCCAAACCTTCTGCGAAAGAAATCCCTCACACAACCCAGGTCTCTTTTGAGATAGGACTTAGCTAGGGGGTGCGTGCACGTTAGCATCTGGGGAAGATCAATCAGTGTCACCTTCCCTTCATCATCTACGAGGAGATTAAACTCGTTGAAGTCTCCATGCACATACCCTAGAGCCGCTAACTGAACAATAACGTGGATGAGATCGTCGAACAGAGCAACAGGATCCCTGACCTCCCGCACATGGTTGAGTGGGAATGCTGGTATCAGTTCCATCACGACACAATGTCTATTGCAGTCGATTGGCTTAGGCACGTTGATGCCGTTCTTAAACATTTCTCCGAGGAAACAGAACTCTCTATGTGCAGCCATGCGGGACAAGTACAGCCAGGATACATGGTGGAAGCCTGACAAGTAGTCTCGCTTTGAAACCATGTTGCGATTACTCGTGCGACCTAGGCGGTGTATTTTCAGACAAAACTGGTCTCCACCCTCGTTCGCTACTACGTACACATCGGACTCCTTCCCCTTACCGATCTGATTGCCCACAGAAGCAATGGTGTCACGGGAGGAGAGGGCTTTCAGGGCCAGGTAGTCATACCCGAGGAATGTGAGTCTGTAACCTTCTATCTTGGAATGTTTCTTGTGCTGGAAGCTGACGAGTTTGTCTTGAGAAAGACTTTTGAGAATTTTAAATATCTGTCCTTGTGGGATTTGAGAAATTCCGGATATTAAATCGAGGGGGACTAGTTCGTGATTCCGCATGCCAACTTCTAGAGAGTTGAGCACGCGAAAATCTTCCTTCGAGAGATAGCGGAGTAGTGATACGTTGAATCGAGGCATCTATTTCCGAAGAATGGAGACAAGGAAAAAATGGAATATTGTCCACTTGGAGGGCTGATAGATAGAATATGTATATCATTGGAAAATCATCATAACCCCCTTTCAAATCTATCCATCACATTCGACCCCAATAATTAAAATATAAGGAGAGATGGAAAACTATATTTTCAAACTAATATTCATCAAAGTACTAAGGAACTATTAGATTACATGACACTAACTAATAAATTCAGCCTAGTTGATGGGCATCGACAATTAACAGCCAGCTATGCACTTAAAGTACGTAATAATTACAATGATTGACAGTCTGAGTAAGTCAAGTCTCAGTGAGACTAGCTAGTCATGATAAAGTTTGAAATAGTTAGAGTAGGACTAAGGTGAAAATAGACTGTTAGGCCAGACCGAATCCCTCCGGGCACTCTTGTGTGGCGTAGAGGAGCGCAGTTCTCAGATCTTCGTAGCTGCTGTAGGCAGGAAGATCGAGTTGATTGAAGCTATAGAATGATCTTGTCAAAATCCGTTAGTTAATCACTAATGTTAATCTCACTTACCAAGTGTGAGCTGATGGCAGTCGCATGTCTGATCTCTCATCTTTGTGGATCTGGAACTTCTGAATTCCATTCATCCCTTCCAGGAAAGCAAACCCTCTCAGTGGGACTTTCGAGGTGCCAGTTACGAACTGGAGGAACTTGGCTCGGTCTGCTTGATCGAAGGAGCGCAGAGCTCTCCAAAACCATTGTATCTGGAAAGAAGGAAGCATAAATCGTGAGAATGCAGTTCTTCGCAACTCTAATACTTACACTACCTGCATAGAGTTCTCGTTGTACTTGTAGTACTCTGTGTTAGCTTTCAAATCGTCGATATCAACGTTGGGTAGGCCTGATATGAGCAGCTCCAGCTCCTGCTCATTGAAGATGGAAATCAACTTCTTGGGAATAATTTCGTAAAATCCTCCCAAAAAGCTTTTGATTTGTTGGTGAATAGCGCCAGTCATTTTCATCTGGCACACGAGACGTACGTAGTCCTTCTTGTTTTCTTCAGTCACTGTAAGATTGCGTCCATTCTTGACCAGATCCTTGACCTCCATTACGCCGAAGTCATCAATCTAGAAGAATATCCGAATTCATACGTTAGCTCATCTGAATTATTCTCTTACCCCCCATCTACTAACCCAGCACATCAATCAAACATAAAATAGGTCATTACATTACATACATATTATATAAACTACGTAAAATCCAATTAACAATCTAGCACTCCTAATTCAGATTCAGTCTAAAGCTACAGGTTGTACGGCACATTCTTAGGCGGGTCGAGTAGGTTGAGGAGGACGGGGGTGTTGTGTGTGCTCGTGAAATGCTTCATATACTGCATGGCCAGGTAGACGGCAAGAGCCGTCTGATCTTGGAGAGGTAGTTCCCTTCCGATTTCGCAGGGAGGGGCCAAGCTAGCGGTCATGGAATAATCCTGAATCAGGTCATACATCCGTTTTCTATCGATATTATATTCAGAATTAGTTCTCTCATGGTCAGTCAGGTGCAGCCAAAGCAGGACGGCCTTTTGACACTCGTGTATGCTGAAAAGGAACGGATATCTGTTCTTGAGAAGAGACATCAGTAAGTCATTCCCGCGGTTTGTAGCAGCTCTATTGTTAATATCTGTTGTAATAATATCATCTTTCGTGCGCCTTATAAGGGTGACGGGACCGTTGTATTGGGACAGGAACACCTGCGGCTGCAGGTTGAAGTGGTTGGTCAGGACTTCGGTGACAGGTGTCAGGAGGAGGCTCGGCATCTTGGCTGTGGCGAGGGGGACGATGTCGTCAAAGGATGCGTCTAAAATGAGTCCTTTTAGCATCGGAAATGCAGCAGTGGCATAGCTGGCTGAATAGCCTCCGATTGACCAGCCATACACGATGATGGACTCCAGAGGGTGATGGAGCTCCTCTACCGCGTATTGCACCGCAGCAATCACTGCCTCCTGGTCAAAGTGGGGGAAAGGCTTACCGGTGCTGTACTGGAAGCCTGGATGGTTCCAACCTAGGACGGAGTACCCCCTCCCCAGGAAATGGTGCGTGGATGCACTCTCCATGAATCCAGCATTTCCCTCGCAGCAGATGACTAGAGTATCTGAATACGCAGTTTCATTCTGTCTCACATAGATCGTGTCTATCGAGTGTCCAGATTTGCACAAGAGCTTACCTCTCACTCCCCCCTTTGCCAACAGTTGATATCTCCCCTGTGCGCAGTCTATGCCTACGATTGAGTTCACAAACCAGAGAGAGCCGGGGTAAATGGCAGCTCTGCCGAGAGAATGGGCTAGAAGGTAGTGCCACGCGTCCAGAATGAATCCGTAGAGGAGCGCGTATCTCAGAACAGAGTAGCTAGGGATATTGGGGGGCGTGGGGGTCCTAGGTGTTAGTTTTGACTTTGATTGGATAAATGCGGGAGGAAGTGAACTAATGTCAAAATCAAACATTCTCAGAGACTGATAATTTCTAGTGTTCTTCCCCTCTCGATCTTTTTTGAGAATTCTCATAAATTCCTGATAATCTGGGTTCATTGAACGTCCAATCCCCCTCACGAGGTAGAGAGGAGTCATGAGAGCGGCAGAGAGGGTCAGTATCTTAGCACCTGTCAGCAGGTTATGATTTGAGAGCAGATTTGTCGTATTCATGTACAGCTTGTAGATAATGAGAGGTGATAGGTAGTAAGTCATCTTAATAGCAAAGTAGCTGGCATTCAAAATCATATTCGGGATGGATTCAAGCGCCTTAGGAGAGTAGGGAACCACTCCTCCCTGTTTGTATAGGAAGTACAAGTTGGGCGAGAAGATGTAGTCGAGAATCCCCATAGTACAGCTAATAGTTCAAATTTCAAAATAGTTTCAAAAAGGTATACTATAGAGTAGCAGGAGGCTAAGATAATAATTGTATAGTTTAAAATTATTTAAGTTCGCAATTGTTCTAGGAAACATTAGGCCGCAGTAAATGTAATGAAAAGGTAACGTACCTCTGTGCTGAAGGTCAGTTCACACCCGATCTCATTCAGATCGTGCTCCATGAGGTAGAGCATGCTCTTGTAGAAGCCGTAGTCCTCCGCTTCCAGGTCTGTGTACTGCACTGGCTTGCTGAGAATGTGCTTGTAGAAAGAGCGGCCAAAGTAGCAGTCGAGTAACTTATTGTCATAGATTGCCTTAGCAATTAGTCGTCCCACAAACTTGAAGTAGTCCAGGTGCTCTTTGTTCACGTAGGAACAGCTGTTCGGGACATACGTCACCCTGTCGCCAGGCGTTGTGGTGAAGAGTGCATAGTCTGGATTGAATATTTCGCGAGAGATGATCAAGTACCATTCCCTCAACAACCCCCCTGCATCCTGCCCGTCCTCATCTTTGAATATGATGTAGAGCTTGTTCTTCATTTCGTCAGGCGTTTTACGACTCAGCTGTCTAAAAGATTCCTCGAACACGTTCTTCCTACTCACTTGTATGATCATGTCCTCTCGTCGTGAGTGAGGACTCGTCGCCTCCAACTCCTGACGGAAATATTCGCGCTTCACATCAAAGTCTAACAAGCGTGTGTGGTTGATGAGGATTGAGAAAGTGCCGGAGCTGAGTGGGGTGGTGGTCTGGCGTAGGATCTGATTCAACACGATACGATGGCAGTCTAGAACGAATTAAATATCACACTAGTACAGCTCTACTCTACGTACAGAGACAGAGCATCAAAACAAATGGAAGAAACGCAACCTGCAAACTTGAGGAATTTTGCCATATCTGGGTCGTCCTTCGCCTGGCTAGAAATACTCCTAGTGGGACTGCTTGGGGGCATGAAGGTGTCTGGAAGGTCGGTGAGGGAAACGAGAGATCCCTCCCTGTCGAAGCGAGACAGGACCACATCCATATCTTCTGACTCCTCCGCTGGCTAAATGTCAATTCGTTAGAAGATGTAATGTCTTATAATATTCTCAAAACTCACCATGCTTTCCTTGTCGCCTGCGTGAACGATAAAGAAGCACTCTACCATGTTCTGCATCACCAGCACTGCGTGGTCATGACACGTCATGCCCAGCTGCTCCAGACAATCCTCTAGCAACTCCCAGACACCGGACAGGTTGAGGACCACGCTCAGTCTTTCTGAGTCTCGTTTCTTGATCGATGGAGTCAGCAAGGAATCCTTTTTGGGAATACACAGATAAAGAATACATTTAAAATTAAACAATGCAGAATAGTACCAACCCCAGGATCTCTGTTTCCCTTGGGGTTGGGAGGAATGCCCCTTTCCTGTCGCCTCCTTGTCAACGCCTCTTGCATAACAGTAGTTCTGATCCTCAGAGCCTCTTCGTCGAATGAGTCTGGATCCTCATTCAGAACCTGCATGTACTCCTGAATCTCCTCGGCCACCTCGTCGCTCCGCTGCGTCAGCTCCTGCACATGTCTCCTCATGTCGTTACGCAGCCTGTCTCTGAAGCCGTTGTGCTGTGGGGGCATGTCGAATGAACCGTCCCAGTCGTACAAGGGGTCGTCGCTCAGGTTGATGAGCTGTATCTCTTTTCGCAGCATCTGGATTATCTTCAGCATGCGGAGGAAGAGGGAAACATTCGAGAACTTGGAAAGGAAGGGGGACATGGACTCGAGGTGCAGATCGGGGCGGTAGGACTTGGTCAGCTTCTGCTGGTCCAGCGTATAGAAGGAGAGCGGGTCCTTGTTAGCCTTCAGTTTAGCCTCCTCGGAGCTGATTGGGTTAGCGGTATTGTAAGCAAACAACTCCACTTTCAGGGTCTCCAACTCGCTCTGTAGCTCCACGCCAATCTCCTTGCAGCTCCCGATGAGGGTGGAGTAGATGTGCTTCATGATGGTGGGGTGGTACTTGGCTAGCTTCATCACCAATACGTTAACATGGTTCAGGCTGTTCTCGTTGCACGTCTTACAGCTCAGTAGACTGATTATCAAATCCACTTCATTATTGCTGAACAAAAGAGGTTTCTTCTCCTCCTTCTTCTCTGCGATTGGTTTTTCCGTCTCAGCGATGGGAGCTGGTTCGAGTGGGGTAGTGCTAGAAGTGGGATTTGGGAATTCTGGTATTTCTACGTTGAGGACATCAGGGTGCGGCTCTATGTGCATAGGAGGGTTGGGCTGGGGTTTGTGGATGGTGGAGGAGGTGTGCTTCAGATTCTGACAGATGTGTGACAGAAGTTTGATGAGCTTGTCTAGTATTGTTTGATTGGTTCGAATTTGGTCGCAGTTGAGAAGACTGATAATGATGTGGACGAGAGGAAGTTCATTGGAACTATCACTGAGATTCGGTAGGGTGAAATGACTTCGACTGTTACCCTTGCCTTTTGAATTGATGTGTGTACTCTCAAGTTTGATCAAGCACTCCCAGAACTTGGAGTGCATCAGGAGAGCTGAGTTGGTAGGTTCCAAGAAGTTCCTGCTCATAGAGCCAGCTTCCCTCCTGCTCTGGTTGTTGAAGAGGAAATAGTTCTGAGAAAAGAGGTGCAGGAAGGCGTCGAGCACGTTGTTGTTGATGAAGTTCTGAGCCTGAGAGTGCAGGTGTAGGTGAGCAGGCTTAGATCCTTTCCCTGAAGGAGTTTCAAGATGGATTATATTCTGCACGCCGGTCCCGCAGGTTTGACTGATACTCATCCAGGAAGGAGATTTCTTCTTGGGGTGAGGAATGATGGAGATGCACTCCAGTTTTTTATGCTGATCCTCCAGCATCGGTTCCTCTTCAACCGAGTACTGTCCGGAATTGGACTGGTTGACCTTGATGACAATGGGGGGCGCTGTCTCTACAGAGCAGTCAGGAAGAGAGACGAGGTTGATGTCAGCTAGGAAGTAGGTAAGGATGGAGAGAATCCAGTCCTTTGTTTCTTTGTGTTCACACAGCAGACGGATCAGCTGGTTAAACTTAGGTCTGACTTTAGCGGAGTCTACGAACAGGACGCTCAGTAAGCATATCAGCGCTTCGAAGTCGAGGGGCGGTTTATTGCTGGAGTCTGAGTTCAGAGGGTTGAGTGCATCTTCCGGTCTCCGCCTGGCCATTGCGTACGGAGGAATGTGATGTCCGTCGAATCTCCTCAGGTAGAAGGAAGGAGTGGGCAGGGAGAGGAGGTCGTACGGTGCGAAGGGGGGCTCTGTCATCATCTGCCTGTCGAATATGTAGTTGCGCTGTCTCGATCTGTGTCTCTGCGTGGCTTCCTCCTGAATGCCGGAGGGGAGGTTACCGAACGTCTCCTCATCCATCTCGTTCAGCACGCTCTGTCTAAGTTCCCGTGGCAGGGTTTCCAAGAAGGAAGCAGGATCGTCCGAGGTGCCCAATCGCTGTCTCTGCTCCTGCATCCGTCTCTGGGAGATTATCTAGGAGGAGGAAGGGTAGAATGCCGCTGAGAAAACTATATACAGATTAACAGTCACTACCTCGTCCTGTATATCCGCTGGCATTTCAGCAAGCACCTCAGTGGATATGTCTGCATATACGTGATCCAGCTCATGCCTGCTCCTTCCTTGGGTAGGGGCAGCGGAGCGATCTCCTGCAGAGGTGTTTGGGGTTCTTCCCCGATCCAAGACGTTCCGTAGCTCCTGCTCCTCTCTCAGTATCTCAATTCGCATGTGCTCAGGAATAGCGGCTAAGAACTCTGGATCTATGACGGAGCGGAGAGAATGATAAACACTGGAATCAGAAGAAGAATATATATATATATATATATATATATATATATATATACTATAGGTATATAACTACCGATGCTCCTCAGTATCGTGGGTCCGGAAGCAGCTGGAGCCGGGGCTTCTGTGTCGCCTTCAGAGTTGGTACCTGCATTAGCCTCCTCGGAGGCGATAGGGGGATCGTGAGAGGGTTCTGGCGTCTCAGTAGAGGAGCTGGTCTCTAGAGGAAGTGGCGGAAGTAGGTTTGAATCGATGGGAGTGATGGGAGTGAAGATGCTGGCGGAATTTGACTCCAACGTTTCACCTCCTACTGCGTTCTGAATGGAAATGGAAGAGGGGTGGTCAACGGGGATATTAGTGTCGGGTGGTACGTGGGATGTGTCCCCAGCGGGACCCTCTCGTGGCCTGTCCATGGTGGTGACGGTAGGAGGTGCCGTGAGCTGTATACTAGAGGTGTCAGGTGTGAGGGCGGTGGCAGGGGAAGAAGAGACCGCCGTGGTAGAGGGAGAGATTGGGATGAGAGGGTTGGGGGGAGGCGGGTTTCCTGCTACCGCTGAGAAGAATGTGTACAGAGGATGGTTGGAGTCCATCTGCTGCAGAGCTGCTCTGGCCGACTGTTGAGAGCCGTCGATCTGGTTGAGGAGCATCGGGGAGTCTGTGGGGAGCTGAGTGTTGAAGTCAGCTGGTGGGTCTGTCACCTCCGTAGAGGGGTCAGGAAGGGAGGGAGGGGCAGGAGGCTGATCAGAGGGAGAGGGCATGCTGATGTTACTCGGAACAGGCTCGACATCTAGTGGGGGAATGGGAGGAGGAGAAAAATCAGCTGATAAAGGTGCAGGAGAGATTAGGGGCTCGGTAATGTCTTCTGTTTCAGGAGGATTTTTCTTCCTCTTCAGTTTCTCTAATTTCTCCTTCTCTTCTCTCTCTTTCGCACTCTCGGCTCTTAGGAACTCTGCAATCTCCTCCTGAGCCTTCTTCAGACTCTGAAAGTTGTGACAGCTCCCGAGTATCCCGTCTTCCTGGTGCAGCCTCAAGATGCAGGTAGGAACGAACAGCTCGTCCTCGTTGTCCTGCGGGTCACCCCCCTGCTCCTTGATGAGGGGGTCCTCTTCAAACACCAGCTGATCGTGCTCCAGCACCAACCGTCTCCTCTGAGTGGGCAGGGCCCGTAATCCGGCGTCTGGAAGGGCGCCGCTCCGGTTGGAAGAGACAAGCTGCAGCACCCTCTGAGGGTCTGACACCCGGAGGGACGAGGCGGTGCTGGGGGGCTGGGGGTTATTCGGGCGACTCTGTTGGCGGTTGAGAAGAGGGTGAGATGGAATGCGAGTCGAATTGCTGCTGCGTGGCATTCCTGAGAATATCGACTCTCTGAAGATACTCCGTGTGATGTTGTACTGAGGCTGACGTCTGAGAATGGGATACATCTCTAAAAGAGGATATTCTTTCAAGGAGTGCAGTTAGTTTAATGATCCATGGTGTATGTCTTACCTAATCCCAGTCCACTGTGTCTCATCTCATCAAAAGCTGTATCGTAGCCTAAATGCTGACCCATGAAAGTCGTGACGTCACTCATCTCCTCTGTCTCAGCCTCGCTGTCCAAGGTCACGTCAGACTCGATCTCGATCCCTTCCGGGATACCGTCTTGCTCCTCGTTAGAACTGGTGGAGCCAAGAAGAACGTCGGAGGGGGCCGGCTCATCTGTATAGAAAGACATGACTCATAGACGAATCGAAATATCAACGCACCCATTGAGCTCACAAACCTTCTATATCGATATCATCGTCCACCACTGTGTTTTCTGGGTCCTCCGTGAGCTCGTTCACATCTGTCTCATCCAGATCGATGGATGGATCATCGTCATCGTCATCATCGTCGTCATCAGGAGATGAGTGAGGGAGATCGTCTCCTTCCAGGTTCTGGGAGGTGTTGGGACCTAACGAGATGACAACTCTGACGTCACTATGCTCTCCCACTTCCGTGGCGCCTGATTCATCGAGTACATCATAGTCTAGCTCCTCTCCGGCGGAGTTGCAGTTGTCTGGATCATCTCGCAACTCCTCCGTATCATCGATAGTGCCCTCACTCTCACTGTCATCGCTGTGCTCCGTAGAGCTGGAATGATCGTCTGAAATGTCAGCTTGGTTCTCTGCTGCGGTGCTCAGGTAGATGTCTTCATTCTCCTGGCCTCCTTCCTTGTCAATCCCAGACAGTTCCATCATCATCATCTCGTTGTAGGATGGGTCATCTATCAGCGTCACATCACCAGAAGCTACTAACAATGCAATATAACACCACAACTCCTCAAGCATTCAGATTCTGGCTTTAACTCACTGTTGTTAGCTGCCTCTTCGGAATTGGCGGGCTGGCTGGTCGTGGGTAGCTCTTGGTTAGCTGGGTCGGTCTGTGGATCAGCAGGGGCGTTGGCGGGCTCACTCTGCTCTTCTCTCTGCGAGTCTGTGGCTTTATTCTGCTTCTTGGGTTGGTTCGGATGTCCAGGCGTTTTGTACATCTGGTTAGTCAGCGATTCTATCGTCTTCATGATCAAGTTCGCTGTCTCGGGAAGCTCAGAACTATTCAAGTCGAAACTATGGAATATCTTAGCCAAATCGGAAGCGAAGTTCTTTCTTATCATCAGCTTAGCGATGTTGAGCACGTATTCCTTGCCCGAAGTGACAAATTCGTTGATGAGAGTTAGGAGAGCTCTCAGCTTGGCGTGCTTCAAGTGACACTCGGAAATCTGAGAAATTCTCAGGATAGAGAGCTTTATCTCGTTAATCAATGCGTTCTGTACGTCCGGGATGTTAGAGGTGATGTGTCCGCCGATCGTGTTTAGAAACAGTTTAGCTACGTCCGACTCGTGCAGGAGATTATCCAGAATGTAGGTCAGCACTGTCGTATCCTATAAGCACGTTACATAACGAGATAGTGAGAATAGTACCAATCTTCTAGTTACAAACTTACCCCATTCTTGGGTAGTTTCTCTTGACAGATAAAGCTCGCACACATCGGGTAACTGAGAATTAGCTCTGCTAACAGTCTCAGAATCCCAGATTTCCCGACTATCGGCTGCTCGCTGGGGTTTACCTTAGTCTTGGCTATGGAGACAGGAGCAGGCAGAGAGAGAGGAGCTAGTTCTGAGAGCTCGTCTATCTCCATCTCATCATCCACCAGGTCCATCAGCATGCTAAAGTTCCTACATACATATACATGGTGTCAGTAGATCAGACAAGGTCTGAGGGATAGCATCCAGTTACCTGATGTCTCCTCTGAGAGTGTTGCCGTGTAGCCGCTCGAAAGGATGGAATCTGTTGCGAGGCAGTCGGATGATGCTTGAGCCCCTGGAGAAGGAGAGGGGGTCCGCCATGGAGGAGGAGAGGAGGCTGGAGGTGGGGGCTGGGTGAGTGTTTATGGAGTCGTGTCCGAGGTAGAGCAGCTCTAGCAGGTCCCTGAGGAAGGACTCCTGACTGCTGTTGTCTAGGGAGGTACATGGCTTCTTACGAGGGACAAGCTTAACCAGGTCTGAATTCTTCGCATCAGGTGGAATCAGAAGCTGGGAGACATCCAGTTTGAAAACCTCCTTAGCAATCTCTTTGAACATGGTGGGGTTCTTGTTGTAAATGGGTCCAATGGAACGGAAGAAGGAGTCCAGGTCTTTGGTGTTCCTATCCCTCCGTCCTATCCGATAGGGCATCGAGTTCATCGGGGGGGAGTGGTAATGGTGAGAACCACGTATAGCGTTCTCCATCATGTATCGCATCGCGTTCTCTGACTCGAAGAGATGCCTCATGAGGATGGAGGTGAGCGCTTGAAAGCCCGAGAAGAGCATGTCCTTCTTGAGGCTGAAGAGATGCAGGCACCCCTTACATTTTCCGAATATGAGAGCGATGCGGTAGTCCTTCGTTAGCCGGATTGAGAGCTGGAGCACTGCTTGCAGCAGAGAAGTGTTCTTCACGAATTTGAGGAGAGAAGCACAGTACCTGTATGGGAATTGGACCATAAGAGTCGTGCTGTAATATATTGATAATCGAATGGTTGAGGAACGCACGTGATCAGTGTTACTTTCTGGTCATAATTCAATGCCAAGTCAGACGCTATTTTCTTCATTTGATCGCCATCTATTAGCGATAGAACTTGTAAGCTGAGGTAAAGTAAATAGAAGGAAAAATAAAATCACAAAAAATAACTGAGGAACTAACGAGAATCTGGAACATCTTTAGAAACAAGTTCTGTCTCTTTACTTGAGGTAGGAGTCTCACTCTCGTCGTCTTTGGGGACTTCAGGCTTTTTAGTGTAACGAATGGGATATGTTGGTGAGTGGAGATCAATTCCCCTCTAATGAGAGAAAAGGAAGCTAGTTAGTACTCGTCATTATTGAAAATGAATAGCTAATCCACAGTAATATAGTACGTAGTTAGAAGGGTAATTTTGTAAATATTAGACCACGGATTATAGAAAGTTTGATAAAGCAAAAAGGAAAACGCACTGAGCAGGATTTGAACCTGCGCGGGCAAAGCCCATTGGATTTCGAGTCCAACTCCTTAACCTCTCGGACATCAGTGCATAAAACTTTTATGAGGATTATAATACAATACTTCAAGGTCATTACAGCCAAAAATTAAGTGCTACATATATGATTAACCGTGTGGATAGACGCAACCGATCTAACTAGAACTAATCACAAAATTATCTAGAGCTTACCATGGCCATCGTCTCCAGATTGAGGATATAACGGTTGTTCTTTTCAGTAATTCTAACAGAACATGTTGCATATATAAACTCCAAAATTTGCAACGAAAGAAAAAGCAAAAACTAACATACGGAACAGATGCTGCCCCCTCTGAGAACGCATTATCAATAAGGGTCGAAGTTTCAGGGGAGAAGTTTGACCATCCACCACGGTTCGTGTTGAGCCACGACCAGGTGTGGGCACCTGTTGGTCTACGATCCCTGTGAATAATCATCTGAGCATGTTTCTCCAGGAGATCAATGAAGAGAATGAGTGGGGACAGCCACCTACGTGAATTCAATACAAATCAAACTGAGTATAAAATATAGCTCATCTAACGGATGACATGCGCTTACTCGATTGTTATGTCAACATCCTCTCCCAATTTCTTGAGAGCTATGCTTAGTAGATTGATGCAATGGTCTTGTATTGGAGACCCCTCTGTACAGCTGAATGTGTTCAACGTCAGATTCTACATGTATATCGCATAAAGAGTATATTTGCAATCGCTGTAGCATACATAACAAGGATAAGCAAGATCTACCTCGAATAGGAACAGGAGCAGCAGGATGAGAGAGTACAGGTGCTGGTGCACAGGGGAATCTGATTGAGAACTCTGAATCATTTTCGCAGTTTCGTTGAATTCTTTGAAAATAAGATGTAGAGAAGGTTGGATGTAGCTCGGGCCCCAGTTCTCTGTGATTACTGTGAACAGAGGTACGATGCGGTAGACTGCCTGAGGCATCTTCTTCAGAAATTGAGCAGAACAAGAAATGA